>CANSNZ010000977.1:1200000-1727857 GCA_947646795.1 Beta lomatogona | reverse complement strand
CAATAGAGGTAATATGCGGTGATGATGTTACACATATATTCCTACACATGCAACGGTTTGACTATCATGTTCGGCAATGTACAACGTCTTTTTATATCTCTAATTATGTATTCGCTTAAAAATTATAAAAGGATTGATATTATAAAAATATTCATTAAAACAAATCCAACAACATTATATATGATCATTTTTGTTTTTATATATTAGTTTATGGTTTTGGTCAAGGAAGTGAGATCCAATTGAATAATTATAAAAGTCAAAGTGTTGTACTAAAAAGAAGCGAGATGAAGTATATTTTATTTGATGTATAGTAATAATAATAATAATAATAATAATAATAATAATAATAATAATAATAATAATAATAATAATAATTATTATTATTATTATTATATTGTGTGTGATTGTTATTGTTATTGTTATTATTTGGAAAAATTGATTCTAATAATTCAACCTTTAGGTCGTTCGTTCAAATTAATCCCACTTTTTAATAATTTTTTAATAGTCCCACCTTTTAGCATGATGTTGCTCATAATAAAGCATGACTTGTTGAAACACGTTGGTGACGAAGTAGAATGGGTTAATTGGACATGTATCATGTTCTAATTCCCGATCTAATTTAATTAATTAAATTTTATTTTTAATTAATCTAATCAAATTTAATCTAACCATTCAACCACACTACAACAACACGGCCTAGAACATCACCGTCTACGCCAACAACACCACAACGGCCAACACCACGACCAACAACACCACCGGCCGCGACCCGACACCACCACCATCGGCTGTCCAACAATACCACTACCCCTCTCTTGCCCTCCGGGCCTGGTTTTTCTCTGCTCCCTCCCCACCACAAATCAGCACCCAACCCCACCTAGCTCCACCGCGCAACAAAAAATCCACCCAGGAAATCCCAAATAACTCCACCATTTCTTCTAGCACTGGAAACTTACCACCACCCAACATCATCACCTCTTTCCCTACCAACAATTTCTATTTTCATGAAAAATAAAAAGGAGAGCGAAGGGGGAGTGCCAAAACTTTAACCATAAATGGCGGCTCGAAAGCGGCGATAATTGAACTCAAGGCCGACGAAGAAGATGCTTAAGAATTCCTGACAGCTGACTCGAAGCGAAGCACAATCTCTTTTCTCTCTTCTCCTCCCTTCAAACGCCACACTCAAAGGAAGCAAAGCATCCCACGGCAAAAAAGAACAGTTTAGAAGCAAAGTAGCATCACCAATTTCTCACACTCGTTCGCCACCATTGCCCTCGAGAGGTGGTGGTGGTGCCGTGTTTAAGGAGTGCGGAAAAGGAGGTCAGCGCAGGCTAGGGATTATGCTAAGATAGGGAATGCGGGGGCTTGTGGTTGTTCGTGGGGGTGAGGATCGTTGGTGGTAAGAGAGAGAAACAGAATTAAAGGGATACGAAGATTAGAGAGACGAGAGAAAAATGGAAAAAAAATTAATTGTACAAGTTCTACGAGTTACCGGTTTTTCACGGAGTTCAATATGAGCGTAGATTATGTTAAAGGTCGGATTATTAAAAAATAATCAAAAGGTATGATTAATTTGAGACGAACGACTCAAAGGTTGGATTATTAGAATCGATTTTTCCTAATTATTATTATTATTATTATTATTATTATTATTATTATTATTATTATTATTATTATTATTATTATTATAATATCAATATTTCTTATTATTAATAAAATTACATAGAAAAGCGTGTCTATCGCCATATCGGTGGTTCAAGCTCTCGAAAGGAAGGCTCGTGGCTCCTTAGTGATTTTCATCTTGTAATTGAATATATTTGTTGTCTAGCTTTTTCTTTTTTTTTAATTTTATTAATTGGTCTTTTGTTAAGAGATTTAGGAATCGTGTAGCTCACACGCGCTTGCTTATTTCCAACCTTCGGGAATGCAGGAAACGAGTGTGGGTAGATGAAGATGAATTTTTCCTTGAATAATGCAAAATAAGTGGTTTTAATTCGAGAATATGTTGAAGGGGAAATTAATTCCACGATGTAGCCGGTCCACGTAGGGCGGCACGCGAAAAATGTTTTTTTTTTTTTATCCCGAGGTAAACCGCTACTTGAAGTAGCGGTTTATTTCAAAGTAAACCGCTACTTCAAGTAGCGGTTTATATACTATGTCTAAGCTACTTGAAGTAGCGGTTTTATGCATGTAAACATTCTACTTGGAGTAGGCGGTTTATGTGGCGAACACCTTCCACACACTTGCCTTTCTATAATATGTAAACCGCTACTTGAGATAGCGGTTTTATGAAAAAAAAAAAAAAAAAAACCTCTCATCGTTGCTTCCCCTAAGCGGCCCAAATGCCGAAACATAAAAAAAAAAAAAAGCTTTCCAACTTTGCAATTTCAACACCAAATTCCATCCAAGTCCATACAAAGTCTATGCACACATCAATCACCAAACACCAAGTTCATCCACATTCACATTTATCGAATAAGTAAGATTAAGAAAATATGTCAATCACTGGAAACAAAGTTTAATATTTAACATAGTGTTCAACGAACCTATACAAACAACAAATGAGAGTGCTAAGGGACCCCCTTCTTCTTCTTTTGTGAAGGTCCAGATGAGACTAGGTGTGGTCCCATTGGACTCTGCAATGGCATGAAGATGGAGTGGTGGCGAACGGCGTTGGTAGGTCCTATCGGCAGGCGGAGGCGCAAAGGTGCGTGGTAGATGTATGGGCAGCGGGGGACATAGAAGGTGTGTAAGTCGAAAGTATGTACGGCGACGGTATGCACGCCACATGGTAAGATGTGGCCATGTCGGCTCGGCTAAGCGCATCGATACACGGTCCCCTCATGGTGCGAATATACGTGCAAACAACTGGCGCCCCATATGCGGAGGCAATGACTCGGCGGCCTCCAGTACGGTCTTTGCACCTATGAGCAACATCGGATAAAAGTATGTGCCTTGCATAGAAAGAAAAATACATATTATATAGTCGGATAAATAAATAAAAGTATAACTACAAATCATGGCACTTACCGAGTACTACATCTGCGAGACGCGGGCGATAATGTGTAGGAGGTCGCCTCAATGGATGCGTCATGCGTAACCTCGTGATGCGACGATACCACACCATATACTCCTCGATGGCATGAGTACGACCGAGGGGAGTGCCACCGAACAACACGTCTCGCGCTCGTCCCATTGCGCTATGTAAGGGCGATGTACGGCGGATAATTCTTGTTCTTCGACCTTCGATCTATGCCATGAAGGGTTGTGCTTGTATCACAAAGTCCTGGAATCCCTCCGCTCGAAGCCAAACGGCGCATAACTCGATCAGGACAATGAAACTCCACAATGTCGAAACAAATAAGTGGAGCCAATGTGCGCCATACATGTCGATCAATTCGACATATAGCAGAACATGACTCTAGTCTCGCATCGGTATATGGGCGCCAAGTCATCTACAAATAAAGAATGTTGCAAATATTAGACATGTGAGAAATGTCTACCAATGTATATAAGTTAGGCATGTGAGACTCTCATGTACTGCTCGTCAGTCTGATGGTCAAGTGCATCCCTGTAGTAAGATATCCCACTTGCTAAGTGGGACCTACTAAGGTGTTCTCGAAGCCAACCGAAAAGAAATACACATTAATATCCTTCCGAAAAATGAAACTAGATAATGTCAACAAATGTGAGACACTGCATATTACCCGAGAGCTAAGGGGTCGACCCCGGAACATGCTGGGAGCCTAAAATAGGAACGGCATCGTCAAGCTGTGGAGGTGGGTCCACATGACCTCGAAATCCGAGGTCTGCCGATGTGTACGTGCTCCCATGCCCAAAGCTGTAACAACAACACAGGACCACCTAACTCCTCGGCACGCCTCGAGATGCCCGACATAGGTTGTCGATACAAGTATGCAAGGGTGGCACTACCCCGACTATATGTCCACGCTACGTCGAGATCCGCAAAAGTGGAAGATAAAGCACATCTTTGTATCTCACTCTTGTCGGCAAAAGAATGGACCCCATCAAAACAAGAATATAAGCCCGTGCGAATCGCCATCTGTCACCTCATCGGCATCGTTCGGCAACAAGAAAAAATGAAGCCGAAGCCATGTCAACCTCAAAGACGAACCCTGGAGAACTTTGGGCTCGTTCTCGGGGTGGTGGGCCATACCCCTAACAACTCGTGCACAACTGCAGCCCATTACCCTCGCCGCTACCAATAACAAGTGGTCCGTGCACTCTCGGTCCCAAGGAGAACGGCGACATCTCCTAAAGTAATCGTCGCCTCCCCAAGTCAAATGGAAGGTATGGGTCTCCCCGCCTCCATCGCTCCATTAATGCCGTAAGAAGTGGTCGATCAAGCTCCAAACCTCCCCTACCAAACGATGTATGCCAAGAAAACCGGCACGCTCGACATACCGAAGAACTCTATCGTGAACCTCCCGGTCATGGAGTGAGACTATGATGATGCAACCGACACGATAATGCAGGTGTCCATTTACTCCCCCCTCCAGGGCATCCTCACTCCGATGCTTATCCTCGAGGGTGAGAACAGCTACGATCGGTGGGGCGGGATAGATGGACTGCGCCATCGGACCCGAGGAAAAAAAAAAAACAAACGGGTAAGTAACACATTCTTGGACTATGATAAGAATATAAATTTATGAGAGTTAATAAAAATTAGATTTACCCCGGATGTTCCTTCATCATTCTTATTAGGACATCTTTGCTTATTGTGTCCGAAGCCTTACAAATGCTACATCTATATTTGCCTGGGCCTATCCAGTGCATCCATTTCATTTCGTATTCGAGTGGACCTTGGACGTCCGGCTCACGCTTTAGCCCCTCATCGGCTATAATTCTCGGACCATAATATGGAGAACAATTATGCATATCGAGGCACGAGGCTTGAAAAAGGACATATAAGTAGATCGATACTCGGTAGTCATAAAAGAAGCGTCCACAAAACCACTTTATATGACAAACTCCGGTATCGACAGACCGAGGACATGAGAACACGGCAACTTGTATATTAGGAGTTTCTCACATGTACATGTCTTACGCATTAAGTTCACCTAGTGTGTTTCTTTCCACCTTTCCTGCAATACGGTTTCCACGTCCAGTAGTGACCTCAAATAGCCCTCGTTCATAGTCAAACACAATCACCTCATGAGCACTTGCCTTCTCCATGTTTTTTCAATGATGGTAGTCGCCTTTGGACTATAATCATGGCCTTCCTCAAGTCTTTTTCTACCCAATTCTCTCCTTGTAGCAAAATATGAATTGACACGATAAAAAGTCATTCTTACCAAACGGTGATCGGAGAGACATCTTGCCCCTTTTAGGACGCCATTAAACACTTCGTGACATGTTCGTGGTTTGCACACCATATCTACATCCACCATCATGATGAAGAGACCATAGATGAAGGGGAATGTCCAACGGATATCTAGGCGCCTCGACATTAATGGAGCAATACGATCCATATAGTACAAAAACTTCCTCTTACGCCTAGCATATGCGGCTTTTTCCGAAAAGATTCTTTGATGGCGGCATTCTTATACTTAGTATTCAAGTTCGAAGCAAGATGTCGCACACAAAAATCGGTGATGGGCATATGGCTCTTCCCATCCACTTTGAGGCTCGTTCATAGCTGCAAGGATACCCCCGGCACGATCGGAGATGACACACAAATCCTTTCTATCCGTGACGAACGTCTAATGCAAGCTAAAAACCAAGACCAGTCCTCCGTGCTTTCTTCCTTCACAACGAAAAGGCGAGTGGGAATAGCTGGAAATTAGCATCATTCCCATAGCAATCAATAATTTGCCTTTGTATTTCCCGTACAAGTGAGTACCATCTATAGTGATAAGAGGTCGACAATGACGGAATCCGGTAATAGAGGGTTTAAAGGCCCGGAAGACACTCTTAAAGATGTTCGTACTAGGATCTTGTGTTGGGATCGTCTTCCAATAAACGACGGTGCCTCGATTGGACTCTTTCAAGGCTTGCAAGTACCTAGGTAACTCTTGATAAGACATCTCCCAATCACCAAAAATATTGGTTATTGCCTTTTGTTTGGCTAACCAAGCTCTCTTGTATGTTATTGAAAATTGATATTGGTTCTTCACAAAAGTCAAGATGGACTGAACTTTGAATGAAGGATCGGTCCTAATGAAATCCTCGATAAGATCGGCAACGAAATCCGATGAAATGAGAGGATGGTCTCCACATGTTATGTCTCCCAAACAATTGCTTGCATGTGGACCACCATATCGTACAATTTTGAATGAGTACGACTTAGTCATGATTGCACGCAACCTCCAAGGACGTGACACACTTCCTTTCGGGCACATTCAATGACATACTTTGTGGGCTCGACTCTAACACCCGAAACATCCCGGTTTCTAGAGATCGACCAGGCTTTCACACAATTCTTTAATTGCTGCAATGAGGCAAACTCTTGTCCTATCTCAAATTCGGAACCCACGGTCAATGTACCAGTGCATTTCCAAGTCATCCATGCATCTATTAACCTTTGATCAACCGTCAATTACGAGCCAATCTTGTGAAGAAACACCGGACTTTATTGCATTGTCAATTGTTTCCCTTTGCATCATCGTCCTCCTCCCCTATCAGAATCCACATGCTCCTCCTCATTTCCCAAAAAATCAACATCATTTCGATGTAGAGTATCAAGATGGAATGTGGACGGTATGTGGGGGCAGAAACGGAGAACCGAACTCATTCATGTGCTCATTGACATAATGTGGGTCGACAACATGCTAGTAAATGATTCAAATTGCATGCTAGGAGCCGATGCCGGTACCTCCATGCTATCCCTAAAGTCCATTGTAGGTACATAACCCACATTACTTTGGAGATTTATCTCCTTGGGAACTTGTTCAATGTACACCTCCATTGCCATGGCTGACGTTTGTGTCACTGATAGCCACATAGCACTTAGTGACTCGTCATCCTCTAGTGCAATTGGCACATATTTCCCCGGCATCGGATATCTCATAAACAATTTCAGTTCCACATACATACGATCACATCCAACAACGTCATATACCACTATTCAAGAATCTCTTGAAACATCATACCAGAATTGATGAACAAAAACTTTTTCCTTCCACCTCTATACACAATATCAACGTCATTTTGAGATAGTTCACCATTCCAATAAAGGTATAAAGGATATTTAGGTTGTTCCATATTCTACATACAAAAAACATAATGTTAAAGTTATTCTTATTCTACACATTCAAACAATATGAACACCATTCTTCACCTATACTAGTAGCATTTGCAACCCTAAACACAACAATTCATGCAAAATCAACCATCACAAAATGCTCAACACCATTTTTAACCAACCAATATAACCAATAAATCACCTTCCCATTCATGCAAAATCAACCGTCACAAAATGATAAATTATGCAAAATACTAAATTATACTAATCAAACCAAACAATTTCCATCTAACAACGATTACAAAGCTAAAATACATAACAAATATGGCATGCTAAGCAAATTAAATTAAAAAAAACAAAAAAAAAAAAGACTACTCACCTGGGCTAATAGACGGTGGCGTGCGGTTGGTGGCGCGGCTGGGCGACGGTGGCGTGCTGTTGGTGGCGAGGCGGACGCACGGTGTGACTCGGCTTTCAGGCTGGGCGACGATGGCTTCTTTGTTGGTGGCGTGGATGGTAAGCGACAGTGTCGGCCGGAAGAGAGGGGAGAAAAACACCGTCATTTGGCTGGCGTGGATGGTAGGCGACGATGGTCGGTCGAGCAACGGTAGTCTTCGACGTGGTGTAGCTCCGGTGGTGTAGTGTGGGTTGTGGGCGACACTTAGTAAGAGAGAGAGGGAGACAAATTTGAGAGTTACTCGTTCGAATCGAGAAATTGGGAAAGCTAGGGCGGGTTTTGGGGATTATAGTAAGCCGCTACTTGAAGTAGCGGTTTCTAGTAATGAACCGCTACTTTACTTCGATCGGGCGCCAACTTGCGGGTCCAGGTACAGATAAACCGCTACTTGAAGTCGCGGTGATTGTATGACCGCTACTTCAGGGTAGCGGTTTATTTTATTAACCGCTACTTGAAGTAGCGGTTTATAAGGATGCACCGCTACTTCAAGTAGCGGTTTTACTAAGTGAAGAAAAAAAAAAATTTCTCGCGTGCCGTCCTCGTGGACGGTACGCGAGGAATTAATTTCCTTTCAACATATTTCGGGAATTAAACCCTATTTTGCATTATTCAAGGAAAAAATTGTGAATTTAAGAATGATATTGTGATGATTGCTGCTTGCTATTTAATAAATTAGTTCCTTTTTGTGGGTTATCCTAAAAAAATAATAATTACATAGGAGTATCTTTTTGAACTAGAGTAGTTGCTTAGGTATATCTGATGCACCATCACTCGTTGATGGAAGAACATAACACAAGTTAGATGTTCATAACAATAAAGGTAATCTACAGTGATGAAGATTCCTATGACCTGAGATTAGCTGATTAGGTGCATGAATGGCAAGTACACGAGTGATCCGAGCCGTTCATTGGGATGATCAATGAAATGTCAGTTCATATCATCACTTTTTAACTCAACAAAAATAATTCATCTACGATACAACCCATCAAAAATAGACATTAATAACTACTCCAATACGTTATTTTTTTGCTACATTGTTGCTTTTAGAATAAAGTCACTAAGGCCCCGTTCTTTTGGATTGAGATGAACCAAAATGAGCCGAAATTAGCTTGAACTAAAGCGAGAGAACGGCGAACTAAAAATAAGTCCAAAAGAACAAGGCCTAACTTTGACCGATTATTGTAATTTTATTTATAATTAAATATATAATCATGTATGGTCTTGTTTGATTCTTCTCGATGTGTAGATTCATAATATCAAATTTTTATAATGTCTACTTAAACCAAATAAGATATATTAAAGGGTTAAACAACGTCTTGAAAACCGCGCGACAACAATATAGCAAACAAAAAAAAGCGAGGAGGGAGTAGTAAAGATAGTTGTATAACTCACCATATTTTATTATATTTTGAAGCTTTATCTCTAGACAGTTGTTAGATGTATCATTAATCTTTTTCTATTATTAACAAGAAGATTAATATATATTATTCATAATAGGCCATTTTACATTGATAACAATTCTTACTAATAATCAAATTTAAAAATACAACCACAAATACTACATTCAAAAAAATTAAATAAAAATATTTCTCTAACGCAGACTCCCAAATCATGGTTTCATTTTCTTATTCGATGATTTCGCATCTTTGACAATGGAGATCCGAATATCTACGGCCGAAAAAAACCTTCTCTAAACCCTAGTGAGAGAAACTCTCTACCTCTCCCCAGGAGAGACCGCCTCAACGAGCGGTGAGTATCTCAAATCCCAAGAAAAATTTATTCTCCAACACGGTCTGCTCTAGAATTGTCGTCCTAGCGGTCGATAACGGCTACTGCTCATGCATTAGGGACCGGTTGGCATTCATGCAAGTTCCTACAAGAAGAATTTAGTTTGCTCTCTACTCCAAAGGTGCAGCGATTTCCTATATAAAGTTTGTCTCGAGTCTTGTTTTGGGTGCTTTTCTCCTTTGGAAGATGATATTTACTCATATAAATCAAAGATCTACTTTCTCTGGATTTTTACAAAGCCTTAAATTTCCGGATCTAAACATGCAACCTCAAAATACTTCTCACTCTTCAAACCCTAACCAACCTAATACCAACCACTCAAGACCCCAAATACAACGTATGGGGATTCTAATTCAACCTCCCCCGGTGAACATGCGGCTCCCCACTATCAACTAGGGACATACGTAGTTGGGATGTTCTTTGATAACAACCCATCCGCTCCGAGCTTCGTGTTTAACATAGTGAACAATCAATGGGACACAAGGGGAGGTTGTGCGCGTGTATCGGACCGGTATGTATTTTCTTTTGGAATGTCAAAACCTATAGATAGGGATGCCATTACGCTTTTTGAACACCACAATTATAGATGGTAAACCTATAACCTTTAGACCTTGTTACGAACATCAAACCCCCACTAATATAAATTTTAACATGGCTAGAATATGGGTTCAAATACATGACTTACCATGTGGGTATCTAGAGTCCGAGTGGACTATCCGAATCCTAAGTCATGTAGGTTATGTAGATACCATGAAAACTCGAGGTCACTGTATTCCTCACCAACCATATTTAAGCACTCGTTTAATCCTAGATCTCACTAAGCCTTTGCTCCCCGGCTGTTTTTTACCCTTGGATGAACATCGAGTATGTTGGGTGTATTTTCGATATGAGGGTATTTACAAATTTTGCAAAGAGTGTGCGTGTGTGGGGCACTACACGGGTCGCTGCAATCTGTCCTCTTATGATGCTCATAGACTTATTAGGCATCGAGTGAGGAGTTGGAAGATCATGGTATGATGGTACTTCACACACAAGAGGGCATTTCATTATATACAAACCTGATTAGGGGTCTTTCGGATCGGTTTATACATCGTAACCCTCGTATAAATTTGCGCCGCATCCTAACCTACCCTCATGCTCCTCACCCCCATCCCACAACCACATTTAAACATGTATGTTAATGGGGAATCGGGTTCCGAGCTATCACCGGAGGACTTCTATGAGCCATCGACGGATCTTCATAATCCCCATGACCGGTATTACTACGATGAGAATTCCCAAAAACCACACAAATCCGCCACCGGATTTTTCCAATGACTCTATGAGACACTTAACACCTTGAAGCTCGGGGAGAGATTTCGTGTATCCCCATCACCGAGGGGAGGAGGTTTGGTTTAATGTCGACACCGGAGCCCTAATACCCCCATTGGGACAAGGCTAACAAGCACGTTTCACAACTTTTGACTTGAATCGGGTACCACCATAATCTAGTCCACCGAGGTAATACCAACCGAGATCCATTGAATGCAACGGGGAACTCAAGAGGTAAAGGTTTATTCCTGGGGCTTCTTGAATGGGCTCATAGGTCTTGGAGTTACGCTTTGGGCCTCTGTTCAAATCCTCAAACAAGACTGACTCGGTCAACCTCATCTTCCTAGGCCCGGTTCGCGCATATTAATCATGAAGCTAGTTTAGTAATGGCTCAGGGCACATTGCAAGATGTTGTTTTTCAAGGTTGGGCTCCCCGCCCACCTCCTGGGCCAATGGAAGCATGCCAAAGTAACTGGTATGAGGCCCGGGATTCTTTACAAGAACGAGAATCAACATGTTTTGGGGTTTACGACCCCATTTGGCCTTCGAGATCCAGGAAGAAGGACTTGATTCATAACCCATGGAGCTTTGAAATATTTCTAATCTCGTAAATGAAAGATTTCGAATTTACGCCCTATATTTGAAGATCCTCTTAATCAAGTTTTGCGGGTTACAAATTTACGGGACGGGACCGGGACAACACAAATTCAAGAAGAGATTTATTCACCAACGAGTCCTTTACAATTTACGAGATGAATGTTTCACATGATCCGAGATCCTATACCTTACGTCCGGAGCAGATCAACAGGAAGACCAATAGCGATCCACGACAAGTGGTCTTAGCTCTTCGGTGCTCCTCAATAATGTTCGGTGGCAAATGCAAACGGGATGTAGATTTTCTTCGAAGCCAATCACTTGAGAGTTATGCACGCTACGGGTGACCCTAATCAAGTTCGGCAAACAAAGAGGAACATGAAACTGGAGGAATGGGACGAAAAAGGAGGTTCAATATCTGGCCCAAAGAAGGGAAAATTAGATCGAAAGCGACGACTTTAACAGATGTTTCCATGGCTCGTTCTTTGGGAGTTGAACCTGGAATAGAACTCACTTCTATGATTTCAAAAAAAGCCAAGCTACAATTTAGTGCACGATTCGAGAGGATGATTGGAGTTTAAAACGCAACAAGTCTTCTCCACGGGAACCGGATACTTTGCAACCGGTTTCTACAGCAACAAATGCAATGGATTTACAGGTTACAAAACCAGTTAATACGCATGACCAGGAGTTTGTGAGGGCAGTGGCTGACCCAGACCAGTCACCAAAGGAACCATGAAGTTCCTGTCTTGGAATTGCCGCGGGTTAAATGCTAGTAATAACGCGGTAATCCCATACTTGTTTTGGCTTCTATCTCAATTTCAACCTACTTTTATGTTCTTACAAGAAACTATGACTAATGTAGAACATGTAAATAGACTACTTAGTTCCACTAATCCTAGTTGTGTATGTGGGGTGGATACGGATAAAACCAGGGGAGGGCTAGTTATATTTTGTTGGGGTCCTTTTGTGATGGGTGTAGTTTGTAAGACTAGCAATTTTGTCTTCTGTAAGATAAAAGCTAGTAATGAAAAGGAATGGCATGTGATGTTTTTGTACGGCGCTTCTCAACAACAACAACGTCAACAACTGTGGCTTGAAACTCAAAATTTGTTAAGTGCGTTTACAAATTTTCTGATAATTGGAGATATAAACCAAGTAGATAATTATGAAGATAAGTTAGGGGGCACATCTTTAATCAGAGGATGGGATGAAATTATGGATTGGAAGCGAGGCTCTAAATCTACGAGGATGTTCCATTTCATGGACCTCGATTCACATGGTCAAATAAACGGGAGGAAAATGATTTGGTTTTAGAGAGACTTGATCATGCGTATGTGACTCCGGCATGGTTGGAAGAATTTCCAGCAACAATAATTCGCAATCTTCCCCTAACACAATCGAGATCATGCGGCTATTTTACTCCAAACGGAGGAGCGAGATCATTAGTAAGAAACGCCCTTACCAAGTTGAAATTTGGTGCTTAGCCTATCCAAAAATCCGGGTTATCATTGATGCAATTTGGCATTTACAAATTTCGGGTTCCGCTATGTATTGTTTATCCAAGAAACTATTTATAGCTCGGTAACGCTTGAAAGCTTGGTGTTTAGATAGAAGATTATTTTGGGGGGTGAATTGGAACTCGATTTTTAAGGAACTAGCCAATATGGGGGATGACATTCACACAATACATCAGGGTGCCATATATTTAAGTTGAAGACAAACTCTTTTAGACGAAGCATCTTTTGGGATTTCTTATTGGAAGCAGCGCATGAAAGATCATGTGACAAGGCTTGGTGAGCTTCCTACAAAATTTTTGTTTAACCGGATTCGTCAACGCCGAAAACATAATTATATTTATATGTTAAAAGATGTGGATGGTGCCTGCATCGACAATCAGGAGGATATTGCTACGATGATTTTGACACATTTCCAACAAGTGTACTCCCCCACGAATTTGATAATTTCTTCTCCTTCTCAACATCATGGGGAGGAAATTGATTTAGTTTTATGAGAATTGCATTTGCAGCAGCTAAACAATGAGCATAAAGAGTCTCTCTTAGCCCCGATTTCAGTAGATGAGATCCAAAACGCCATGTTCCATATTGCGGATGACAAATCTCCTAGGTTAGACGGGTTTTCTGTTTGCTTTTTTAAACATCATTGGGCACTTTTGGGGTCCTCTTGTCATTCAAGCTGTAAAACATTTCTTTACTACATGATTCATGCTAAAAGAACGGAAGGTTTCACTGCCAAAAGAGGTAAATCACTTACGACCCATAAGTCTTTGTAATGTTATTTATAAATGTGCTTCCAAATGCATGGTGAATAGGATGCAACCGCTACTTCCATCTCTGATAGGCGACTTCCAGAATGCCATTGTGCCGGGGCATCATATGAATGACAAATTCTTATTTCCCATGAGATAATGCACATTATCAATAAACAATGTTCCGGGAGCCGGCACCTTGCCGCTCTTAAGCTTGATATGCATAAAGCTTATGATCGAGTCAGCTGGTTATTCTTGTTGAAGGTTCTTTCGGCGTATGGTTTTTCGGCTTCATGGGTTCAGCTGGTTCATCAATGCATCTCTACTGTGTTCTTACAGGATTATCATAAATGGAATGGCAACAAAGGCCTTTATCCCTCATTGCGGTCTTCGTCAAGGCGGTCCTTTATCGCCTTACTTATTTCTGTTTTGTATGGATATCTTTTCGCTCATGACTACCCTAGCAACAGACATCAGACTGTTCCAGGGGATCACTATAAGGAAAAGAGGTCCGGCGATATCGCAATTAT
Organism: Beta lomatogona; assembly: GCA_947646795.1. Lineage (NCBI taxonomy): Eukaryota > Viridiplantae > Streptophyta > Magnoliopsida > Caryophyllales > Amaranthaceae > Beta > Beta lomatogona. The sequence goes on along the minus strand of CANSNZ010000977.1, from coordinate 1,713,704 downwards.
TCTTTGCAGACGATGCCCTATTCTTTTTTAAGGCTTCCTAGGAGGCTTGCACTGCTCTAACGACACTCGTTTCTAGGTTCTGCAATATTTCTGGGCAAATTCTTAACTTACAAAAATCTTTTGTCAAGTTTAGTCCGAACATTGCAAGTGACCAGTTACAGAAGTATAAGGAGTTGCTTCGAATGAATTCTAATAGCAAATGGGTTCCTATCTTGGTATTCCTATTGATATTCAGGATACTAAATTGCGCCATTTCACTCCCTTGCTGGATATCATCTCCAAGAAAATTTTGCAATGGAGCACTCACTCTTTATCTCAATCAGTGAAGCTAATTTTAATAAACTCCATCCTCACCGCCTCTATTCTACACCATTTGGCGATTTTCGGAATTCCTACAACGATAGCAAATAAAATCGATGGTATGCTTGGTCCCTTTTTTTTGGGGTAATAAGAATGCCAAAGGAATCCACTTGGAGGAATCAAGAGACACTATTCAAATGCCAAAAGGTGTGGGAGGTCTTGGATTGCGTAATATAGGTCTCTTTAATCGAGCACTATTAATGAAACGGCTTAATCGGATTTAACAAAATCCCCAATTACTAGTCTCTAAGGTTTTTAGGGACTCTCAGACAACGAACAACTAGGTTACATTTTGGGCGCTGTAACTTGTCATGGGGGTTAAAAGGTTTGCTTAACGCTGAATCTCTTCTCAATAAGGGCAAAGTGTGGAAGGTGGGGAATGGTGCGTCTATAATTGCGTCTTCAAAGAAATGTATGAATGGTCAAATGCCTGTTTTTAAAGATGATGTTCAGCTAGTGGATGCAGCTCGATTGAAGGTGATGGATTTCATTGACCACCATAATCATATTTGGGATCTCGTGAAGCTTTACAGGTACTTTACTCCCGAGAGTGCACGGGCAATTCGTGAATTAGAATTACCACTAAATGGGGATACTCAAGATGTTGAATATTGGCCTCTAACCAAATCCGGGGAATATTCGACTAAGTCAGGTTATTACTTCCTTTTTCTTCAACAGCAACATGAAAATTATAGCATGACATCTCCAATGCATATGATGTTTTTTCGTATTATTTGGGGATTGAACATCATGCCGAAATGGAAAATTTTTCCTATGGAAATTGTGGCATAATGCTATTGCCACCAATTCGAACTTGGTCAAGCGTAATATTGGTAGCTCGCCTGTGTCCGATTTGCTTGGACCCCGAAGAAGATCTCGCACATTTATTTTGCCACTTATCCACGGCGGAGGAAGTCGGCACACGGTGGACTTGCCTAGGCCTCTTATAATTCCTAATCCTCCCACTTCTTTTGATACTTGGCTTCTGGATTGAATAATCCAGTTTAGAGAGGAGGATGGGTATAATGGAAATCACTTACCCACCTTTGTGGGGGTGCTTTGGGCTATTTGGACAACACGAAACGAACAAGTGTTTCGCCACCAAAGAGCAACGATGGAGGTTTGTCGTGCCAAAGAACGTTCTCAACCACGGAGAACACGCTTCCAAATAATCAGGTAGACCCTCACTTGCCACCAGGGTTTACAATAGCCTCTCTTGGACGTCATAAGGTAGGCTCTCCTGATGTTATTATCCAAACTGATGGTTCTTGGGATAAAAATACCGGAATGGGTGGAGCGGCTTGGATTGCTAGCGATGTGCAAGGGCGTATTAGGGATAGCAAGGGTGTTAGCTTCCACGCCCGTTCCGCTCTTATGTCAGAGGCTAAAGCTTGTCTTCGGGCTCTATAATGGGCTACTTAGGGCGGGTATAGAAAATACGAGGATCCATACGATTCTTCAGCATTGGTTCAACATCTAAATAGTGCCCATAACTCGACATTTCCATACGGCATACCATCATAGAGATTAAGGTGCTTGCTTAAGCTCTCCATGGATATGACATTATTAAGGTCAATCAAACACAGGATCAGAGGGCTCACGACCGCTCATCGTTTCTATGTTCTTAGGTTTTGTTTTTGTTTGTTTTGTTTCCTTATTTTTCGTATGATTTCGCGATGTCAAAAAAAAAAAGACAATGGAGATCTTACATGCTATAATCTTTAAATGTAAGAATTTATGGAGTAAATGAGTTGAAAAATCTTCCAAATCATACTTCCCTTAACTTAAACTACTACTAAGCAACAAAACTTTCCATACGACTTCCACAAATGAGGAGAAGAAACATGCATAAGAAATGAGACAAAAAAAGTACCACAACAAGGAGAGAGAGACTATCACCAAGAGAGAAAAAAAGCATACTTCCACTATTTCGTTTTAAATGCAACAACTTAATCGACATGGACTCTAGGTAGAATTTCTTAAGGGTTGATTAACAAAAGTAAAGGCAAGTGTTTAGTTTAATTAAGCATCACCAAGTACCACCACCACCTAATGCCGACAGCGCCTAAGCCACCACAACCAGCGAGACACTACCATTACCACTGAGGCACCACCAACACCACCGAAATGCCACCACCACCAAAACACTACCAACACCATCGAAATCCACCACCAAAACCTAGTTTCACCACTAAAACCACCGAAATCCACCACCAAACCCCAATTCCACCGGTAACACCACCGAAATCTACCAAAAAACCCTAAAAACACCACCACAAGTCGCAAACCACAACCTCGACCACCGAAATTTGAAACCCCAAATCAACCAAAAAAGAAGAGAAGAGAGGGAGATGAAGAAGTGATGATGACGAGATTTGTTTGGGATTTGTTCATTTCATTCTATATATCAAGCAATCTTGTCACCATCACTTCTTCACTCCAAATCCTCCTGAACAGATCCTGTCGAGGCGAAATTCGAGAAGTTTGGCGGTGGTTGCAAGGCTCGCGACGGTGGTTGGGTTGATAAGGGTGTAGGAGGTGGTGGTGGAAGTTAGTGTTGTAAATTGTTCGATGGAAATGATGGTAGTAGAAGATGATATAGAGGAATGGGTAGGTAGTAAAAGAGGAGATAGTGTGTGATAGGTGGAGGAGGTTAGTGTAATAAAGATTAGATTAATTTTGTTAGTAATCAAGTAAGGTATATGATATAAGGTTTTATTTTTAATGAGGGGCATTTTGGTAATTTCATATCAAAAAAAAATACCATGATGGAAAGAAACAATTAGTTGCATTTCATTTGAAACTGCCCGAGAAAAGGAAATTGTTGCATTCAAAACGAAACGGAGGAAGTAAAATTAAAGGATGCGAGGCTAGGAATGACCACAAATGACCATTCCTAGCTTGAGAAGATGAGAAATCTAGAGGAAGATGAGAGGAGAAGAATACAAAGGTGGCTAAGGTTTTGTGTACCATTAATCTTGTCTCAACATGTTAATGTAAAGCAAACTTTGACTTTTTGCGATTGTCCAACAACAACTTTAATTATAGTAGGAAAAAAATTAATCGATAACTACATTTTGTATACACTCTTACTCAAATAGCTAGCTTTTATAAAAATAATTTAGATAACTACATTTTGTTTACCAAAACTCAACAGATCATTGTCACTTGACAAACCTTATCTAAAATTTCGTTTGGTGGGATCAACTAACTTACTTCTTTACCTTTCATCTCTTTTGGATCTCGATCTCCCTCCTTTTTTCTTTGCTCTGTTCCTTTTTTTCTTTCACATTCTTTACATCTCTAATTCACCCCAACCTCTAGTGGAGTTAAGCTAAAAGTAAGGACATGAACTTTGCCAAAAGTTAGGGTTAAGGACCCGAAGTTTCAAAAGGTTAAGGTTAAGGGCCTCAAAAGTAACTTATGTTACTTTTCCCTTGACACCGATTACTTTTAGGTTAAATGCAATTTTTAGAAAATGCAAAATAAAATAAAATCCATAAGAAAATAATTTCCCTCTCTCACCTATTATTGTGATTTCTCTTTCCTTTAACAATGGAATATCATCTTCATCCACCATACATATCAACTATCAAGTACCAAGAATTCCATAAATGCCAAAAGTGAAAATGGCTAATATTTTGACGAGAATATATAACATAAAATTATTGATTTTTCTGGCAAAAATCTAAAGGGAAATATTCTCATATTTCTCTTATTGTATTACTTCTTCTTTTTTTTTGAAAAAATGTTTGATTTTCTAGTTCTCGAATTTTTATGCCGTTTATTTTATTTTGCATTTTTTAGAAGTTGTATGTAAGATAATCATACTAAAAAAAAAATCATGAAATTTTCTATAATCTCAAAAACAAAATTAATTAAACTTAAACATAGAAACATATTAGTTCTCACATATATCCATTAGAGCATATAAATCATCCCATGGTTTGTAACAAACAACATATTAAATTATACTATCATCCAATCTTTAAAATCTGAATAAAAAATATAGCTTATCTAAGAAAACTAATAAATAAATTATGAATTATTAATCAATAAATGTAAGCTACAAGTTTTAGATATTAAAATTACTCTTAAAACAAACTATCAAAAAAAAATTACTCTTAAAACAAACCTTCAAATTTTCTAGAAGATCGAATTTTTTGTATCCTCAAAAAAGATTAATTTGGCCCCAATCGTTTTCTTTTACTCTTCTTATTTGCTTCTGAAATTCGAAGAAGGTAATTTGATGCTGAAAATATGAAATTATGTGTTTATTGGATGATTTTTGGGTGCAAAGTTGATATGGATGAATTTAGAGAGGTGAGTGAGCATTGTAATTGTAATTGAGGGTCGGAATTATAAAATACTTATTTTCTACTCCCACAAAAAAAAAAAAAAAATCGGATTCCTGGCTTCCATGATTTAGTCGAAGTATGCTATCCACAAGAAAAAAATTCAAGATTATACTCACCTTTAGAGGTATAGAGGATTTGTTCATTTAATTTTAGTCGAAGTATTGAGAATTTTAGAATTTGGGTTCGAGCTCCATCAATGGAGTTTTAGAGTTGAAGACCGTAAGAGCGAGGAAGAGAGAGAAAAGGACAGGGAAAATAATTTGGTGCATTTTTTTTTTGCTGGTTTATCTATTTTATAATTCACCAAAATGTCTAAAAGTAACGGTGTCAAGGAAAAGTAACAGAATTTACTTTTGAAAGTCCTTAACCCTACCTTTTGAAACTTCAGGTCCTTAATCCTAACTTTTGGCAAAGTTCAGGTCCTCACTTTTAGCTTATCTCCACAGTCGTTATCTTTCTCTTATTGAATATTTTGATGAACCAAATGGGTTATAAGCCCAATTTCTTGGGACTGATTTGTTTTAACATAGCAATGGAAAAAACAATTAAAATCATTATGGAAAAAATTAAGGAATTAAAGAGTTGTTGAAAAGAAGTATTGAAAATAGCAAAACCTCCGAATGATAAACCCTAATTCCTGAAATGATTGAATCTTTACTTGTTTAAGCCACTTTAAAACTTCAAATAAGCCTCTATTTGGTCGATTCAACTTGGTAGAGGTTTTCCTAACCTATCTAATTTCGCAAAATTAGGGAAAAGTTTTGAATTCGGGATGAATCGATGAGAAAGGATGGAAGAAATTGTATGCCGACATATATATGTATGTATATATATATATATATATGTATGTATATATATATATATATATCTTTATATATGTATGTATATATATATATATGTATGTATATATATATGTATATGTATGTATATATACCAAGGACCCTTGGGTCCAATGGGTATGGCTTCCTCTCTCCCACATGGGAGACCAAGGTTCAAATCTTGGTGGAAGCAAAATTTCAATATTGTTGGGGGAAGGTGGTTTGAAGCTTATTGGGCCTCTGGGTGAATGGCCCTGTGCGAGGGCAGCCCAAAGGAATTCATCTTACCGAGAGAGAGAGAGGGATAGAGGGATAGAGGGATAGAGGGATAGATAGATAGATAGAGGGATAGAGGGATAGATAGATAGATAGATAGATAGATAGATAGATAGATAGATAGATAGATAGATAGATAGATAGATAGATAGATAGATAGATAGATAGATAGATAGATAGATAGATATAGATAGATAGATAGATAGATAGATAGATAGATAGATAGATAGATAGATAGATAGATAGATAGATAGATAGATAGATAGATAGATAGATAGATAGATAGATAGATAGATAGATAGATAGATCAACAATACATTGACCTTATCTAAATTTATAAAATAAACTTAGATATGTGATTTAAGTTGACCTAATATCCAACCCTGATATCTTCAATCTTGGAACTTAAATTCAAACAAAACTAAGTACTTGTTTGGTTGTAATGGGAATTATTTCCATATAGGAATTTACAATTTGTGGAAATTTAATTCCCTTATGAAATTCCTAGGAATTAGTCTAAGTTGTTTGGTAGTCATAAAGGAAGTTGCAATTCATAGGAATTTATGTAGGAATTGTGAATGACCAAGGGAGGGGTAGCTAAATTCCTACATTTTGTGGGAATTTCAAATTCCCATTAATTTTCATTGCTCCCATTTCCCCCACTTTCCGTCAACCAAACAACTAGCCAAATTAGAAAATCATGGGAATTTCCATTGCCTACATAATATACTTTGTATACCAAACAACTACTAAATACATCGAGAAAAACAAATTCAAATTGACTACTGGACCTTTTTATAAACTACGTACTGAGACTACCAAAAATAGAAAATTAAATAGGTAAATTGTTTACTCAACCATAAATAGTTGTTTGATCTTACACTTTTGTTAAAAAGAGCAACATATATATATTAAAGATATGGCAAGAATATTTTGAGATCATGCTGTAAAAAAAATTTAAGATAATTTTGATAATTGATCATACTTAGGATGCCAATGAATGTTGATGATAGAACTCTAATTTTTTTCAAAACCTTTCTTAGAAAGTTTCTTCCACAATATCTTCATGGAAAAATTTATAACCTTAACCAAGCTGGGAAGATGATATTCAACAATAGCATTCGGTGGCCTATTCCTCTCACAACATGATAATTTATCTCTTCCCAAAAAAAGGTCCTCAATAAGGTATCTTATATTCTCTTTAAGTCCTCGTGAGCCTCAAATCAAAGAAAAGAGCCCATATACGGAAGGAAAAGAGAACTTATGGAATCTCATAAGCATTGGGGGGGGCGCTTAGGAATAAGGAATATTGAGGCATTGAGCAAAGCTTACATTAGTAAGACAAGCTTGGAGAATGTAAAATAACAAGTCTTTATTAATCACTCAGGTTTCATTACTGGAAAAAAGTTGTGTGACACAAGAGAACTTATCCGGTTCTACCAAAACGGGATCAACTAAGTCACTTTTTTGTACGTGCAAATAAAGGGAACAATTAACTAATCAGGTGGGCCTAAAATAGGATCAGTTACTAATAACTGGTCCGGTTTTAGGCCCACCAGATTCGTTAATAAAATTGGGCCTTAAAAATCGACTCAGCCCTCTTCATTTCTCTCAGAGGCTCAACCCTCTTCATTTCTCTTTACTCTCTCTCACTCTAAACCCTAATCTTCTCACCGTCTCCTCTCAACCTAATCCGCTACTCCCAACAATTGCCACGCCACACCAACCACAAAACAATTGCCACGCCAGGCCACCATCCACCTTCCTCATCCCTCCCTCTTAACACTAAACCACCGTGAGACGCCACGCCACATTACCACCACTACCCTCCTCATCCAATTCTTCGCTCGTCACCCATAAGAATTTGAGTATTCTCTCTCCTTCGCTGTCACAAGAATCGAAGAGCCAATTCGAGTCTTCGCTTGTCACCCCTGCCAACAAGCATACCTTATCTCTCCTCTGCTGTCACAAGAATCGAAGAAACCCTAATCATCACCCTTGCAAATTTGGTACTATTTTTAGGGTTTTCATTTTACCTGAAATTAGGTTTAAGGATTTGAAATTATTTCATTGTATTCGAAGAAACCCTAATCTCTGTCATGAATTTTGGATCTCGTTTTTTTTAGGATGTCGATTTTATTTTTAGTTTTTAGGATGTCGTTTTTTCCTTTTGTTTTGTTTTTAGAATGTGGATATGATTTATACAATTATCTAATTTCAGCGTTACTGTAATTTTATTTGTTTATAATTTCATTTGTATTCGCAGATGTATTTTTTTATGTATTTTTTTTTTGTATTAGCAAATCTCTTATATTTGTATGTAATTCATCTTTGTATATAAATTTAACATTGAATTAAATCTATATAATGGTTGCTTGTATTAGCTTGTATAATGGTGGCTTGTCATTCATTTGTATTCGACTTGTATTTTTATCCTCTCTTCACTTCCCTCCTTTGTTTTGTGGGCAATTTTAAAAAAAAAATCTGAATGTGGTTTACTGATCCGTTTGAACATCAAAATTGGATCAGTTAACTATCCACAACTGCTCCGCCCCCAACTGATCTACACCAATTTCAGATTAGTTAAGCCCGTTTTGATTGGATCAGTTGGGCTTTTTTAATTTCCACTAGTGTTTTCATCTCCAATTCTCTAATAATTGGTTTGCAAGAAGCCCCAAAGGCATAATTCTACAGAGTTGCTCCACTGGTAGCATAAGCAATGTGAGAAGTGTCTCCTACATGGAAAAGGGAGTGTGAAAAAGAATAGGAGATGGGAAAAAATCCTTATTTTCGGAGGATGCCTGGATTGCATCCGCGTGATTGATTCTTTTAAAACCCAATCTCAATACCTCCAAACCTCCAGACTCATATTGTTACTTGACCTGCTAACTCTGGAGTGAAATTGGGATATAGGAAAAAAAATCATGAATAGTTCAGTGTAAAAATATAAAAAAGCATCCATGCAGTTCACGCGCCTATCAACAAAGAGGAAGATGAGGGTTTTTTTATGGACACCTCACATGGCAATTTTGAAGTAAAATCATGTTATTAATTCTCTGGAAAAGAAGTAGCGTAGAGTAGCACAAAATCTTTATTCTAGGAGAAATTTTGGAAACAAAATTTTTTGGCCAAAATGGAATATTTCTATTGGAAGTTGTTCCATGATTCGTTGGCCACCGGAGTAAACCTTAATAAAAGGAAAATCTTCAGTGCGATACCTTACCGCCTTTGTGGGATTCACGAGGAATCGGATACTCATCTCTTTAAAGATTTGTGAGATTTCAATGCGGATTTGGAAGAGCTTTAACTTGGGGATTTTGTCGATATTCCCCTAAGATTTCTCTATTGATATTTGATCAAGGTATTGGATTTTCTTCTAAATGAACCTCAACATTGGTCCGAAAGAGAGACACTTTGGTTTCCTAGCAACATTTTGGTGCATCTGGATCATGAGGAATAAACTCATATTTAAGCAAAAGGCCTTGCCGAACCCAACTGAAACAATGCACATGATAAACCAGTATATTGTATTTTGGCTCAACAACAATCTCATGCCAAAACCAATTCCTCCAATAGAAGCCCAACAAAATATCAGGCTAACTTAATCAATCAAATCCGACACTAGTAGAATAATTGTATCTTACTGCTATTGAATTGGTGCAGTTTTACCCATACGCAGCAATAAAGTGCGATAAAATTGAAAAAAACGTAAAAATATAACCTATTGCTGCGGTTCCTAAAGAAACCGCAACAATAAACTTTTTAAATTAATAATAGAGGGCGCCTAACTAGGGGTTTCCTTGTTAAGTTGGTGGGTTGGGCGTCGTTTCCAACTTTTCTTCATCTCCCTTCGTTCTCTCTCTCCTCATTCCTTCAACCCTATCTTCGTTCTCTTTCCTCACTCCTTTACTCCTTCAGATCTTGTCTTCGTTCTCTCTCCTCACTCCTTCGTTATCTCTTAGTTCTCGTTCTTGAGTCCTTCCTTCTCTCTACAGATCCTTTGTTCTCCAGTTCGTTCTTGATCTTTTGTCCTTCGTGAGTTGGTTCTCTCGCTCTCAGTTTGTTGCTCTCTCTCACTGCCGGAGCGGAGTAAGCACAAGCAGGCTTTCTCTCACTCCTTTGCTCTCTATCATTGCGGAGATCGGAGTAAGCAGAAGCCAACGTCGGAGTGCAAACAAAAAGTAGATCTGAAGTTTGAAGAAAAATCGAACAAAAAGTAGATTTGAAGTTTGAAGAAAAACCGAAGAAAAAGTAGATCTGAAGTTTGAAGAAAAATCGAGCAATAAGTTATCGCACAAATAGCAGTAAAATCGAGAAAAACCGCCGTAGTTCATCTTAGTTTTGAGTTTTTTTTTTGTAATTAGAGGTTGTTTGTCTTGTTCATTCTTTGATTTTGTTAGGTCTAAAGTTGGAGTTCTTTTATAGTTATTTTTGTTGTATTTTTGCTTTCAATTTTGATTAACAAATTTAAGTTTGTCATTTTCTATGGCTCATGGTATTATTCATTGATGACTTTTAGTTTGATTTTCTATGACTTACGGATTGACGAATTTTAGCTTTAGTTATGTTGGTCCAACGTTTTCTTGCATACCATTTTTCCCTTCACTGAAAAAGCAAATAAAAATAAAAATAGAGAGACCGACCTTGCTGCTGCGGTTTCTTGTGAAGACTGCAGTAATAGGTCTAACTATTGCTGCGATCTTATTACCGCACCAATAGGTCTAATTATTGCTACGGTTTTATAAGCACAGCAATAGTTAGACCTATTGTTGCATCTTGATATGCGGCGCGTCAAAATCCACAACAACATGCCCTTCAAAAAGCGCAGCAATTTAATATTATTTTACTAGTACGGCTTTGCAAAAATTGGGACCACAACAATAGAGAGTCAACAATGATAATAGATGGAGCTTGTAAAAGTGTTGGAAAGAAGGAAGAGAACTCTTGGTTAGCGGCTTATAGTTGGATTTCGTTGGAAGATCACATGAAGAGAGTAAGAGGAAGTGATGGACTACATGTTAGCTCACCTATACAAATAGAAGTGTATAGCCTCATTAGAGTTTAAAGGATGGAACGGCTTAATATTAGTAAATTGGATGTCTTGACGGATTTGGCAATGCTAGTAAAGGACTCACAAATATGCAAAAGGCTCACCACTCTATCCAAAACATCACCAAGGATCTTTCCTTATCTAAATGCTTTTGTAGTTATAAGAATCTTAAATGATGGTAAAGGTCACAAAACTCACTCACTTGCTATAAGAGCAAGAGTAACCTTGTTTTCATTATCTATACTAATGAACGAGTTATGATTTTTTTTTGGAGTTAATATCCCCTAATTTTCCCCCTATTTCACAGAGATTATGGCTCTTTTTGGCAAATAAAGTTTCGAGTTTAGCTGTTAGAGTTTAGAGTTAGAGTTTAGAGTTTTACCTTTTTGTTTAGCAAATTTGACAAACTTTTCACATAAATGTGTTTGGTAAAACTTAGTTGATTGCTAAAAGCTAATTACCCTTTATTTGTATAAAATGACATTTATGGACATATTAACTGATATGTGAGTATTATAATTATGGGCAAAAAATTCATTCACACATTTTCTCACCTAATCCTCTAAAGAAAAAGCTCCAAAGATGAGCTTTGTCATTTTGAGAGTTTTCTCCCCAAAACTCTCTCTTAAAACTCTCTTTACGAAACACCCCCATAGAGTTTTTTACTAGTAAAAACTCTAAAAGTAGTCCAAAACTCTATTTTTACCCCAAAACTCTAATTACCAAACACCTCCTATACCTTTTCAAATTTGTAACAAGTTTATGGTATCAATTAATTCCCGATCATATAGTTACATCGACAAAATTTATGAGCTTATGTTATAATAGAAAATGTTGCAAACTGCAATTGTGAAAGTAATTAATGATTCAGTCCTTTTATAATTTTCCAATTTAGATTATCTTTACTATATACTTTCTCCATTTGAAAATATTTGCAATATTTTGACTTTTTCACCATTAACATAGTAACTTTACCATATCTTCTTACTAATATGTTTAAAAATTGTTATCATGTAAGTTGTTGTTGGATTATTAGTCTCTATATATTTTTTAAATATGAATAATTTTTTTTGATAAGTTGGATATTGTTTTATTGCTGGAAATTGATAAGTTTACATGAGATTAGCGCTAATAACGAAATAACGCTAGTAAATTTTAATACAAATCTACCCAGCTGTCTCAAGGCCTAGTTTATAACCAAGCTACAAAATCATCAATTCTTTTCAAGCCTTGTTTGGCAAGAGCATCAGCAACAACATTTCATTCTCTACCTTTGTGCACCAGTGAGATTCCTGCTTTTGCTTTCAAGAGGTTTCGGATGAAGTTGATGTGAAATGACAGATTCCAGGGACCTTTATTTTCACTTGTGCACCAACTAACTGCATTTGCGGAATCTGATTCAATGATGAGATGATCTTGATTCATATGGCTGGAAGCAAGGAGGATCGTTAAAGCTCGGTGGATAGCGAGAACTTCTGCGTGATTTATCTCCATGAAAGGGATAGGGCTTGAGAACATGCACAAAAATTTCCCAGAATGGTCACGTAAGATATCCCCAATTGCTGATTTTGAGAGACCTACATTCAAGGAAGCATCCACATTCCACTTTAAGAAGTGTAATGGTGGTGGGAGGCAAACATTTGCATTGACCAGAGGATTTGTAGTGATGATGGGTGGTTTGCTCATCCATTTGAGGCATTGAGGATTCATGGAAACTTCAGTTGGGCTATAGGGGAATTCATCTCCCCAACCTTTTAACCACCAGCACAATCTAAGGATTATCAAGCCCTGAATGCTATTGACAAGGCTGGATGATTGAGAGAAATATCTTGCGTTCCTCTCCTTCTAGATTGACCATGTAATTATGAACAAAGAAGCTTTCCATACTTTTTTGAAAAAAGTCCCCGGAGATGGAAAAGACCATTGCACAAATGCATCTCTTAGTGAGCTTGGAAAAACCCATGTCAAGTCCCACATTTGAAGCCACCACATCCATAGTTGCTGTGAGAATGGACAATGGAGGAAGAGATGATTCACCTCTTCTTGAGATTGATTGCATAGAAGGCAATTGGATTCTGCTTGCGGAATTACACCAATTCGGGAGGGCTTTTCTTTTGTGTTTAATTTCTCTAGAAGAGCTTGTAACACCCCGTCCTTCTACTACTAGGATACTAAACCTTATTAATTCAAGAAATACTAAAATGACGTTAGCGGAAATAACGTCGGGACGGTATGCTACTCTAAAACAATAAATAAAGATAATAACTCAAAATTCATAGCTTAAAAAGGGAATAAATCTCCAAGTAACATCATGGTTCCAACATAAAAGAAGTATCCCAATTGTATCATACTAACAAATCCAAAATACCATGAGACATGCAAGTCTCCCAAAATAAACTTAAATAACACTAATATCCTTGAAGGCAATCCAAAAATAAGTCTCCCTATGACCTATATAAAGTTCATCTACCAAAAACAAAACTAAAAGCTTCTTCTCACAACCAACTCTCACACTTGCTAGCCCAAAAAGTCACAAGCCTAGCAATCATTTCCATCCGCAAGATTATAATACATATTTCCACGGTCGGTGGGGAGTAACTAGCAGTTCTCCCAGAACAATAGCAATCAAAGCACTATTCAGAGGTAGATTATTAAGAAAGGAATAGCATGCAATTCATCACATCATATCATGCACATAGAAATCATAAAGCTCATAGATAAATCGAGAGATCATTAACAATGAGTAAACATAATATAGTGAGTGACATAATTCCAATATAAATAAATACTAATAATGAATCAAAATACAACAGGTTATTGAGTTAGAAACCGAACGCCAGTGATTCGCAAATCACTTCCTAAGGTTTGTCAGATCGCAATCTCCAGGTCAGTCTATGGGCTTACGTTCCCCACTGCCTGTGTCTAAGAATGGCCAAACTCCCGATGCAGGGTAGAACACGCAGAACTCCCTGACCTCTCGGACGACAACAATTAACCCAGGTGTACCCCTAGTTCGCAAAGCAGGTGGTTGGCATGTTCTTAACCGGGGACTACATCTATCCCACCGGATATTCTTATCTCAAAATACAATCATGCATACAAACTAAGTATCATTTATCAAAATATTCGTCAAAAGGGATGCCACCCGGCCTTATACCCACAATTCATCAAACAGTTCTTCATAATTCCTCAAAATAAATCACTTATAAAATATTCAACAAATAACTCTCACAATAACACTTGAACATTCCCAAACATCAACAATGACAATATACTGGTTTTTACAAAGAACCACACTCAATCACAAATACATCACCAATTAACTCTAAATCATATTCATTAAAAGAGTAATAACAATTAAATCATTTTATTCCATAAATCAAACCTAAACATGTGGTTACTCAAATGATGCATACTTGTATACTACTTGAAAATCAAGAACCCGAATATATTAAATTATAAATTATAACTGATTTACAAGCCCTCAAACAATTTAATAGTGTGTCCTCAATTTCATCACAAAAACACCATAATAATTATGAAACTAACAAATTTTATTTATAATTTTCGGACTCAAAAAGTATTTTTAACAGTTAATATACAGATTCCTCAAATAAGCCATTATAATAATTAAAAATATAAACAGACGCCCAAAAATTACCAAAAATTCACATAACATGTAAAAACTCACGGAAATACATATTATCCAAATAAATTAATTTTTCTGCCACTATAAATAATTTTCATGAATTATATACTGACTGAACAGAATTTACAAAAACAGATATATCAATTAATTAAAACAGTAAACAGTAGATAAAAATTATTCCAAGGCATGGAATACATTATACGCATGTAACATGATCTAAGAAAAATTATTTCATCAATTTTAACAGTCGTTCAATAATTATTATGAAATTTAGCCAAAAACGCATAAAATACTAATTAAATCAAATAAATATTAAAAATCATGCAAAAATTATTTTTCTCTACACATTATTCACATAGCATGTGTCACGTATGTTCATGTAAAATTTCATCAAAAATATCATTCAAAAAGTATTTTAGATAATTCCTAACGTATTAATCTAATACCGAATACTACTCTAATCACTATGTTTCTAGGATAACAACTAGTTACCTGGATCGTCGGAGGCGAGCTGAAAACTTCTGGAAATCCCCACAGTAGGCGTGTGACCCTCTTCTTCTTCAAATTCCAAGCACCAAGTATAAGGAAAAAGCCACAAAAACAATTCACGAACAATTATCAAAGAGAAGAAATGAAGAAAATTTGAGAGAATGAAAATGGTGATGATGGTGATGATGATGGACGAAAATGTTGAAGAATGACAGCCAAAAGTTCTGATTTTCTAATCAGAAATTGAAGTGAATTAAGAGGTTTAATTAAAGAAATCATTAAGGGGGGGTTATGGGGGTTATAAGGCATCAAAGAGTCTTAAGGAAAACAAAAGAGAAAAGAAAAGAGAAGGCTCTCTTATTTCCTTCACTTGGCCGGCTGCCCTAAGCCCACACACCCATAAAAACTTTCGGCCCAAATTCAACAACGATCCATGCTCCGAAAGCCCGATACGCGATAAAACGGTTAATTCCTAAATCGCGCCTAAACTTTGAAAATACTTAATAATAAAAATAATTCTAATAAATTATATTATAAATATAAATGAAATAAACACATTGACACGCCATAAAAATAAAAATGATAATTCGGCTCCCAAAATTATAAAATAAAAATAATTAATTTAGGGAAAATAATAGTTTTAGAGAAATTTCTTGCGAAAAAGCTAGGAGCAAAATTATGGGTTGTTACAATCTCCCCTCCTTAAATAAAGTTTCGTCCTCGAAACTTCGAAAACACAAAAACAAGACAAGAACACAAATAGTACCTGAAACGAATAGTTCGGGTATTTCGATCGCATTGACTCTTCGGTTTCCCAAGTAGCTTCTTCGTACTTTTGACTTCTCCAAAGTACTTTAACCAAGGGAATCACCTTCCTTCTCGAGCACGGTTACGACGGTCCAATATACGAACAATTCGCTCTTCAAAAGTCGATTCGGCTCAACGACACCGTTTCAAC
The DNA here is from genome assembly GCA_947646795.1 of Beta lomatogona. Taxonomy (NCBI): domain Eukaryota; kingdom Viridiplantae; phylum Streptophyta; class Magnoliopsida; order Caryophyllales; family Amaranthaceae; genus Beta; species Beta lomatogona. The sequence goes on along the minus strand of CANSNZ010000977.1, from coordinate 1,697,746 downwards.
AGGGATTACATGCGAAGGATCACTACGATACTGCGCAATCGCGACACATGAAACACATCATGAACCTTCGACGGCTCCGGCAAAGCCAAACGATACGCGACCTCCCCGATCCTTTCAAGAATCTCATAGGGACCTACGAACTTCGGACTCAACTTGCCCTTCCGACCAAAACCGCATCACTCCCTTCATAGGAGAAACCCTCAAAAGCACCTTATCCTCCACCTCAAAAGAAATAGGTTTCCGACGCAAATCGACATACGACTTCGCCTATCTTGAGCAGCCTTCATCTTCGCTTGAATTACTTTCACCTGCTCAACTGTATCCTGAATTAACTCCGGGCCCAAAATCAATGAATCACTGATGTCGCTCCAACAAGTAGGACTACGACACTTCCTTCCATAGAGAGCCTCATACGGAGCCATTTGGATACTAGCTTGATAACTGTTGTTATAAGAAAACTCCACCAAGCTAAGAGACTTAACCCAAGACTGCTGAAATTCCAAGGCACAAGCACGAAGCATATCTTCCAAGGTCTGAATAGTCCTCTCAGTCTGACCATCGGTAGCTGCATGAAATGCAGTACTCAGCTTCAACTTCGAACCAAAAGCCTCTTGCAAAGCAATCCAGAAATGGGATAGGAATCGCGGATCACGGTCGGAGACAATGTCTTTGGGAACCCCATGAAGACGAATGATCTCATTAGCATAAGCTTCAGCTAGCTCTTCCATAGACCAAGTGTTCTTCATCGCAATAAAACGAGCCACTTTAGTCAATCGATCCACAATCACCCACACAAGATTCAATCCACCAGGCGGCTCTAGGCAAACCCATCACGAAATCCATCGAGATCGAGTCGAACTTCCAAGCAGGAATAGGCAAAGGTTGCAACAAACCACCAGGCCTCGATGCTCAATTTTCACCTTCCGGGCAAACCAAACACCTAGCTACGAACTCGGCAATCTCTCTCTTCATACCAGGCCACCAAAAATTAGCCTTCAGATCCTTATAGAGCTTGTCACCCCCAGGATGAACGGAATAAGGAGTACTATGAGCTTCCTCGAGAATCTTTCTCTTAAGCTCACCATCATTGGGCACACACCAACGCCCCATAAACCTCAAGCTATCATCAGCACAGATCTCAAAATTCTCTGCACGACCTTGCATCCTTGCTTCACGGATCTTCTCCAGCTTAGGATCACCCTTTTGCTTGCTTCTTAACTCCTGGAACAACTCAGGCTCAGCACTCATGGAATCCAACAAAGCAGATACATAACCCTCAGGAACAACCTCGATATCAAGCTTGCGAAACTCTTCACACAATTCACGAGGCACAACCATAGCAGCGTTTAATGAATGCTTACTCTTGCGACTCAGAGCATCCGCTACTTTATTCGCCTTACCCTCTTGGTAATCCAGGGTCAGATCATAATCCTTGATCAATTCAAGCCACCTTCTCTGCCTCATGTTAAGATCACGCTGAGTGAAGATGTACTTCAGGCTCTTGTGGTCAGTATACACCTTACACGGAACACCATACAGATAGTGTCGCCATATCTTAAGTGCAAACACCACAGCCGCTAACTCTAGATCATGGGTCGGGTAATTCCTCTCATGCACTTTCAGCTGCCTCGAACCATAGGCTATCACTTTCCCTTGCTGCATCAAAACACAACCCAGACCATTCTTCGATGCATCACTGAACACTTCATACCCAACGCCCTCAGATGGCAAGGTAAGAACAGGAGCGAGAGGTCAAACTCTTTTTCGGCTTCGAAATGCCTCTTCACAATCCTCGGACCCGGATGAACTTGCGGTCCTTGCGCATCAAGCGAGTCGAGGTTGAGCTATTTTGGAGAAATTTTGAACGAACCTCCTATAATAACCAGCCGGACCCGAAAACTCCGAATCTCGGTCACATTCTTAGGACTCTCCCACTCGACAACAACCTTGATCTTAGCGAGATCTACCTTGACTCCTTCCTTGCCGATTACATGCCCTAGAAAAGCAACTTCCTTCAACGGAACTCGCACTTAGACAGCTTTGCGAACCACTTTTGCTTGCGCGAACATCCAACACCGAGTCTCAAATGCTTCTCATGCTCCTTCTCGTCCTTAGAGTAGACGAGAATATCATCGATGAACACGACCACACAAGTATCCAAGTACTCGTGGAAAGAGCGATTCATTTGATCCATGAAAATCGCGAGGAGCATTCGTGAGACCAAATGGCATCACTTCAAATTCATAGTGCCCATATCCGGTGCGAAAAGCGCCTTCGAATATCCTCCTTCTTCACGGGAATCGATGATATCCGGATCTCGAATCGATCTTGGAAAATACCCCAAGCACCTTTTAACGATCAAACAGATCCTCAATGCGAGGCAACGGATATTTATTCTTGATCGTTACCTTATTCAGCTCACGGTAATCGATGCACGCACGCATACTCCCGTCTTTCTTTTTGACAAACAAAACAGGGAGCACCCCGAGGGAGACACACTAGGCCTTATGAAGCCCTTATCTATCAACTCTTGCAATTGAGTCTTCAACTCTTGCAATTCGGACGGCGCCATTCTATACGGAGCCTTGGATATAGGAGCAAGACCCGTACTAAATCAATGCCGAACTCCACATCTCTTTCGGGAGGAATACTCGGCAACTCTTCAGGAAATACATCGGGATAATCCCGAACTACCGGAATACTCTCGAGCTGATCTTCGGATGACAAATCCTTCACCATGCAAAGGTATACCACATCACCTTTTTGACGCATCTTCCGCATTCTCAGAGCGGAAACCCACTTAACACCCTTCTTCACTACAATGCCCGAATAAGAAATCCTTTTCCCCTTAGGATCTCTGAGCACCACCTTCTGATCACGGCACTGAATGCAGGCATGATACTTCGATAACCAATCTATTCCAAGGATCACATCAAACTCTGACATAGGAAACTCCTTAAGATCGGCTGGCAACTCATAACCCAGAATACTAACAGGCACGCCCTTAAACTCAGAATGACAGGGATAATTCTCACCAGACGGAAGAGAAATTAGGGACTTAATAGGAGATCTAGAGGAAAGATTAGCTTTTCGAACAAAGGAATTAGCAACAAAAGACACTGTAGCACCAGTATCGAACAGAACAAAAGCAGGGATATTATTTACAAGAAAAGTACCAGAGATGACATCAGGATGGACATCGGCTTCAGCTTGCGTCATCACATAAATCCTGTTCTTCGGAGGAGCAGAAGAACTAACTGGCTTAGCAGGACCAGCAGAAAAAGACGGAGCTCTAGGATTCTTAGCACACTGAAAAGACTTGTGCCCCACTTCCTTGCAATAGAAACAGACAACGGTCGATCCATCACGCTTCTTCCCGGATGAGCAGCTTTACCACGATTCGGCACTTGCTCGGATCAAAACTCGGGACGAAATCCCGATCCAGAACCCTGTTGATAACCCCCCCTCGACCAGACGGCTCATACCTCGGCTTCTTAGCTGGGAACTGAACATAGGTAGCAGCAGGCTTCTTAGCGAAGCGGCCTTAGCGTGAATCTTCCTCTTTCAAAGAGGCATGAATACTCAGAGCTATCTCATAGGCTCCCTGGAAAGTCGAAGCTCCCGAACTCAGAACATGGGTCCTCACCCTGGGATCCATTTTCTTGATATACCTCTTCACACGCTCAGCTTCAGTAGGTACAACTGAGGTAGCAAACCTGGACAGCTCGGTGAATTTATCAGTGTACTCCTGCACACTCAGAGTACCCTGAGACAGAGTTAAGAACTCTTCCCCGCTTCCCGCTAACGGAGCTCATCGGGATAAAACCTCTCCTTCAACTTAACACGAAAATCATCCCATCCAAATCCCGGTGTAGCCATGCGGCTTGCACGAACAGATTACTCCACCGGTTATCGGCTTCCATCTTCGAGATAGTAGGTACCAATAGGCACCATTTCAGCGGCGGGGCATCCAGTGGCAAAGAACTGACTTCTCCATCTCCCTTAACCACCCTTCCAAAGCCAACAGGATCGAAGTCCCGTCAAAAGTAGGCGGACGGTGACGGCCAAACCGATCAAAAAGTTTGCCCACTAGGCGGAGCGAAGGACCGGTTAGCCATAGCTATGATGGCGTTCTCAAGTGCTTGGCGCCTTTTCCGGCAGCCTCCTTTCTAGCACTAGTCAAACCTCGAGGCGGCATTCTACAAACACAAGTTAAACATTCGTTCTTGAACACGTTATTAGTTGTAAATTAACAACTTATCACATCAAAATAAGAAAAATATTTTCCCGTGGTTTCCTACCCAAGTGACCTTCTCACCACTACTTTTCTTGAAGCCTAAGATTCTAATGATCCTAGTTACTTCAACTATACATTTCCCGGGAGTTTCTTAGTGGCTAAGTAAGGGTCTCGGGTAACTTTGCTCTGATACCAACTGTAACACCCCGTCCTTCTACTACTAGGATACTAAACCTTATTAATTCAAGAAATACTAAAATGACGTTAGCGGAAATAACGTCGGGACGGTATGCTACTCTAAAACAATAAATAAAGATAATAACTCAAAATTCATAGCTTAAAAAGGGAATAAATCTCCAAGTAACATCATGGTTCCAACATAAAAGAAGTATCCCAATTGTATCATACTAACAAATCCAAAATACCATGAGACATGCAAGTCTCCCAAAATAAACTTAAATAACACTAATATCCTTGAAGGCAATCCAAAAATAAGTCTCCCTATGACCTATATAAAGTTCATCTACCAAAAACAAAACTAAAAGCTTCTTCTCACAACCAACTCTCACACTGCTAGCCCGGGCGAGCCACAAGCCTAGCAATCATTTCCATCTGCAAGATTATAATACATATTTCCACGTCGGTGGGGAGTAACTAGCGCTTCTCCCGGAACAATAGCAATCAAAGCACTATTCGAGAGGTAGATTATTAAGAAAGGAATAGCATGCAATTCATCACATCATATCATGCACATAGAAATCATAAAGCTCATAGATAAATCGAGAGATCATTAACAATGAGTAAACATAATATAGTGAGTGACATAATTCCAATATAAATAAATACTAATAATGAATCAAAATACAACAGGTTATTGAGTTAGAAACCGAACGCCAGTGATTCGCAAATCACTTCCTAAGGTTTGTCAGATCGCAATCTCCGGGTCGGCCCTATGGGCTTACGTTCCCCACCGCCCGTGTCTAAGAATGGCCAAACTCCGTCGCGGGGTAGAACACGCAGAACTCCCCGACCTCTCGGACGACAACAATTAACCCAGGTGTACCCCTAGTTCGCAAACCAGGTGGTTGGCATGTTCTTAACCGGGGACTACATCTATCCCACCGGATATTCTTATCTCAAAATACAATCATGCATACAAACTAAGTATCATTTATCAAAATATTCGTCAAAAGGGATGCCACCCGGCCTTATACCCACAATTCATCAAACAGTTCTTCATAATTCCTCAAAATAAATCACTTATAAAATATTCAACAAATAACTCTCACAATAACACTTGAACATTCCCAAACATCAACAATGACAATATACTTGGTTTTTACAAAGAACCACACTCAATCACAAATACATCACCAATTAACTCTAAATCATATTCATTAAAAGAGTAATAACAATTAAATCATTTTATTCCATAAATCAAACCTAAACATGTGGTTACTCAAATGATGCATACTGTATACTACTGAAAATCAGCAACCCAGAATATATTAAATTATAAATTATAACTGATTTACAAGCCCTCAAACAATTTAATAGTGTGTCCTCAATTTCATCACAAAAACACCATAATAATTATGAAACTAACAAATTTTATTTATAATTTTCGGACTCAAAAAGTATTTTTAACAGTTAATATACGATTCCTCAAATAAGCCATTATAATAATTAAAAATATAAACAGACGCCCAAAAATTACCAAAAATTCACATAACATGTAAAAACTCACGGAAATACATATTATCCAAATAAATTAATTTTTCTGCCACTATAAATAATTTTCATGAATTATATACTGACTGAACAGAATTTACAAAGACAGATATATCAATTAATTAAAACAGTAAACAGTAGATAAAAATTATTCCAAGGCATGGAATACATTATAAGCATGTAACATGATCTAAGAAAAATTATTTCATCAATTTTAACAGTCGTTCAATAATTATTATGAAATTTAGCCAAAAACGCATAAAATACTAATTAAATCAAATAAATATTAAAAATCATGCAAAAATTATTTTTCTCTACACATTATTCACATAGCATGTGTCACGTATGTTCATGTAAAATTTCATCAAAAATATCATTCAAAAAGTATTTTAGATAATTCCTAACGTATTAATCTAATACCGAATACTACTCTAATCACTATGTTTCTAGGATAACAACTAGTTACCTGGATCGTCGGAGGCGAGCTGAAAACTTCTGGAAATCCCCACAGTAGGCGTGTGACCCTCTTCTTCTTCAAATTCCAAGCACCAAGTATAAGGAAAAAGCCACAAAAACAATTCACGAACAATTATCAAAGAGAAGAAATGAAGAAAATTTGAGAGAATGAAAATGGTGATGATGGTGATGATGATGGACGAAAATGTTGAAGAATGACAGCCAAAAGTTCTGATTTTCTAATCAGAAATTGAAGTGAATTAAGAGGTTTAATGAGGTTTAATTAAAGAAATCATTAAGGGGGGGTTATGGGGGTTATAAGGCATCAAAGAGTCTTAAGGAAAACAAAAGAGAAAAGAAAAGAGAAGGCTCTCTTATTTCCTTCACTTGGCCGGCTGCCCTAAGCCCACACACCCATAAAAACTTTCGGCCCAAATTCAACAACGATCCATGCTCCGAAAGCCCGATACGCGATAAAACGGTTAATTCCTAAATCGCGCCTAAACTTTGAAAATACTTAATAATAAAAATAATTCTAATAAATTATATTATAAATATAAATGAAATAAACACATTGACACGCCATAAAAATAAAAATGATAATTCGGCTCCCAAAATTATAAAATAAAAATAATTAATTTAGGGAAAATAATAGTTTTAGAGAAATTTCTTGCGAAAAAGCTAGGAGCAAAATTATGGGTTGTTACAGAGCTAGCCATAGAAAGATTTCAATGCGGTAAGGAACAAGGTTCCTCCAGAGGCCTTTGATTTCGTTTTCATGATAAGTAGGAGATGACTTGTCAAGTTCTAATGTGATGGATTTTACCGAAAAGAGCCCGATTTGCAGGGAGTCCATATCAGTTAGTCATGGTCAGATGAGGATATGAACTTGGGCTAGCATATGATGAAGGTACTGGAGTTCACATTCGTCTTGTGAGCGGAGGTCGCAGACCCAAAAGAGACTCCACTTCCAATTCAAGCCATCTCAAAAACCACATGTTGCAATTATAGAATTTTGGAGAGTGCTGATGCTAAACAGACGAGGACAAGCAATTTTGAGGGTTACTTGCCCCGCCCATGAGTCATGCTCGTCTCGAAATCTGACTGGCGAGAAGAACTTGAAGGGGGATGCGATAGAGCTAATCAACTCCAGCCCGGCCCTATTTTTAGGCGGGTTTGGGCAGTTCAAAAAAGACTTTTTAGTCTAATTTTTGGCCCGGACCGTTTTTGGCCCGAAAAAGCCCGCTCGGCCCGCCCGAAATAACGAGGCTTTGGGCACAATTTTTGCCCTGGATTTGGGCCCGGCCCGCCAATGGGCAAATTTTTTTGGCGGCCCGGCCTATGATCGGCACTAGGATGCGACGGCTTGAAGGAGAGGTCGATGAGGCCTACGGCGCCGAAGGAGAGGTGAGGAGCGCGCGGCGAATGAACGACCTGAGAGATGACGGAGGGAGATGGACGGCTTGAGAGGGTGGGAGGAGCGCGCGATGACGAACGACCTGAGAGATGACGGCGACTATTGACGTGGCCTGAGAAGGACGGAGGGAGAAGGACGGAGGGAGAAGGACTGGAGGGAGGGAAGGAGAAGGATTTGAGAGGGTGACGGACCGAGTAGGACGGAGGGAGGGGAGAAGGGTTTGAGAGGAGGGAGAAGAATGAGAGAGAGGGTAAACGGCGGATGGTTTGAGAGGGAGAAGGGTTTGAGAGGAGGGAGAAGAATGAGAGAGAGAGTAAACGGCGCCTTTTAATTTTAATTATAAAAGTCTATTGCTGCGGTTGTTTGTAGGAACCGCAACAACAGGTTCAAATATTTTTAAAAAAATAATATTTTAATATATTGCTTTGCGGTTCGGGTGGGAACCGCAGCAATAGATTTGGTCAAACCAGTCAAACAATTTTGAAAATTCCCTTTGACATCTATTGCTGCGGTTTCCACCCAGAACCGCAACAATAGGTTGATTTTCGATTATTCCTTTTCTTTTGACGTGGTTTATTGATGCGTATGGGTAAAACCGCAGCAATTACGCATGACAATTAGCAATTATTCTACTAGTGTACCTATCCTTTTTCTGATGAAAGCGGTAGCAAATTCACGAGCCTTGGGATGATTTATGATTGCTGAGCAGATATGCTTCCACGGCTCCCCATTCATCTGAATCAGTAGATCGCGAGATGAGAATGATGGCTCATAGCCATATTTGACTTGGATTGCAATTCTCCATAATGAGTCCGATTCTTTTAGATACCGCCACAACCATTTGAAAAGCGTCCCCAAATTCCTGTGATGAACGTTTCCCACTCCAAGACCACCTAGGGATTTTGGCAATACAATATTTTCCAAGAGATGGGTGAAATGAATTTTTTATTTTCATTCGCTCCACACCAAAGAAACTGCCTTTGTATTTTCTCAATTTTTTCAGCTACCCCGTTAGGGATGGGGAATAAGGACATGAAATAGAGAGGAAGATTGGAAAGAGAGGCTTTGATTAAAGTAACCCTCCCTCCAAGGGATAGCAAATTCCCTTTCCATGATGAGGGCTTCTTCTCCATTCGATCTATGATTGGGTTCCAAATAGATAGGCGAGAGGTGTTACCACCTATTGGAAGCCCCAAATACAAGAAAGTAAGGCAACCCTTCTTGCAATTGATTGATGTTGCTAACTGTTGTAAGGATGAATCGGAAACATTGAACCCCATTACAGAACTCTTGTGAAAATTAATTTGCAATCTTGATGAGAGCTCGAACAAAATCAGTGTTTTATTTATGTTTGAGAGTGCTTCATGAGTCGGTGGGCAAAACAGTATTGTATCATCGGCGTACTGGATATGCGATATTTTCAATCCATTTTTGCAAATTTCGATTCCTTGCCAAAGATTTCTTGCAATTGCCTTTTTCAATAGGAGATTGAGGGATTCCACTACGAGATCGAAGAGGAAGGGTGAGAGGGGGTCTCCTTGGCGAAGACCCCTTTGGAGCTTGAAGGTGTGAGTTGGTGATCCGTTGATGATAATGGATGCTGAGGTTGACATCACGCATGAATATATTCACATCCTCCATTTATTCAGGAAGTTCATTTGCTCCATTATCCAATCCAATAATCTCCATGAGATGCTATCAAAAGCTTTGTGGAAATCCAACTTCAAAATCGCTGCTTTAGTTTTGTTCTTTTTGCACGAATCGATGATTTCACCTGCTATAAGGGCCCATCAAGTATTTGGCATCCTTTAATGAAAGCGGATTGTTGTGGGCCAACAACTGAGTTCATCACACCTTGAAGCCTTTGATGTGTCTAAGTTATCCGCCAATCTTAGGCGGATTTCGGGTCGTTTTTGGTGTCGGTTCGAGCTTAGTTTCGGGATTTAGGAGAGTTTTGACGTTAGGAGGTGTTGTCGGAAGATGTTGTGTTTTGAGGAGTTTAGGGTGCGGTTTGTATGGTGGCGTAATCGAGGGCCGATCTTGGTCCTTCGATCACTTTTTGTGCCCCGGGGTCCCTATCCTTGGTTCCTTTATGGCGCATCTCCCAAGGCTCCGAGCTCTTTCCGAGTTCCGAGTTCCGAGTTCCGAGTTCCGAGTTTCGAGTTCCGAGGTCCGTGGTTCAAGCTTCTTGGTTTGCTCGCTGTCCGAGGATCGTCTTCACTTTGGTTTGGCAGCTTCATGGCTTACTCAAAGCCAAATTCTCTCGTCTTTCCTCTTTGTATTTTGTGTTTTTGCAGTTTTAAGACAGAGGAAACGTCGCGACCCGCAATCAGTATCGCGAGTCGCGACCTGCCCATGGTCGCGAGTCGCGAGCTTTGTCGCGAGTCGCGACCCCTGTGTCGGCTGTTTCTTTTGTTTTCTTTTCCTCCCTTGGAGGGTTAGGTTAGAAGTTTTTAGTTTTAGTTTTTTGTAAGAGCGACTAGAGAGGAGAGAGAAAGAGATTGTTTTCCAGGATTTCTCCGTTTCTTCTTTGGTAGATTTGTAATGAATCCTATGGCTTGTCTAGCTTAAGCATCTTTCTTGGATTCGGTTGTTGAAGCTCTAATCTACTTGTGAGAAGTTCTTATCCTCTGCTTTCTTAATGGTCATTGTGATGCTTCTTATGTTCAATTTCATGATGTTTGCATAATCTTTGCTATTAACGTTACTAGTATTATTGTGTGATTCATCTAATGCTAATTTTAGGTGCATAATCGGATTGTTGTGTTCCTAGCTCCATGTAGCATACTAGGTGTTTGATTATTTGCTGGACATTAATCTTTTGCACTTAGAGAAGTATTGCTTATTATTTGAATGTTATTGCTTTGATAACATTAGTAATCCTATCGTGTTCCTCGACCTTAATGCTACTTTGGTTTGGACTTGAGTGCGATTCATTTGAGTTAAGGCATAGTAAGGGAGGTTCAAACCACGCAGATCGTGTGTTTAGCCACGATTTAGGAGGAGAGAGGTCTAGACTTCTCGATAGGTGACCATAGGAAGTGTCGGGGTTGATATTTCATGACCACAAACTAGGTTAGGGTGGATGCTAATCGAATCCAAGGCCTTTTTATATTATAGTCTCTTCATGTTTCAATACTTGTGTTTAGTTTAGCTTGCTTGCATTGTTCCAAATCCCCCAATTCGGTTACTTTGGCCTTAGCACATACTAGGGTCTTTAATTCACTAATTTCCGAATAAGTTCCTTTGCTCCCCGTGGATACGATCCCTATTTCCATTATACTTGCTTAGTGTGTATGAGAGTAGGTTAATTAAATTTGGTTAGGAGTACACGGCAAAAGCCTACCAAATTTTGGCGCCGTTGCCGGGGGAGCAACGCGTTTCTTGTTTGTAATTAGTGTAGTTTTGTCATTTTGATTGTATTGCTTGCATTGTGGTTTATGGTTGTTACTCGTGCTACTAACCAAGAGCCTTTGCGGTGCGATCGAGATTTGGAATTAACTCTTTTCGGGTTGAGAAGAGAACGACGTGAAAACTTCAAGGAGCTCCCTTTTGCTATCAACATAGAAGAAGAGATGCCTCAGAGGGTTGAGCCACGCACATTAAAGGAGCTCACGACTCCTAACCTTGATCGGCGGACCTTTATGCATTACATTTCCGCAAGAAGATGAAGGGGAAACTTTTGAGCTGAAATCGGGGTTAATACATTTGCTTCCGACATTCTATGGGCTAAATGGTGAGGATCCGAATAAGCATCTTTCGGAATTCCATGTGGTATGTAGCAGCATGAAACCAAGCGGAGTGTCGGAAGAGAAGGTGAAACTCAAAGCCTTCCCGTTCTCATTAAAAGATGCGGCAAATGATTGGTTGTATTATCTTCCACCGGTAGCATCTCCACATGGGCTGATTTGAAAAAGGCTTTTCTCGAACAATATTTTCCAACTTCAATGTCTTCGGTGTTGAAGAAGGAGATAAGCAACATCGAGCAAAAGAGTGATGAAACCTTTTATGAGTACTGGGCCAGATTCAGGAAGTTGTGTGCTAGTTGTCCTTATCATGGTTATGCAGATGAAGACTTAGTGCTCTACTTTTACAATGGACTTTGTGGTGAAGATGCACGTATGGTGAATGCAGCTAGTGGAGGTTCAATTGTCAATAAAACCGCACAAGCTGCTAAAGATTTGATAAATGAGCCGGGGTCGAGGGCTCGAGACAATTCACTAGAAGATCGGGGAGCTCGTCGTGTGGCGGCGAGAGTCTTGGAACTTCTAAGTTAGAAGATCAAGTGCAAGCTTTGACATCTATGGTGCGGGAATTTATGACAAAGGAAAAGAATACTCAACATGTGAAAGCTTGTGGCATTTGCTCTTCGAACCATTCCACAGATTTTTGTCCTCATTTGCAGGAGGAACCGAGTGAAGAGGTTAAGGCGGCCGGTTTTCAAGGCCAAGGTTTCCAAAAAAGATATGATCCATATTCTGGCACCTACAATCCGGGATGGCGAGATCATCCTAATTTGAGGTACGGGAATTCATCGAGGAACCAACAGCCGCCACAGCGAAGATAACCGCCCACCACCTCCTTATTCGAGAGCACCGGAGCACGGAGCTCCACATTTTCGGCCGCAAGGCCAATCACGAGGACCTAGTACCAGCATGTCTACCGAGGATATGATTAATGCTTTAACTAAAAATGTGACTAACATGCGGGGAAATATGGTTCGGTTTCGGGGAGGAGACCCGATCAAGCATCAAGAATTTGGAGCAACAAATGAGTCAGGTCTCTGGAGCAGTGAGCCGGTTAGAGGCTCGAGATTCGGGTAAGCTACCGTCTCAAACGGAGGTTAATCCGAGACAAAACGCGAGTGCCATAACACTAAGAAGTGGAAGAGAACTAAAGGGCAATGATAAGGAGACCGCTAAAGACAAAGAGGTAGAGGAAGAGGTTGTTGTTTATGAATCGGTGCACGATGCCGAGCCATTGTCATCTACATCAATTGAGCAATCCAAGCAACCACTACCTTCACCACCTTATGAGCCGGTTCCACCATTTCCGGAGGCACTAAAAGACACTCGAAGAAAGGAGTGCGACAAAGATATTTACGAAACCTTTCGTAAATGTGAGGTAAACATTCCCCTTTTAGATGCTTTAAAACAAATTCCTAGGTATGCCAAGTTCCTTAAGGAAATGTGCACTACCAAAAGAAAACAACGGTTAAGGGGAGTACAAAAGGTTAAGGTTAGCGAACATGTGTCCGCGATGTTTCAAATGAAACTTCCTCCAAAATGCGATGATCCGGGCATGTTTGCTATACCTTGTGTGATTGGGAACACCACGTTTCCAAGGGCTATGCTAGATTTAGGGGCTTCTATAAATGTAATTCCTTATTCTTTGTACGAGTCCTTAAAGCTAGGTGCCTTACATGAAACAGGTGTTGTGATTCAGTTAGCTGACCGTTCTAATGCTTATCCTAAGGGAATAGTGGAAGACGTGTTAGTTAAGGTTGATAAGCTGATTTTTCCTGCCGATTTTTATGTCCTAGATATGGAGCACGATAAACATGCGACCCCTATTTTGTTAGGACGACCATTTTTAAAAACTGCTAGGACTAAAATTGATGTGCATAGTGGATCTCTTACTATGGAGTTTGATGGAGATACAGTAGAGTTCAACATTTATGATTCCATGAAATTTCCAAGTGATGATCATTCATGTTATTCTATAGATGTGATTGACTCTTTTTCGCAGGACGTGTTTGAAATTGATGGTAAAGATGAATTGCAGGTGGCTCTTGAGCATAATTTGAAAGATGATGAAATTGAATATGTTTTAAGCACTAATTTGCAGGAAATAGTGCAGGTTTTGGAAGATCAAGACAAGCTTCCGACGATCCCTTTTCATTTTGGACCCGTCCCACTAACCATTCCTAGAGAGAAGTTGTTACCATCTTTTTGCGGGCCCCAAAAAGTGGAATTGAAGCCACTTCCCGATGATTTGAAGTATGTGTTCCTTGGAGAAGGAGAAACATTACCGAGTAATCATCTCGGTCGCTCACCCATGAACAAGAAGGAAGACTTATTGAGGTTCTTAAGGAGCATAGAGAAGCAATTGGATGGACGATTGCCGACATCAAAGGTATAAGTCCTACCACATGCATGCATCGGATCTTGATTGAAGATGATGCGAAACCCGTGAGGCAACCACAACGCCGGTTAAACCCACCTATGATGGAGGTAGTGAAAGCGAAATTCGAAATTACTCCAAGCGGTATGATTTACCCTATTTCGATAGCCAATGGGTTAGTCCTACCCAAGTTGTACCTAAGAAAACGGGTGTAAGCGTTGTGGAGAACCAAAATGGTGAGTTGATTCCTACACGTATCCAAAATGGATGGAGTGTTTGCATTGATTATCGTAAATTGAATGCTGTGACTAGGAAAGACCATTTTCCTTTGCCATTCATCGATCAAATGCTTGAAAGACTTGCTAGTCATGCCTTCTATTGATTCTTAGATGGTTATTCAGGGTACTTCCAGGTGGCTATTGCGCCAGAGGATCAAGAGAAACCACATTTACGTGTCCTTTTGGCACGTTTGCATATAGGCACATGCCTTTTGGGTTATGTAATGCCCCCGCCACTTTTCGAGAGATGTATGATGAGTGTATTCTCTCGAATATGTCGAGAGATTTGTTGAAGTTTTTATGGATGATTTCACTATACATGGAGATTCTTTTGACGCTTGTTTGCAACACTTAGTTTTTGTGCTTAAAAGATGTATCGATTCTAACCTTGTGTTGAATTCCGAGAAGTGCCATTTTATGGTGCGACAAGGGATTGTTTTAGGCCATGTGGTCTCCGAAAAAGGACTCGAGGTAGATAAAGCTAAGGTAGACACTATTCAATCTTTGCCTTATCCTACTAATGTTCGGGAAATACGTTCTTTTCTTGGCCATGCGGGTTTTTATCGCGAGGTTCATCAAGGACTTTTCGAAGATTTCATCTCCTTTATGTAAGTTGTTGCAAAAGGATGTGGATTTTTCCTTTGAAGAACATTGCAAGAATGCCTTTGATACTTTGAAAGAAAGACTCGTCTCGGCTCCAATTATACAACCCCTCGATTGGTCTCTTCCCTTTGAGATCATGTGCGATGCAAGTGACTACGCCGTCGGAGCGGTGTTAGGTCAAAGGGTGGGGAGAGCACCACATGCTATCTATTATGCTTCCATGACACTAAATGAGGCTCGGCGTAACTATTCTACTACGAAAAAGAATTGTTAGGCTGTGGTATTTTCTTTGGAACAATTTAGATCTTATTTGCTTGGAACAAAAGTTATTGTATATACGACCATGCAGCTCTTCGTCATTTAATGACGAAAAAAAAGCCAAGCCAAGATTGATCGAGGTGGATTCTACTTTTGAGCGAGTTTAATTTGGAGGTGAAAGACAAAAAAGGGAACCGAAAATTTAGTAGCGGATCATTTGAGTAGATTGGTGTCTTCCTATGATTTAGAGAATAATGTTGAAAAACAGTGGAAAGAACCAATTCGAGAAGAATTCCCGGATGAACATTTGTTCACCCTTAAGGAGTTCAATCCATGGTATGCTAACATTGTGAATTTCCTTGTCTCTAACAAATTTCCTCCTAATTTTTCAAAAGCACAAAAAGATAAATTACGAAGTGATGCAAAGCATTATGTATGGGACGATCCATATTTGTGGAAACATTGTGCGGATCAAGTGATTAGAAGGTGCATTCCCGATAATGAGGTAATATCGATTCTCACCTTTTGTCATTCTCATGCATGTGGAGGTCATTTTGGAGCAAAGAGAACTGCTCGAAAGGTATTAGATTGTGGTTTTTATTGGCCTAGTTTGAATAGAGATGCATTCCATTTCTGTAAGTCATGCGATAATTGTCAAAGAGTCGGGAATATTTCCCAAAGAAATGAAATGCCACAAAACTCGATCTTGTATTGTGAAATATTCGATGTTTGGGGCATTGATTTTATGGGGCCATTTCCTAACTCTTTTGGTTTCATGTACATTCTTTTAGCAAGTGGATTATGTATCAAAATGGGTGGAGGCTAAGGCCACTCGATGCGACGATGCTAAGGTGGTTGCGAGATTTTGTGAAATCTCACATATTTTGCGGGTTTGGTATTCCAAGGGCATTGATTAGTGACAAGGGAACTCATTTTTGCAATCGAACCATAGGTGCGCTGCTGAAAAAGTATCATGTGACTCACAAGACCTCCACGGCCTACCATCCACAAACAAATGGCCAAGCGGAGGTGTCCAATCGTGAGATCAAATCAATCTTGGAGAAAACGGTGAATCCAAGTAGAAAGGATTGGAGCTTGCGATTGGAGGATGCACTTGTGGGCCTATAGGACGGCTTATAAAACCCCCATTGGTATGTCACCATACCGATTGGTGTTTGGAAAGCCGTGTCACCTTCCGAAGTGGAACTTGAGCACAAAGCATATTGGGCCATTAAAAACTTCAACATGGCCTTGGATGAAACCGGATTGCATCGGAAACTACAACCTGCAAGAATTGGAAGTGATAAGGAACGAGGCCTATGAAAACGCAGCAATTTACAAAGCAAAGACTAAGGCATGGCATGACAAGTTAATAATAAGAAAAGAGTTCGTGGTGGGCCAAAAGGTCCTCTTGTTTCAGTCCCGCCTACGTCTTTTTCCAGGAAAATTGCGTTCTAGGTGGATCGGGCCATTCATTGTAGTGAAAGTGTTTCCACATGGAGCCGTGGAGATCCAAAGTGAAGCCACCTCCAAGATTATAAAGGTAAATGGGCAACGGCTTAAGCCGTACTTTGAAGGATTTAAGCAAGTCGGGGCCGAGGATGTTCCTCTCGGTGACCCGGACTATGGTTAGACCTTATGGTTGTAAGTCGTGTCGACGACGGTAAATAAACGAGTTTGTTGTATATAGTGTATAAAGTTAGTTTCTTTTGGTTTTTGGAAGATATTATGCTTGTGGTTGATTATTTTGCAGGGAATAGAAGGAAAGTTCGTGACTTGTGAAGTTATTGTGTGTAAAAATGTTGATGAGTGAGTATCAAAAGCTGAGAGTTGGTTCGCATTTGAAATCAAAGCAAATCAAGCACAAGGAATGCGAGCAAAAGTGAAGAAAATGAGAGTGATAGGTGGACAAGAGTGAGGAGGGAGGTTGGTGCCACAAAACACACAAGTCGCGACTCGCGATAAATGTCGCGACTCGCGAAACCACCAGGTCGCGACTCGCGACACTGATCGCGACTCGCGAAGGCTACTCTGTTTTTTTTCTCAAGGAAAAACGCGAAGCTAATTTTTTCTCTTTCTCAGCCTTTTCACACGAACCTCGCGACCTTCCCTCTCTCAAAACACTCTCTCACTCTCAAAAATCTCTCAAGCACCCTCCTCTCATCTTCCACTCTCAAATCTTCACAACCACTTCTCAATCTATCCTCTAATCCTCTCCTTTTCACTTCTCTACACAAAGTCCCTACTTTCTTCTCTCCTTCCCACTATAATCTCCCCACAATTTCTGAAAATCGTCCAATTCTACCAAACCCTAGAATTTGGGGGTTTTTGATTTGAAGCAACACCATCCAAATTGAAGCTTGGAGGATCATTCTACATGCTTAGGGAAGCTATTTACAAGTTCTAATCACCCTACATAACACTACTTCACTTCCATTTTGGTATAACACACTATTTCCTACTTCTCTTTGATTTTGCTTGAAATGTCTTGTTCTTGCTTATAGAGTTGTAGCTTATTTCACTAAGATATTTTTGTAGTTGTTGATTAAAGTTGTTGAGTTGTGTGGTAGTGTTGTTGTGATTGTTGAACTCAATTGGGAATTGGTGGTTGGTTATTGTTGTGTGGAGGGTGTTTGGAGTGTAAGGGTGTTCATATTTGTGTCCTTGTGTCAAACCCTTGCTGTTGTTAGTTCTTATCGGTTGAAAGAAAAAAAAAAAAAAATGAGCAAGAGAACCCGAACCGATCCCGTCCCCCACATTAACTCCCGTGGCCTTAAGAAGCTAAGTGACCAAGCTAAAAGGCGATGGGACTGTCTTGATAGACCGGGGAGGGTGATACAAGAAACTAAGTTCGCAGATTACCCTACCCTTGAAGCATTAGGGTTGGCTAGCTCAGTTGAGTTTCTTCTCAACAAGGTTGGCCTCCGAGACTTTCTATGGAAGAGAGCCCGAACTTATGAGCGGTACACCCTCGAGTTTCTTTCGACACTCCAAAAACATGCTGAAACCGATGATGAATGTGAATACATCACTTTCTCCCTCAATGATAACCACTACAAAATGACTTTCCTTGAGATAGAGAGTGCTTTTGCTTGGGACTTCATGGCCGATGATGACTTTCTAGAGACTGAGAACTATAATCCTACTGTGTTTTGGTACAAGATCACCGGTGGTCGTCAGTGGCATAGCCACTGCAAGAGTAGCGCAATCCCCCACCCCGCCTTGCGCTATGTGCATCGTCTTTTGTCTATGACGGTCTTTTGTGCTGGAGAGCCCACTAATTTACCGGAGTTTGACCTTAAATGTCTTTGGGCCATGACACCTCAAGGGGAGGGGTGTCCTGATTGGGTGAAAATTTGGGTGGATAGATGCTTAGCTCAGTCGGCTGAAGGGAAGACCTCGGGGAAGTTGAGTATGGGGGGCATGATTAGCCTTTTTAGCCTCCCGGCTAGGTGTACAGTGCCCGTGGATAAGAAGGGAAGCCCCATATTGACCCCTTTAGGGACGACTAATACTCGATTATCCCGTCCTTCTAACTCGCTATGATACCATTGCCTTGAGGAGTATTACCATGCTTCATTTCAAAACCATAGGCGATGAGACGCGTTATGTGTGGCTCTTTGGGGCGAGAAATGTCCGATATATGGCTTTACCGCAGGAGCGGGTGGCCATTACCGAGCAGACCACGCATGAGCAGCTCTTCCTTCCCCCGGACGAGAGGTATGCCCGGGGGGTGGCGGAGGAATTAGGTTAGAGGGACCCTGAAGAGGTTCAGCCAGAGCCTCAGCCAGTGCCTCAGCCACAACAGTTCCAATATCAGCAGTTTCAGCAGTACCAGCAGCAGTACCAGCAGGAGCAGGGTTACCTCCCTCACGCCCAGTTTCCAGGCTCGAGTAACCGAGCAACTTTACGATATTAGGGGCGATTTGGGAGAGATGCAGGATAGGATGTATGGGATGGAGGACCGGATCTATTCGGTTGGTTCCATGGTTTCGGCCATGAACAACTTCTTTGTGTCCCGTTTTCCACACCAGGGACCGGAGAACCAAGACTCCTGGTACTCCGATCCCACATCCGAGATTGAGGCGGCGCGCATTATACGCCGTCAGGAGAGAGAGGCCCGTAGGGCAGCCCGTGGATTTGAGCGCGGGGGCCCCTCGGGCTCTTAGAGCTTTTCCCTTTTCCTTTCCCTCTTATTCGTGTTTGTCCTTTCCACATTGAGGACAATGTGCAAAGTAAACGTGGGGGAGAGATTGATAAAATGTGGTTTTATTTTAGCCTGTTCTAGTTTGTTCTGTTTAATTTGTTTTGTAAATATGGTGGAAATTTGATGAAAATTTTTGAAAAAAAAAAAAGTGACAAAAGAAGAAAGAAAAAAAAAAAAAAAAAAAAAAGAAGAATCCCGCTGAGTTGAAAACCCGCAAGGGCGGGCGACTCGGGCAAAATTGGGGGCTCGGATAGGTCGAAAACCCGAAAGGGCGGCCTATGCAAAAAGGAGCTAGTTGAGCGGGTGAGTTTTGTGAGCCGAAAAACAAAAAGAAGAGAGATGAAAAAAAAAAAAAAAGAATGAAAATGAGAAGCTAGGATGAAAACCCGGAAGGGCTCCTAGGCAAAATGAGAGAAAAAAAAAAAAAAAGAGAGAAAAGAAATTTTTTTTGCTTTGATCCTCATTTGTCGGTGTCTGCGTCATAAGGTGGCGGCGTTGGAGTCGATGTTTTCGGGTTAGATTAGGTCCTTGTTTTGTATCTTTTGAGGGCGGGATGTGCATCTCTTTTTGGCTCGTTTCTCTTTTGTTGCTTGCGGTATGATTTGGTTGGAGCACGAAGCTAAGCTTGGGGGAATCACTTACCCTCGTGCCTTAGTTTCCTTGCATTTTGGGTTGGTTGGAATCGGGAGGTCATTGTTGATATTCGTTTCCCGAAACCTTTCGGGATTCGAGATTCATTTGTATAAAGGGATTCTTTTGGGGTAGATTTTGTCGATTGGCTTTTGTGTCTTGTGGATGGCGA
This sequence comes from Beta lomatogona, assembly GCA_947646795.1. Lineage (NCBI taxonomy): Eukaryota > Viridiplantae > Streptophyta > Magnoliopsida > Caryophyllales > Amaranthaceae > Beta > Beta lomatogona. The sequence goes on along the minus strand of CANSNZ010000977.1, from coordinate 1,677,634 downwards.
TTCGGAGGTTGACGTGATATGGCGTATTTTGGTGCTGGGGTGTGTCGATTTCTCTTTTTCTTTTACTCGAGGTCGAGTAAGGTTTAAGTGTGGGGGAGTTTGATGTGTCTAAGTTATCCGCCAATCTTAGGCGGATTTCGGGTCGTTTTTGGTGTCGGTTCGAGCTTAGTTTCGGGATTTAGGAGAGTTTTGACGTTAGGAGGTGTTGTCGGAAGATGTTGTGTTTTGAGGAGTTTAGGGTGCGGTTTGTATGGTGGCGTAATCGAGGACCGATCTTGGTCCTTCGATCACTTTTTGTGCCCCGGGGTCCCTATCCTTGGTTCCTTTATGGCGCATCTCCCAAGGCTCCGAGCTCTTTCCGAGTTCCGAGTTCCAAGTTCCGAGTTTCGAGTTCCGAGGTCCGTGGTTCAAGCTTCTTGGTTTGCTCGTTGTCCGAGGATCGTCTTCACTTTGGTTTGGCAGCTTCATGGCTTACTCAAAAGCCAAATTCTCTCGTCTTTCCTCTTTGTATTTTGTGTTTTTGCAGTTTTAAGACAGAGGAAACGTCGTGACCCGCAATCAGTATCGCGAGTCGCGACTCGCCCATGGTCGCGAGTCGCGAGCTTTGTCGCGAGTCGCGACCCCGTGTCACTGTTTCTTTTGTTTTCTTTTCCTCCCTTGGAGGGTTAGGTTAGAAGTTTTTAGTTTTAGTTTTTTGTAAGAGCGACTAGAGAGGAGAGAGAAAGAGATTGTTTTCCAGGATTTCTCCGTTTCTTCTTTGGTAGATTTGTAATGAATCCTATGGCTTGTCTAGCTTAAACATCTTTCTTGGATTCGGTTGTTGAAGCTCTAATCTACTTGTGAGAAGTTCTTATCCTCTGCTTTCTTAATGGTCATTGTGATGCTTCTTATGTTCAATTTCATGATGTTTGCATAATCTTTGCTATTAACGTTACTAGTATTATTGTGTGATTCATCTAATGCTAATTTTAGGTGCATAATCGGATTGTTGTGTTCCTAGCTCCATGTAGCATACTAGGTGTTTGATTATTTGCTGAACATTAATCTTTTGCACTTAGAGAAGTATTGCTTATTATTTGAATGTTATTGCTTTGATAACATTAGTAATCCTATCGTGTTCCTCGACCTTAATGCTACTTTGGTTTGGTCTTGAGTGCGATTCATTTGAGTTAAGGCATAGTAAGGGAGGTTCAAACCACGCAGATCGTGTGTTTAGCCACGATTTAGGAGGAGAGAGGTCTAGACTTCTCGATAGGTGACCATAGGAAGTGTCGGGGGTTGATATTTCATGACCACAAACTAGGTTAGGGTGGATGCTAATCGAATCCAAGGCCTTTTTATATTATAGTCTCTTCATATTTCAATACTGTGTTTAGTTTAGCTTGCTTGCATTGTTCCAAATCCCCCCAATTCGGTTACTTTGGCCTTAGCACATACTAGGGTCTTTAATTCACTAATTTCCGAATAAGTTCCTTTGCTCCCTGTGGATACGATCCCTATTTCCATTATACTTGCTTAGTGTGTATGAGAGTAGGTTAATTATATTTGGTTAGGAGTACACGGCAAAAGCCTACCAGCCTTTTCGCAAGAATTTTGGCTATTATCTTTTAAAGGCATCCTCCCATACTTTTGGGGCGATATTTAGAAAAGTTTGATGGATGATCATTTTTTGGTATGAGAGCGATAAGCGCTGTGTTGCTACCTCTAGGGAGATTCCCTGTTTCCTAGAATTCTTCAATAGCATCATATACATCCTGTTTTATTATTCCCCATGCACTTTTGACGAATTTGAAATTGAACCCGTCAGGTCCAGGCGCTTTCGATGAGTCGCATGAAGCCATTGCATTGTCGATTTCTTCTAGTGAGAATTTTGCTGTGATGAGATTCGATTGTTTAAAGGATAGATATTGAAAGCCCAAGTTGTCAAAATTAGGTCTGTTGGCATGCTCCTCAGTGAATATATTCTTGAAGCATTTAACGGGCTCCTGTTTTATCTTATGTGAGTCTTCAATTGAATTGACATTTATCATTAAGCGCTCTATGGAATTGCGGCGCTTCCTGATTGTGGCAATAATTTAATATACTAATGATAAAGTTATGATTTGACAAGCGTGAAAGTCACGTAACACGAAGTTACAAGTATTTTAAAACGATGAAGTATATTTTCAATTATATATTAATATATTGATAATTTGCTGACATACAAAATTGAGCACACGGGTTGGGGACCTTGTTCTAGGCACAATTTCAGTTCAATCAACTTGTTTTAGTTCAATTGACTCCATTTTAGCTATTTTTCTCTCATAATTTCAGTTCAGTTCAGTTTAGTTTAGCTTATTTCAGTTTAGTTTAGTTCAACCCAGAAGAATAGGACCTATAGTCACCATATTATGCTAGAAGTAAAAAATGAAGGGATTATTTTTCAAGTTTATGAGATGACATGAAGTAGACTTATTATATATGTGGCACATAGACTAATTTGATAATGTTTTTTTTAGTGGAGTTTGGTGATGTTTTTTTAATGAGTACGTTATGTATATTGAAATGTCTGTAAGACTCCAATTCTTTGACTTCAATGCTTGTCAAAGCATATCTTTACAATTATTTTCAACTATCTTTTCAAGAAAAATCATCGAAAATTTGATGTTTTGAGAAAATTATACTACTCCCTCCGTAACACATTATTTGCAACAATTGAACTAGGGGGATTTCTTAGGCAAAATTTGGTAAGTATGGGTAAAAGAGATTAATTATGAAAAAGTAGGAGAGAGAAATCACATGGGTTGAGGAAAGAAAAAGTAGGAGAGAGAAATCACATGGGTTAAGGAGATTAATTATATAAAAGTAGGAGAAAGAAATCACATGGGTTGAACATTTTACGTGCTAAATTTTGCCATATATGGAAAGTTTCAAATTGTTGCAAGTAATATGTTACACCCATTTTTGACAAATGTTGCAAGTAATGTGTTACGGAGGGAGTAATATTTAGGCTAATTAATCCAATTACATTTTACCTAATACTACTACTTTACGTATTAATAGAATAACATGGTCAAAATTTATACTTCATCCGTATCATAATAAGTGAAACACTTACTATTTTAGAACGTTTCAAAATAAGTGAAACATACATTAATTGGAAAAAAAAAGTGACAAAATGACAAGAGTACCCATCACAAACTTGTGTGGTTTGCTTTTCTCTCTCCTCCTTTTGATAATGAAAAAGGGTATTTTATGACTTTTTGGCTTTTGAAAGTGATGTTTATCAAATCTTGTGCCTATTCCCTATGTTTCACTTATTATGGAACGGAGGAAGTATTTTATATAGATAGGGCAAACCCAAATACTCCCTCCGTTTTTTTATTTGCTACATTTTTCATATATGGGTGTTTCTTTTTACTTGCTACATTTCCTTATTTGTGGTACTTGGTCCACCATAAAGTATTACTACTCCATCCGTCCCATAATATAGTGCTTACTTCTGTTTTTGCACGGGAATTAAGGAGAGTGGATGGAGTAGTAGGATCTCAAAAAATAATTATTTAATAAAGTACTTTTGTCTTGGAACTACTCCCCTAGTTTTGTTTCCCTTTAAAAAAATAAAAAAACAATAAATGTTCCTTGGAATGATGTAAAGTAATAAATAGATGCACACATTTTTAAAGAAAAAGTAAGGTATTTTGGAGAATTTGTGTAAAGATTGAGGATAATTTAGCCCAAATAAATTGATAAAAATAAAATAGGCATAACATTTTGGGACACCGAAAAAGGAATGTAAGCACTATATTATGGGACGGAGGGAGTATTATATTTGTTTTTCTCTTTTTCTACCCAAAAATACTACTTTTTCACCTTTTCCTATTACTTTATATTAAATTGCTCAAAAAGTACTTTCCTAAAAGCTTGAAAGTGATATTGTCTTAATTGTTGTGCGTTATCAAATGTAACAATAAAGAAGGGAGTACCTAATAGTGTTAAGAACTGTGGTTTGTGTCAGAAGCTTTGAGCAAATTTAATTCATTGACTGTAGAAAGTAGTGTCAATAACTGTCATATAGAAAGGATAAGGAGTAAACTCTAAAGCCATTTCTGTACCAAAAAGTGTGCTAAGGCCTTCTTCATAGACTGAGGCACTGAGCACTTACTTAATGAGACACACGACAAGGGGAACTAGTGCTTTTGTTTAGCTAATGGCCTAATACTTAATAGCTATGTTATAGGTTTGTCATCAGAAATCAGACCAGGCAAAGCCACAAATGAAACTTACTCACGACCTTGTCTCAGCCACAATAAATATAACAATAAAAATTTAGCGATTTAAAAGTCATTTTTAAATCTGAAATCAAATGTGAATTGTGATTATTAAATTTTTATGGACATAGTATTAAGGAGAGGTGATCATGGGAGGGCTTGGCCCAAAAAAAGTGGCCCATTTTGGGCCAAAGCCGCGGGCCTAGCCGGGCCAAGGATCTGGCCAAATAATCCGCGCCAAAGCCCGGTATTTCGTGCAAGGCCGAAATTTAGCCTAATTTTCCAAAATTAGGTTGCCTGTGGCTTGGAATTTTTGCCCAAAACATCGGGCCGGGCCGGGCCCAACCGCGGACCGAAAATTCTTGCCCAAAACTAGAGCTGATCAATTCCAGCCCGGCCCGATTTTTGGGCGGGTTTGGGCATAATTTTTTGGCCCGCGGTCGGGCTCGGCCCGGCCCGATTTTTTTTGCTTTGGGCTAGCCAAAAATGAATTTTTAGTGTAATTCCTGGCCGGTCCGATTTTGGTCCGAAAAGCCCGCTCTTTTTGGCCTGACTCGACCCAATCCGAACCCGGCCCGGCCCATGATCTCTTCTACCCAAAACCCGCCCATTTTCGGACCGGGCCCGTGGGCCTGGCTCATGTTGATCACCTCTAGTATTAAGCTATCGGTCTAAGGCTCTGTTCTCCCCAACTTATTTTCAGTTCAGTTCTGTTTAGTTCAGTTCAGTTCCTAAATTTTTATCATTACTATTATTTATAATTTAATTCAGTTCAGTTGCAATCAGTTCAGTTCAGTTCATTTCAGTTCAGTTCAGTTGTTTAATGCCGAAGATAATAGGCCCTAATAACCTCAACTATAAATATAGCGCCAAGAATAACCTAAACTAAAGTCAGTTGATGCAATAACCTATCAAATTCTACTTTATTTACTGGATCGCTATTTACCGTCCGTATTTACTTGAAATCGTCCGTATTTTTTTCATTATATACCCCCCATGCCCCTCTCCCTTTCACCTCACTTTACCCTCTCCACTCTCACCAAACTTAAGCTCTCTCTCTCTCTCTACCATCAAGCACTAACACCACCACCACCTTCCGAACACCACCGCCGGCCGACCACCACCCACCACCGGAGCACCACCGAAGCAAGTGAGGAGTACCGAAAATGTCCGATGAAGGACCGTCAACGCCGCCGGAACGAAATGTGGTAAGCTGAAAATTTTTTTTTTTTTTAACTTGCCGGAATTTTTTTTTTGGCCACCGGAGCAGGGTAACGGATCGAAAATCCGTTACCCCAGTGGAAGAACCGGATGCAAAACCCGTTGCTTCCACAGAACCAACGGACAAAAAATCCGTTGTCTCTGTGGAAGCACCGGAAAAGTGATCCGTTAACACTTTTCCGGTACCACCGCAGAGGTAACATAGATCTGATCCGTTACCTCTCGTATCCGTTACCGGAGGCGGTGGTAACGGATTTCCTATCCGTTGCCCCGCATTTTCGAAAAAAAAAAATTTCTTTTTTAGCCTCGTGTTTTCCGGCGAGGGGTTGGGGGGAAGGGAGTTTGGGTTTTTTTTTTTTTTTTTTTAAATTTATGTTTTGTTTATGTTTGTAGTAATTTATGTTTTTTAATAATTATATATTTATGTTTATTTAAAATAATTTATATTTGTTCCTAATTTATTTATTAATAATTTCTGTTTGAATTAAAAATAATAATTTGTGTTTATTTGGGTTTTTTTAATTTATGTGAATAGTTAATTTGAATATATTAATTAAATGTTAATAGTTAATATGTTCCATTTAGTTAATATTTGATTTTCCGTCATAATTAGTATTGATTTTGTAATTAGCGAATAATAGTACATCCGTTTATGTTAATTTTGTTAATGAATATTTAGTTAATATTTTTTGATATTGTTTTCAAATATGTATGCATATTATTATAATTATTTTCATAATAAGTAGTAATTTTTGTGATTGGTAACTAACTAATATTAAGTTAATGAATGGATTATATTAAGTTGAGAACATGTGCACTATGTAGTTAATAAATTTTGTGATTGGTAAATAAATAATAATGATTATTAGTTACGATAAGTAAGTAAATAATAGTGAATAATATTATTGATTATATGTTGTCTAATTGAAAAAATGCTAAACATTATAGGCTTATTTGCCGGACTTTGGGGGTGATTATATAGATTATAATCACATGTTTTATAATGAAACACTATGGGCTGAGAAAAAGGAACTACAAGATTGGGTTAAGAAAAGGGCAAATGAAATCGGGTTTGTGATGATTATTATGTCAAATCATAAACACGATCCTAGTGGACGAGAATATGTATATATGAAATGTAACCGGGCGCACCATATAGGGGTGAAGGTAGAGATCTTAGTGTAGCAAGCACGGGTAGCTACAAAGACAAAAGCCTCGTGGGCGTAGAGCGGGAGTTAAGGTTGAATATTTGGAGTACCCGGATCGAACCGGATGGGTGATCAAAGCGAACGGGGGATTAGGGGCATGCACAATCATGAGTTCATTCATTACCCCGAGGGTCATCGACCCATCGGCGGCCTTAGTCCGGCGGCAAAGGTATTCGCTCGCGATATGATAAAGTCGCACGTTAAGCCTCGCTAGTATAATGAAAGCCGTGAATGAAAAATTTCCCGATGATCATCCAAATATGAGACACTTGTACAACCCGAAGGAAAAGGATAGAAGGGAAGCAATGGATGGTTGAGACGTGATGCAACACTTCCTTCACCTTGCTCGAGAGAGCGACTACCTTCACCGGATTAGGCAAGACGAGGAGACAAATGCAATGACTGCTGCAGCATTCATGGTGCACCCTCGTTCGGCAAATATCCTCCGAACTTATCCACTTGTTGTTGGTATGGATGCAACATATAAAACCAACAAATATAACATGCCTTTTCTAGAGCTCATTGGGATGACGCCGTGCAACAAGAATTTTGTGGTTGGGTATGCTCTGATGGCCAACGAAACAGTGATAGTTATAATTGGGTGTTGGACAAGTTTAGGTTGCTTATTGGAGTGAATGTTGTCCCTGTTACACTCATTACTTGACCGTGATTTGGGCCTTATGAAAGCGATCCGGGAAGTGTTTCCTAACTCTGCACATTTGCTATGTAGATGGCATATCAACAAAGACGTGCAGGCTAGAGTGAGTAACATCATGGGCAACACCGATGCGGGTCCGAGATTCGTGAGCCGAACTTGGTATCGGATAGTCAACGCGACCGACGAGAGGAGTTATGAGGCCGAGGTTGATAATATGAGAGATGTGTACAGAAAGTGGCCTAAAATAATCCAATACGTTGAAACAACTTGGCTTGTGTACAAAGAGAAGTTTGTGCGGGCATGGACGGACAATGTACTTCACCTTGGGAACACGTGCACTAGCCGAGTTGAAAGTGCACACTCGCACCGAAGTCTTGGGTTTTTAGTAGCACAACTGCCTTGGACTCCATCTTTTCTATTGCTCACAATGAGATAGAAAATCAGGTGAAGAAGGTTGAGAATGATTTGGAGGAAAGTCGGCGTCGGCACGGAATATTGTACAAGACTCAGGCATTGTATCAATTAAATGGTCGAGTCTCGCATTCTTGTTTAGAACTAGTTCTTGCATGAGGAAAATCGTATGCGGGAGTTAGGCTACGAGGTATATCGGCGTTGCGGTTGCTCGTTGAGAACACACATGCAATCCCCCGTGCATGCGCCATACGCAGACGATTGGAGGCGAACGAGAGTCCATGCACGACGGACTTACATCCTTATTGGACTACTTTGATCATTGGTGATGGTGTCAACAACCCCGTGTTTGTATCCGAGGCAAAGACAAGATTCTCGGTACTTCTTAGAGTTGGTTGAGCGGTGTTCAAAGTAGTGATCCCGCCGTATTGCGGAGCGCTACCCGGTTCTAGAGGAACATCTGCGTAATCCGGGTGATTCAGCTTTTGAGCCCGATATTGTCGAGAACCCCAAAGGGAGACCACGCCGAAAGAATCACCCAAGTACAAAACGAAAGAAGAGTGGTTTTGAGCACACATCCGATTCGTCTTCAAAGAGAAGCAGATCTTCGAGTTCAGTTATGAGCTTGTCAACTTCTACGAGTAATATGTTTGTTAATTGTATGTATTGATTATTGATAACATTTATTTGATACGTCTTGATAAATTTTATGTTAATTAATTTGATTGTTGTAGGTCGGGAAAGCGTGGATGGAGAAGATGGTGTTAGTGGATTTCCATTTTACCGCAGGATTCCTGGGATTCTTCGCCCATTCATTACTAGATGGACTAATGTCCAGGCGGACGGTAACTGTGGATTTCGAACTGTTGCAGATTGTTTTTTAGGGAGTGAAGACGATTGGGGTTTTATCCGCCAAAATATGGCAAATGAGATTGCTGCTCATCGGGATGTTTACACACGTATTTATTATGATGGGATAGACGCAGCAATAAGGCGCATTATTTGGAATGGGGGGGGGCAGCATCTGAGGCTCATTGGATGGTTACTTCGCAAGACTTGTTTCCTATTGCGCAGATGTTCAATGCCGCAATCATTTTAGTAGGACTTGGCCCGGAGGGACAACTATATCCGTGTATCACTGTCCTTCCTTGGCGTGCTTCTGAATACACGGTGGGTCCAACTAACGAACTCGTAATTGCATATCTTGGTACCTTTCAAGCATTATATTAGACTGGAGTTACTTCCCGGATCACCGGTACCACCTATTCATAACTTGTGGCATAACATGCATGAAGATAGTGTTGATGGTTGGGATCTGTTGTATGGTGTGCGACGCGCTTTATGGGATGAGTTACTCTCTTCTTAGTATATAGTACATAGTGCGATCTATTCATTGTAATATTTTATGTAATGTATTTGATAAATGCATTTGTAATTATTAGTACTATTTGATAATTGAATTTGAGCCGAATAAGTAGTATTTGATATGATATTAATTTATAATGTTGGATCATAATAAGTTGCAATGATTCAAATTGAAATAATATGTTGCAATGATTCAAATTGAAACAATAGGTTGCAATGATTCAAATTGAAATAATAAATATCATCATAAAACCAAAGTCATATATACCTAACAAAGTAATATCATCACAAAATGTAACTACATAATACACCCGTACATAACTAATGGAATGAGAACAACGATATGCAATGACTACATGTCATGATGATGCTCGTCCTCGGCGGCGTCCCGTGCCCGATCTAGACGCAATGCAAGCATCCCAATCCCGAGCGAGGTCGGCCAACAACTCATATGCCAAAGAAGTGTTGGGTCGGCGGTCATTGTGCCGATCCTCCGTTAACGCTCTCGTGGCGTCAAAATGTCGGGCCATCCACTGCAAAAAGTCAGTTAGTTATGTTATGTTATGTATCAATAATATAACATATAAAATAGTAAACAAATAAATGATTATATTGCGTACATAGTGGGTGTTTGAAGTGTTGGGCCGGGCGGAATATGCGTCCTATCTGCAAAGAATGAGGGTAGGATGGGAATATGTACAAAACCAATCCATGTACTTCCTCGAACACTCTCCGCGACGAGTAACCCGTCTCAACCGTGATACGTTAAGACCCCCAAGCATATGGCGTGAACCGCTGCCATGCGGACTCGGCCACCGAGACCGAGAACGAACCTCATACCTCTTCGGGTTGCTCGGTCTCGTATGCGAAATCAGGCTGAATAGGAGGGGTAGGAATGACTCGAACAAAACCCAACTGTCGCAAGTACACGATCCGGGTTGTACGGCTCAATGATACCTCGATAACGTATGAAACCGACATACAACGTCCTCGGAATCATGGCGGCCTGGTCATCCCCATATGGCGTCCAATCGACACGAAAACGGATAAATGTAATAATTTCATGTTACTAACGTAGTAGTAATATATGAGAACATAATAATATATATTTTAATAATGCATTAAATATTCGTACCTCTGAAACCTGAAGGTTGTCCAAGCGTCTACGAATGGACTCCAGTCGGACGAAATCCTTGCCGACGATGTGATAATCCCACTTCCGTGCCCGAGGATCATGATCACTGAAGGCCAGCCCCTCTCGCTGTGGTCGGAAACACGGGAAGTACTCGTATATCCAAGGACTTGGAGGAGCGTCGGACACCCGGCAACCTGTTTGCTATCCGCTCTAGACGCAATCCCTAGGCGACGATATAGGTACGCCAAAGCAATGAGCCCCATGAGTAAGTATGAACCGAATCAAGGTCATCCAGGCTCGCTTATGTTCCGGGGCATGAGGCGGGAACCACTCTTATCGGTGAAGAGGGTACACCCAAGAGTTAGGGAGGAACCATGCGCGAACCTGCACGTCAGCCGGACGGCCCTGATCCATGCACCGATCGAAAATCTTCTGAACGGTAACGCCACCGTTCCTCCAGACCCGTGACTCCTCACATAATAACTCCTCACGAGTCAAGCCGAGGAGCTCCTCAAACCGTATATATTGATCAGAAGTCGGCAAAACAACACTAACAGTCCGACCCTCAATAGGAACACGTAGGATCCGCCAAACGTCATGTAACAAGATCGTCATCTCTCCAAAAGGCATGTGAAACGTGTTCGTGTCGGGCCGCCAACGCTCTACAAACGCTCGTAAGCAATGGAAAGTCAAGGTGCCCAAACATAATCCTTGGTAGCTGGGCAACACAAGATCTATCCAAGCGCTGCAACGACCTGCTGCGGGAAATCCCAAGTCGAAGAACGGATCAAATGCATTGGAGCGGTTATGGCACGAGCATAACATCCCTAGCAGTCGTATCGTGGTATATACGGGAGCCGACGTGGCCCCGCCAACTAGGAATCGGGGGTACCGTCAAGTGGGCCCCCAGGCATCGCCTCGGTAACTAACCACGAAGTATCCCTAGCGGCTTTAGCCCCAGCTCGACACCTACTAGACCCGGAACTCGACCCCGAAACAAACCTCCCTCTACTACCCTTCCTCACGGGCACATGGGAGGCGGCTTCACCCACATCGGCTCCATCGTCATCTCTCATAGCATGATCTAACTCCCCGCTCGTCCCCGGTATCCCATCCAAGCCTTATCGGGCGCGTCCTCGGGAATAGGCATCCGGCTAGCCCGAGCATCAGTCCTCGCCCTCCTACTAGATGCATCAACACCACGAGATCTAGTGTGTCGTGGCGTCGATCCCTGAGGACCATCAAGACCCTAATAATACATTATGTTAATTATTTATTATTTATTTAATGTCTATGTTATTATATTGTAATTACTACTAATCTATAACCATTGACACTCTAATAATTACTTAACTAAAATTATAAGGAAAACTAATACTAAGATGCATTAACATTGGTGATGGTGTTAACATAATATTATTAAAATATATTAACATGCGCAAAGTAAGTAAATTAGGGCATTATTATATAACTATTCACTTTCTAATAATTAATTAACTAAAATTACAACAATAAATCATATTAACTTGCTAATATCATTAGTAAACATGCTAATAAAAACAAATACCCTACACAACTAATATTAACATGCTAATAAAAACAAATACCCTAAACAACTAATATTAACATGCTATTAAAAACAAATTAACATGCTAATATCATTACAATAAATAATCGTAATATGCTACTAATATAAAATAATAACATGCTAATATCATTGAAATATTTTAATAATATAATAACATGCTCAAATCAATTTATTAACTTATTATATAATAACTATTAAATTTAAATAATACTATTATCACATGCTATTAAACAATTAAATAAATTAAATCAAATAAATTAAATAATACTACCATGTTACTAACATGCATTAACATAATAATAATAAAACCTAATTACAATATTATCACACAAATTAACATATTAACTATTCCAATTAAATTAATATATTCAAATAACTATTGACATAAATTATAAAAGCCCAAATAAACACAAATTATTATTTTTAATTCAAACAGAAATTATTAATACATAAATTACGAACAAACATAAATTATTTAAAATAAACATAAAAATATAATAAATAAAAAACAGAAATTAATAAAACATAAACAAAACATAAATTAAAAAAAAGGAAAAAAAACCCAAAGTTCCCCCCTCCCCTCGCCGGAAAACACGAACAGCAATGAAAATTTTTTTTTTTTCGAAATCATGGGGCAACGGACGAAATTCCGTTACCACCACGATGGTAACGGACATCTTTACCGTTACCACCGCAGAGGTAACGGATCGGATCTACGTTACCTCTGCGGTGGTAACGGTAAAGTGATCCGTTACCATCGGATTACTCATCCGTTACCAGCGTGTGGTGGTAACGGATTTCTTATCCGTTGCCCTGCATTTACGGAAAAAAAAAAAATTTTTTTGCCTCGTTTTTCCGGCGAGGGGTGGGGGATTTTCCGGCATTTAGGGTTGTTTTCACCACAAATAACTACAAAACTAACTTCGATTTGAAGATTCCCCGATTTCCTTTGCCTTCTTCCTTGGGCCCATTCTTTTTCCGGTGTTGTGGTGGTGGTCGGCGTCGGTGTCTTCTTCTCCTCGCTGTGGTGGTCGCCGGTGCGGTCTTCCTCGCCCGGTGGTGGTGGTTGTCGTGTGGTGGTGGTGGCGGTGGTGGTGGTGGTGGCGGCTTTGGTGGTGGTGGCTATGGTGGGAGTGAGGAGTGAGAGAGAGAGAGTGTTAGAGTGAGGGAGTGAGAGAGTGTTAGAGTAAGAGAGTGAGAGAGTGTGGGGGGTATGGGGTAGTATTTGTAGGGGGTAGTTTAGGAGTATTTTAAAAAAAATACGGACGATTTCAAGTAAATACGGGCGGTATTTAGTAACCCCCTTTATTTATGTGGGTGACAAGAAGTTAACCACATGTCGCAAGTTTCACATAGTTAATTAGTTACTACCTCCGTCCTAGAATAATCTTAACACTTTCCTTTTATGTTTGTCCCAAATTAGTTTGAATACTTTCATTCTTGGCATGGTCCCACCATTAATATATTATTTCTTTTACACATCTTTGGCCCACACCCTACCTTTTATCAATAAAAAGTTACCCAACTTTTTCTCTCTCCTATAATAAAAAGGTACCCCGCCAACTCCTAACACATATACTTTTTAAATAAAATAACATTTGATAACCACACCACAACTTATCACCTTAAACTACGTGTCCCAACAAGTGTTCAGATCTTTTTGGGACGGAGGGAGTATATTTTTGTTCACGCTACACTAAGGTCCCTTTTTTTTGGGCTGCTTGAAACTGAACTCAACTGAACTGAAATGATAATAAAAATTAAAAAATTAAAAAAATAATAATCATAATAATAATAATAATAATAATTATTATTATAATAATTATAAAAAAAAAATAAAGATAATTATAATAATATTAATATAAATAATAATACTAATAATAAAGATAATAATAATGAAATAACAATAATAATAAAATAATAATTATTATTATATTATTATTATTATTACAAAAACAACAACAACAACAATAATAATAATAATAAGAACAATAATAATAATATTATTATTATTAAAACAAAAATAATTATAATAGTAATATTAAAAACAAAAATAATAATTAAAACATTGAGCAAAACAGAATTGAACTGAACTGAACTAAGATGAGTTGAACTGAATTGAACTGAAAATAAGTCCACAAGAGCAGGGCCTTAAGCTCATATTATTTTGAGCTTAACTTCAACACATTTTAATTCAACGTTTTTATCCACATAATTTCTATTCAGTTTAGCTTGGTACGGTTAAGCAAATTTTAGCTCAAAAGAACAAGACTTAAATTTACTAAGGCTAACTTATGATACCTTGCTTGAGAATTTCCTCAAATTTCTCAAATTCCTTTTTTTTAAAATTAAAATCCATTCATTTATTCAGAGTCATATGATATTTACGATAGAAGTTAAAACTAACTAATACATATCAAATGGAAATAAATATAATTCTAATATGGCAAAACCACCATCGTTAATGAGATCTAACACTTCTGAAAACCCTTGTCTTTCACATTGTTTTATGATGCCACCTTCTACAAGGGGGTCTCTGTATGTGTTGTACTTTTGAAGTAGAACTAAATTTAATTCAAATAACTGCAAACGAAGTACTGACATCTGTTACAACCCTACACATATTCCGATCAACAACTCAACTTTTAGTCTCATACGAAAAACCAAAAACAAAGTCTTTAAACTCTCACATGAAGAGAGATAAAACAAAATATATGGTTGGAGATAACTCAATATATAAGTAGAAAAACTCTCCATTAGAGAGAAACTGAAGTTTATTAGAAACAATAACATAAAAACTAATAACTAAAAGAATAAGGGAAATTTACATGGTAGCCTCCAACTTTTAGGTTTTCTACATGGTAGCACTTCTTAAACTTTTTTATACTTGGTAGCCTCGAACTTTTAAGTTTTCTACATGGTAGCACTTCTTAAGTGAATTCCGTTAAGTTGTTGTTAGCTTTGACATTTATTAGTCTGGCAAGCAAATCGAGACTTTTTCGACACCCAAAATGAGTATTTCTGATCATTTTTTGACAATGAAAGGGGGGAATTTTGTCCTTAAAGGCTCGATTAATGGTCGGAGTTATCAAAAAATGATCAAAAATACTCGTTTTGGGTGTGAAAAAAGTCTCAATTTGCGTGTCAGACTAATAAATGTCAAAACTAACGACAACTTAACGGAATTCACTTAAGAAGTGCTATTATGTAGAAAACCTAAAAGCTCGGGATTACCAAGTATAAAAAATTTAAGAAGTGCTACCATGTATAAAACTTAAAAGTTGAGTGCTACCATGTAGAATTTTTCTAAAGAAAAAAAGGGCTTATCACTGCGCAAAAGGGTCGCAGTAGCCCCTAAATTGAAAATTAGAGTTTTGTGGAAGAAAAGAGAGAGAAGAGGCAAAAGAGGAGGGGTCGACCGTCGACAATTTGTATTTCCGAAATTCCTTGGTATCTTCTTCCAAATCAAGGGATTGTAGTGGCTGGATTATTTCGTGAAACACAGAAACAGAAAGAGAAATGAAGCGTTGTAATATTTCTTTTATTTATGGCAAGTGTGTAATTAGAGGGACGAAGATCATTACTCTTGATCTTTATTAGATTCCTTAACTACATTTAAAAAAAAAATGGACACATTTACATACTCTGGTGGAATCTATGAACTCTGGCCGCGATCAACCACATGCCACTGACGCAAATATTTATAATAAGGTACATTATTGCAACAAAGAACTTTAATTCAAGCTATTTTGTACACTAAACCTACAAATGAAATTGTTTGTACCAGTTCACTCTAATTATTATGACCAACTTAAAAAAAATTTAAGTCTAGGAAGTCATAGTGATGTGTCATATATTTATACAGTTTTAAGTGCATTTAGATTGCATATTAAAGCATTTAGGTGGATATTAGTTTCATAATTGCATTGAATAACTTGAGTTGTGCAATACTACTCCTTTTATGTGTTTTGGCATCATTGGAGTACAATTGGACAAGTTCAATACTAAGAGCATGATGTGGAAAGTCGCAAAGCTTAATTCAATGAATAACAAGCTCGGGGTGATCCAAGAAGCACAAGAGGGTTGAAAAAATTCTAAGTTGAGGTTGTAGGGCATCATTACCTCGGCACCCGGGTCAAATTACCTGCTCCAGTGATCTTTGTAGGAATAAGGATATGTTGGACAGAGATTTACCCATCTGGGTAATCATGTTGACCCACCCGGAGTCAGCTTTTACCTGAGCCTTCATGTTATTCGATCAGTCTGTGTTAAGTTTGTTTTTCCGAAAACCCCCTATTTCATCTTCTAATTGTGGAAAGGTGTTTATGTAATTAGCTTAGCCTTCCTAAGTACTTTTTATGACAAATTTATGTTAGCCTGTCATTATTTTGTAGACCAATGTACATTGATTCTAAAGTGAGTTTTGAATCAACTCTTAATATTCCAAAGTTTTAGAACTATAGGAGAAAGAAAGTAGATATGAAGATAGTTTTTCTTTCTAACCGCCTCCCTTTTTCCCCTTTTCCCTTCATCAGTAAGGGGCTACCATGGATGATCTCATCCATGGTAAGCCCCTTTTCCTCTCTTGTTTTTACTTTCTAGTTTGTCATTTTGTTTTGTTGAATAAGCTAGTCTCTCTTTATGAGAGTTTCTTGTACCCTAATATGGGAAGACTAGTCTTCTCTGTTGTGGAGGTCTCCTTCTCCCTTATGGGAGTTGTGAGTCTAGTTTTTTTATTTGTAGGTATGAGAAATTGTTCTCATTGGTTGAAGTCCAAAACTATCAACATGAATGTATTGGAAGCTCGGATGCGGTCAATGTGGATAGATCAAGAAGGTTCTTCTCCAAACTATGTCAAAATGATAGACGGTTCCATTAATAGTTGATTGGGACAACAAATACAAGGGACTTGCGCCACAATATTCGATCTGGTTCATTGTAGTTTCATCGAAGACGAAGTTGATCTGATCTTGTTTGATTGTATCCTGTTTTTCTTTATTACTTATTGTAGATGCCGTTTGGCTTTCAATTAATGAAATTTCTCTTTCAAAAAAAAAAAAAAAAAAAGTAGATATGAAGATTTTCAAGCTATAATTTTCAGATTTTAGTGAAGATTTCGTGTTTTACTATTGAAGATCATTGAGTATCCATCCTCTCATGACTATATTTTCCTTGTTTATTTACTTAGTATTTGCTATTTATTGTTGGATTTAGTTTGATTTTCTCCCTTCCTTTTCAATACAATGATGATCTTGAATCTTGCTTTAGTTTCTCATATATCTATGGATTATGAATAGTTCGGTAACTAGGAGAAAGGATCAGGCCCGACTATTAACAGGTTTAACTTGTTCCACATAATAGGGCCCCTTAATTGTGAGGGCCCAAAAAGGGAAGAACGTCCAAGCGATAAAAAAAAGTTTATGGCTTCTTGTGTAAGTCACCCTTGTTCTTCAATCTTCCTCTTATGAAATTCCCAAAACCATTCACCTTCCAATATTAATTAATCACTCATGTCAATCGACGGTCGCATATTAGCTAATTTCAATTTTAAAATTCAAGCCTTTAATTATTCTCTTCCCTGAAGATAATCATATTAATTAGTCAATAAGAGTCTCCAATTTGTTTTTTTTTTTTGGCATGAAAACCATCTAATATCTACTTCAATTATTCATTTCATGTTTCCAATAAAACACCAAAATGTATAGTGCTTAACTTTGCAATCCAGAACCAACCCATCGAAACAAAATATTTTTTATTCATCCAAAAAATAGAAACTCAAGTACTCGATTCACTTGGGCATGAATACAAGTTATAATGACACAAATAGGACTTATAATGACATGAAGACAAGTTATAAATACATGTTATAATGACATAGAAAGGGGTTATAATGACATAAATTGGACTTATAATGACATGAATTAGACTTATAATGACACAGTATTCATTGATAATGACACTTTACTCATACAGGATAGATAATGACATAGACATACATCTAATGACATAGTATACACTTATACTGACATAAAATACAGTTATAATAATATAAAATGCGCCAACATTTCTAATGACATATAATCCAATGATAATAACATAAAGACTTGTTATAATGACATGAAGACAAGTTAGAAATACACAAATATGACATATAATGACATGAAGACAAGTTATAAAGACATGTTATAATGACATGAAAACAAGTTATAATGACATAAATTGGACTTATAATGAAGCGATGACAAGTTATAAAGACATGTTAATTAAAATGACATGAAGACAAGTTATAATGATATAAATTGGACTTATAATGACATAAATTGGACTTACAATGACATAGATTTCATTTATAATGACACTTTAGTCGTACAACATATATAATGACATAAACATATATTTAATGATATAGAATACATTTATACTGACATAGAATGCAGTTATAATGACATACAAAGTGCCAATATGTAAAAACATAAACAATGACATAAAATCCAATGATAATGACATAAATTGCATTCCTAATGACATATAGTTTACAATTAATGACATATGCGATAGGAAAAGTGATATTACATTCAAATGATTTGATAGTGACATAGAGAAATATTATAATGACATGAAGACAAGTTATAATGACATAAAGAACAAATTTAATGACAAGTATTGAAGTCACATAAATTTCAAACATAAACTTAAATAAAAAGCGAAAAACCAAAATTTAGCGAAATATAAAACATTTAGCAACATATACATAGAGGATACAAGATTGATGGAACCCTAGGTGGACGTTTAGAAGCAACTCGTTTAGGTGGTGGAGTAGAAGAAACTGTCGGTTCATAATTTGATGCTTCACTTGAAGTTGAATTCGATGATTTACCAACGTTTGCCGACTTCTGAACATTGTCATGGTGATTTTTTGAACGATTTTCGACATTATCATGTTGAAACTTTGAACGCTTCTTAGTTGCAGCAACTTTAGTCTATCCTTTACGCTTATCTGATTGCAATTGCTTTTTCATATTTCCCAAAATGAAATAGAAAACACTTTCAGACATTATAGTTCGATTTTTAAAACTTAAGTGCACTGGAGAAACACGAATTGAGAAGAAGAACGTGCAGAGAATCATGGAGAATATGGTAGAGGTTGAGGGGATCGGAGAAAAGAACGTGGAGGTTAAGCGAAGAAATTGTAGAGAAATTTGAAATCGAAGAATAAAACGTGGGGGGAATGCGGTAGTAAGTGGCACGTATGTGAATAGTGGTTGTTACACAATAAGTTATTGTGTAGCCGTTACACCTAAGACTTTGTGAATAAGCATATATTTCAGTTAAAAGTCTTAGCCGACATGGTATGAGTAAATTTATTTAGTGAGACGTCCTAACTTAAACCCAAAAATATGCTTCTACCTTTTATCTTCTTCCTCTAGCCTTCTTCCTCCTCCTCTTGCTCCTCCTTGTAAGAACATATAGATGCATATATAGCGGAATTTCAGGAAACAATTCCCTTACATCTATCATAGGATCGCAAACATAATCAAACACATGAATCATTCAATAAGGATTAGATGTAAAACCTTCAGAGCGTGAATTCCCTATTATATGCAAGATTCGAAGATATGAGAGTCCCAAGCGTTGCTCCTCTAATCAGTCCACGAGTAACAGTAGAACACTAACGTCTGCTAGAACGGAAGTGAAGAATTCTCTTGCTTTTAGGTGGTATAGACGCCGGTTTAGAGGGAGTAGATTAGGGTTTCACCCGCTCTTTCTTTTGTGAAATGAAACTGCTTAAGGAATTAATTGTCTAAACCCTAATATTATATCCTATATATAATAAAGGAGTCATAGGCAAGTTAGGAGAACTAATGCTCCTCCTATTCCCTTTATGGCCGGCCAACCCAATCCTAAATGGACTTAGGTTGCTTTGTCCAAATTGTGCTACAATGTGTGACCTCATAGGATTAATATATTTTAGTTATAGGCCCAATCAATATTGTCCTATTAGTCATATTTATTCTCTAGCAAGAAAATATGATTACTAAAATAACTAACTTTATTATCTTCATAATTTAATTCCTATTTATATTTAGTAATTGACGGGATGTCTATGGACATATTCCTTCAATCTCCCACTTGTCCAAAGACAAGAGCGCAATATTAAATTCCTTAAGTCACTTAATGCCAAATTTCATAATACTATGTTATTCTCAAATTTTGTTCCTTGATTGCTAAGTTCGAACTGCTCAAATAAGGATTGACTCTTTAATGCTATTCTGCATGGCCATGCAATTTTCCAGTTCTTGCTCATCAAAGGGCTCAGACACCATTTCTATTTAATAGGAGGACTTATCCATTCTTGTATGACCATAACTCCCACTCAATTCTTATCCCACTTGATCACTGCCATTATGACCTCCTTTTACGGCGCGACCTTTAACAGTGTCAAGGTTAAACTAGTTATATTATGGTTATTAAGACATACTTATGTCTAAGGAATCCACTAAATATAATAGTTTGATTCTACTTTTAGAATTTAATTAGGTCAAGTCTCAATGTATCAAATATACATCCATATAATCGATTAGACATCTACATGTCTCCATAGCCCATGGAACTATGCTATCAACTAATTATATACTAGTCTTTTAAATAAATCACTTATGTCCAATTTAGTGATTTAGACTAGGGACTTTAAATAAATTGTGATTGTTGCTTACTTTATAGGGTTCTATTAGCAAAACGTTTTTGATAATCCTATTTGAAAATACAAATTATTTGGACATTTTATTTAATACTAAACCAAACAATTAAATAAGAAACGAATATCTATTGATAAACATTCAAAGCATAATACATGTCTTTACAGTTGTAAATATGAAGTAAACAACCTAAAGCCATTCTCCCATATACTTAAGCCCCATAGACCTATTATGACTCTCATGCTTAGGTTGAGCAAGCAGTTTAGTTAGAGGATCTGCTACATTATCCTCAGAATGAACCTTGCTTACTTTCACATCCTTTCTTCCAACGATCTCTCGAATAAGATGGAATTTCCTGAGCATATGTTTAGATCTTTGATGCGATTTGGGTTCCTTAAACTGAGCAATGGCACCACTATTGTCACAATACAACTCAATGCTATTCTCAATGTTAGGAACTACACCAAGATCACTAATGAACTTTTTGATCCAAACAGCTTCCTTTGTTGCATCTGGTGCTATAGAATCTGAGATTGTACTCTGCTTAGACCTCTTCCAGCTCACAGCTCCTTCATTGAGACAAAATATGAAACCATATCAGGATCATAAATCATCTTGGTAACTCTGGAAGCTTGCATCGGTGTATCCAGTCTCAACCAACTCATCATCTCCACCATAAACCAAAAAAAAATATTCTTAGTTCTTCGCAAGTACTTAAGGATGTTTTTGCTCAAATCCAGTGCACATCTCCTGGATTTTACTGGTATCTGCTGCACATACTCAAAAAATATTCAACATTCGGTCGAGCGTATATCATGGCATACAAAATGGATCTTACAGCAAAAACATAGGGAACATTACTCGTACGCTTGACCTCATCACGACTCGAAAGACACAGAGTCTTGTCAAGTGTTATGCCATGTTGCATGGGAATGAAACCTGTTTTGGAGTTTTCCTGCTTGAACTTTGCAAGGACCTTATCAGTATAAGTTTCTTGACTGAGCCCAATTATCCTTTTCGATCTATCTCTATAGATTTTTATTCCCAAGATGTACTCTGCCTCTCCCAGGTCTTTCATAGAGAAACAATTTTTAAGCCATTCCTTGACTGACTTATGCATGGTTTTATCATTTCCTATGAGTAGTATGACATCCACATACAAAACCATAAAAGTAATAATACTCCCACTTAACTTCTTGTATACACAAGATTGCTCTTCATTTATGAGACAACCAAATTTCTTAACTGCCTTATCAAATCTGAGGTTCTAACTCCTTGATGCTTGCTTTTAGTCCACAAATGGAGTTCTTAAGCTTGCATACCCTCTTTGGATTTTCTAGATCTTCAAAACCTTGAGGTTGTGTCATGTACACATCCTCTTTCAATAACTCGTTCAAGAAAGCGGTTTTGATATCCATCTGCCATATTTCATAGTCATGAAAGGCAACAATGGCAAGGATTATCCTAACGGATTTCAGCATGGCTGCTGGTGAGAAGGTTTAATCATAGTTAATACCCTGAATTCGTTTGAAACCTTTCGCCACCAACCTTGCTTTGATAACATTAATGTTTCCATCCTTCTCTGTTTTCAACTTGAAAATCCATTTGCATCCAATGGGCTTTACCCCATCAGGCAAATCAACCAAGTACCATACTTTGATTTTTAGACATGGAATCCATTTTAGATTTCATGGCCTCAAGCCATCTTTCGAAGTCTTGACTACCCAAAGCATCTTTGTTGCTAGTAGGTTCTTATTCTAAAATTGTTATTTCATAACTTTCAGTAAAAAGGAAATCAATATATCTCTTTGACGGAATGATGGTCCTACTACACCTATGTTGAGGAACAACAGAAGAAGTTTCTACCTAATTTGGTTGAGGGACTTCGCATGGAGTATCTCCAAGTGGGACGGTAGGAGGTTCGTGAAATTAATGCACAGCCTCCTCAGCATTTTCATGTCGGGACGCCTCTGATAAGGTGTTAACCTCATCCATTTGCTGCTCATCTCAAATTTTTCGAGATATACAATACTGCCACTTGTTTTTCTGGAAATAAACTCCTTTTTCTAGAAAAACACCATTACGAGCAACAAACACTTTGTTTTCACTTTGGTTGTAGAAGTTGTATCCCTTAGTCTCTTTTAGGTAACCCACAGAAAGGCATTTATCAGATTTGGGTGAAATCTTATCAGAGAGTAAATGCTTTGCTTGACAACCCCCTATCCTTGGAAAAGACAATTTTGGAACGTTTTCAGTCCAAATTTCATATGGTGTCTTTTTCACTGCTTTAGATGGTGCTCTGTTAAGTGTGAATGCCGCTATTTCAAGCGCAAATCCCCAGAATAAAATTGGAAGATCAACAAGACAGCAAGACTCATCATGGATCGAACCATATCAAGTAGAGTTCGGTTTCTTCTTTCATAAACGCCATTTAACTGTGGTGTTCCTGGTGGTGTCCATTGTGAAAGGATGCCACAATCTTTCAAATGATCACCGAACTCTTGAGATAAATATTCACCACCACGATCAGATCGCTATACCTTAATTTTCTTTCCAAGGTTGTTTTGTACTTCATTATGAAATTCCTTGATGAATTTTTCAAATGATTCCGACTTATGCCGCATGAGGCAAACATATCCAAATCTGCTTACATCATTGGTAAAATTAATGAAGTAATTGTACCCTCCCCTAGCCAAAGTACTCATAAGTCCACAAACATCAGTATGTATGAGGGCTAAAAGATCATTTGCCCTTTCACTTGAACCTGTAAAAGGTGATTTTGTCATTTTCCCCATCAAGCAAAACTCACATACATCAAATGATTCAAAATCAAATGATTTGAGAATTCCATCTTTATGAAGTTTCTCAATGCGCTTTGACCTTATGTGGCCTAATCGACAATGCCATAGATGTGGTTTTGTAAGTCTAGCACATATAAACCATTTGATAATTTAGTAGAGACATAGAACAAATCATTTAAATACGCAGAACAACAATTATTCTTTATATTAAATGAAAAACCTTCCGAATCCAAAATCCGAATTGAAATTATGTTCTTGGTAATAACCAGAACGTAATAACAATTATTTAGTTCTAATATTAAACCAGAGGAAAACTATAAACTATAAACTCCTACAGCTAAAGCAGCAACCCTTGCTCCATTGCCTACTCGGAGATCTGCTTTGCCTTTACTCAAACTTATATTTCTTTTTAGTCCCTGCACATTTCAAATAATGTGAGATCCACAAGCGATATCAAATACCCAAGAAGAAGATGTAGCTAAATTAACTTCTATAACATATATACCTGAAGTCGAAGAACCAGTCTTCTTATCCTCTAGATACTTAGGGTAAATCCTTTTCTAGAGGCCAATGTTATTGCAGTGGAAGCACTCATGTAGTGCTTAGGGATGACAATGGGTCCTAGACCTGACCCAGACCCGCGAGGACCCGACCCATTTATAAGGGTCTGGGTCCAGACTTTTTAGTCCCAACGGGTCCGGGTCCCATGGAGCACAGGTCAGGTCTAGGCCCGAGTCTGCATATTCCAGACCCGATCAGCAGACCCATTTACATATTAAAAAAAAAATTACATAAACTCTAAGGTATTATGAGTTGTGATCTTGTGAACTCGTTAGTGTTGTAACTCTATCTAAGACTTGTAAGTCTTAACATTTTAAGAATTTATGAGTTATTTTTTAAAATTTTATTTAGATAATGATTTACCCATGGATGCAGAATCTATATATATTAAGGCCAAAAAAATTTAATTACATAGATTCAAAAATGTGATGAAAACTAAAAACTAAGAAGGACCCATTTAGGACCTGTGGACCCGCTAGACCCAGAGGATCTGGGTCTGAAAAATCTAGACCCAACGGGTCTGGGTCTATGAAAAATAAACGGGTCTGGGTCCAGGTGGACCCGAACCAGACCCGACCGACCCATTGCCATCCCTAGTAGTGCTGCTACTTTTGCCTTAAGAGTGGTTGTTGGCTTAGAAGTATCATTAGTGCCAATAGGCTTGCCCTTGTTCTTCTTCTTAAGAGCCCTTTTCTCCTTGAACTTCTTGCCCTTCCTAACCATAAGAACATCGTTATGTTCAGGTTCAGTAGGCAAGCTCCTTTCAACCTGAGTTAGCATACCATGCTGCTCTTGCAACGTAGCCTCCCCTCCTTGCATGTAGAAATTCAACCGAAAGTTTTGAAAAGCTTCAGGCAAGGATTTGATCACAATATCAGTTGCCAGTTCTTTGGGATAAGGGAAGCCCAATTTTTCCATGGTCTGAAAATGTCCTATCATATTGAACATATGCGGACCAACGGGTTTTCCTTTGCCCAATTTGCATTCCAACAGCTTACAGTGAGCTTCAAACCTCTCCAATCTAGAATTCATTTGAAACATAGTTTTCAACTATTGGAGGATGGAGTAGGCATCCAGACCATTAAAACGCTTTTGAAAGTCTAGTTCCATGCAAGCAAGATTCAAACATATTACTTGCACATAATTAGCCTCTAGGGTTCGCCTTGCTCTTCGTTCAGCTGGAGTAGCATTCTCTAGCAGGGGTTCAGGGAGAGGATTGTCAAGAACATTTTCCTTTCCTTCGGCTATGAGAACGATTCTCATAGCCATTTCCCATTCTAGCATGGGTTCAGGGAGAGGATTGTTGTTGTTTGAACTAGACATGACAACTACAACAAAAATAAAGCAACAATTCAATCAACATTCCCATTCTAGCAGGGGTTCAGGGAGAGGATTGTTGTTGTTTGAACTAGACATGATAACTACAACAAAAATAAAGCAACAATTCAATCAACATTCCCATTCTAGCAGGGGTTCAGGGAGAGGATTGTTGTTGTTTGAACTAGACATGATAACTACAACAAAAATAAAGCAACAATTCAATCAATGTTTATCAAAAGCAGTAATTAAATAAATTTTAATTAACTAGTACCCTTTATTCAAAATGAAAGTCCCCTATTGAATAAAAAAATAACCAAGATCCCCTCCCACTACAATCAAACGGACTTTGGCCCTGCATTCAATGTATAGTAGTTGAGGTAAGTAAACACTTTACTAACTATAACTAATTATAATTTTTGGTAGACAGGTTAACAACTCCTTGTTCACTCCTATCTCTTAGCTTCAAAACCCAAAACTTTATCTTTTGATGATTTTGTTGAGTTAAATGATATGTCTATTTTATATAGAGTTTTTACCCTCGTCCCTCATTGATTATTGGTCTTAGTTGCGCTCTTTGGAGCCATTTTTATTACTAATGTGCTCCTTGTAGTGTGTATGTTGCTTCAGGTTGATCATTGTCGGAATTCGCATGTTTTGGTGCATTTCCTACTCGTTTATACCACTACAAGAGATGATGTACTTATGAAAGCATGAGAATTGAGTTGGAAAAGTTTTGAAGCAAAGTGAATAGTGAAAGAAGTTGAAAATTGATTCCCGTTCACTCTTTTGATGATATTTAAAGTTCTACAAATCCAAATGCATTGATTTTACTTGGGTCAGATTCTACATTTTAAGAGCTTTCCAACGAGTGGTCACTTACCTAATTCCGACAAATAACGCAAGAGTTATGGCATTTTCAAGATTGAAGTTTCGGTTGTTTTAAACCTGAAGATTGCCCGATCGGGGGACATCTGCCCCAGCCGGTCGGGCGACATAACTTAGCCAATTTTTGGGCTTGAAAATAATTGGAAGCAAAGTTGCTCGCGGTCCCGGCCGGGCGAAATCCGCCTGGGTTGGTCGGGCGAGACGATCTCATGTGGGGAAAGAAGCAGCTGAAGCCCACCCGGTCGGGCGTGACAATTATGGCACATGAGAACCGCCCGGTTAGGCAGAATCCACCCCGACGACCCGAGCGGGGCTGTTTTTATGTGACTTGAAGCGCTTGTTGCGCCGGTTTTTGTTTTAATATAAATACTTATCCTTTTAGAGGAAAAACACCACGTTTTCTTATTATTATTTCTGTCATTAGTTTTCTATGCACTTTTATTCTATCAAGAACCCTAGTTTATTTTACTTTACAAATTCATTGAAGATTCAACAGAGTAATCATTTTCAATATTCGTTCTTCAATTGATATTGTTTCTCATCCCTTACTATTCTTTTTCTTGTGGTGCCTTTTTTATATTTATATATTTTTTAATTAATTAGGTAGTTCCCGTTTTTATTTTTCCTTTTTATATTTTTTTAATTAAAATAGGTAGCTACCCTTTTTTTTCTTTTTTCTATTTTTTGGTGTTCTACCCCTCTTGACATATAGAATAGAGATTATTATTGTTGTTATTATCTATTATTATTGTTGTTGTTGTTGTTGTTGTTGTTGTTGTTGTTGTTGTTGTTGTTGTCATTATTATTATTATTATTATTATTATTATTATTATTATTATTATTATTATTATTATTATTATTATTATTATTATTATTATTATTATTATCATTATCATTATTATTATTATTATTATTATTATTATTATTATTATTATTATTATTATTATTATTATTATTATTATTCTCTCTATCCTAAAAAGATCTGAAGGACGCATAATTTAAGGTGATACTTTGTAATTGCTACATTATGTTGTGCACAAGATTTTAGCCAATGTCACTTTTAAAAGGTAATTTTGACCCATTTAATATAAAAAAAAGAAGAAGTGAAAATAGTACTTTTTGATGGAAAAGTGAAAAATAAATAAAATATTATTAATTTTTGGCGGCCAACGTACTCCAAATAAGGAAAGTTTAAACAATGTAGCAGTTAAAAAGAAACAAATATTTAAGAAAAGTGTAGCAATTAAAAAAACAGAGGGAGTAAGTTGTAGTGTGGTTATCAAATATTATTTTATTAAAAAAAATAGATAGGAGTGGGGTATTTTTTATTGGGGGAGAGAGAAAGTTGGGTAACCTTTTATAATAAATGTAGAGTATGGGTGAGGAGTATAAAGTAAATCATATAGTAACAATTGAGGCAATGCCAAAAATGGAAGTGTTCAAACTAATTTGGGACAAACATAAAAGGAAAGTGTTCAGGCTATTTTGGGATGAATGAAGTCTTATATTCTTTTTTCAATTCAATTCAACTCACTTAAGTTCAGTTCAGTTCAATTCACTTAAGTGCAGTTTAGTTTAGGCCATGTTCTTTTGAACTTATTTCAGTTAAGTTTCGTTCAGTTACTTTCTGCAATTCAGTTTCTCTCAGTTCAGTTCAGTTTAGTTTAGTTCAGTTCATTTGAGTTTCTCTCAATCTAAAAGAACGGAACCTTAGTCTACTTCAGTTCAATTCAATTCAACTCAAAAGAACAGGGCCTAAAAGAACAAGATTGAATAATAAGTTTATACAATGGGATGCGCTCTAGACTATATCATAAAAAAAAAACCACCACTTTGCAAATAAGCTTCTAATATGTTTTTTCTTCTTTAACTTGTTATTCAATTCATAAATAATTTAACTAAAATTAATTGTAAGAATGTATCAATAAGGAATCTTGTTGAGAACTACCATTTAAATGAATATAAATACAATGGACTTATATTTTAAAATTTATATTATTTGCACTAGAAGTTATAATTGATTTATGGTGTTGCTAGATGTTAGCTAAAAACATCCGTATATAATTCCAATGTATTTCTAAAAATATAAATATTACTTTTTGGTGGCTGGGAATTAAAACGTCCTAAGATTTTAATTCCACTATAGTGGAAACTTATAATTTGTTTAGTTCTAATTTGGACATATTTACCTTATTCTTTGCCTACTTCCAAAGTGCCTTATTTATTAAGTCGAAGCGTATCAACCTCTGAGATTTCAATCCAGTTGAACCATTCTTCGCATCAACCAATGTACATATAGTAAAAAACAGGAAAAAAAACTAAAGATAGACATTAGTAAGAGCATCATTAATGGTGAAAAAAAAAGAAAGATTGTGTGCATAATCTTAAAAGGGGTCTCTTAATGGTGAAAAAAAATAAGATTGTTGGTTGATTGGCAAAAAAAATTGAATCCCACGATTGAAAGGATGATCAGGCAACAAAACCGCTCAAATACCTCTCAAAATAACTCAAATTATCGTCAACCCTCTCAAAATAACTCAAATTATCGTCAACCCTCTTAAAATAACTCAAATTATCGCCAACCCTCTCAAATAATTACTAATCAAAGGGGTGAAAATTCTCAATATTATTCTCCTCAATATGATAACCTTTACCATGAATCTCCATCTGAAAATGCCAACCTTTCATATAATCAACTTGATCCTAATTATGGGTTTTCTCAATATCAAGAAGATTCATCTCCATACAATGATGTTGATGAGGATGGTAGTCATTACCAACAAGGTGACAATGATGTTGGTCAATACCAAGAAGGTGATGATTATGATGAGTTTGTTTAGCTAACTCAATCCTTTTCGCAATTATTATCACCAAATCTATCTGAGCAACCACAACCACAACCACAACACAATGCAGAAACAAGTTGTAATGGTAAGAGGGCCTGGGATCAAGTTGAAGATGAGAATCTCATCTCTGAATTTATCAACACTTCTCTTGATAAGGTGATTGGGACGAGTCAAAAGAAAGGCGTCTTCTGGGGAAAAGTTTGGGAAGCTTTTGAGGCAAGCACAATTGCCAACCCAACAGAAATTGCTCCAAGGAATGCGGATATGGTGAAAGGTCGTTGGAGTGGACTTGCTCCACGGGTTTTAAGGTTCGCTGCATTTTATGACGAAGCTCTTGCAAGAAAAAAGAGTGGTCAAAACGATGCAGATGTTTTGAAAGAAGCTCATTTATTGCATAATAGGAAATATGGTAGGTTCATCCTCGAACATGCTTGGAAATTGATGAGGAGGTTTCGTTGAACCACCCGTGCAGTTTACGGTGAATGGTAACCAATACGATAAGGGTTATTATCTCACTGATGGTATATATCCGAATTGGGCAACATTCATTCAATCAGTTACATGTCCTCAAACTCGCAAGGACAAGTTATTTGCTGAACACCAAGAAGGAGCTCGAAAAGATGTTGAGAGAGCATTTGGGGTGCTGCAATCTCGCTTTGCTATAGTTCGTAAACCATCCCTCGCATGGGATGAGGAAATTCTCAATGATATCATGTCGTCTTGCATTATCATGCATAACATGATTGTGGAAGATGAACGAGATACATATGCACACTACGCATATACTACTGAGTTCACTTCACACACAAGTAATGATGGCGACAAATTTGAATTTTATCATGATCGGATCATAGATATCAACCGTTACATGGCGAATAGAGATGCAATTGAAGATCAACATGTGCATCAATCCTTGAAACGTGATTTGGTTGCCAATATATGGCAGAAGTTTGGCCGTAACGCTAATTAAGAGCATTTCATTATGTATTTTATGTATTTCGTTCCTAATGAAGTTTATAATTCGTTCTTGTATTCATTATGTGTCTCGAAATTAAAAATATATTAAAAATGCTTAATTGTGTCTCATAATCTAATTATTAGATCGCTAATTAATGAGCATATATTAAAATTATTTCATGTCATTAAAAATTAAATAATCTAATTAATTAATAATATAATAGCAATTAATAATGAATACTTCATGTCATTAAAAATTAAATAATAAAAATATTGTATAATGGTGGTTGGGTGATGAGAGAGAAAAAATAGTTAGGTGGGGTCAAAAAGTAAGAGAGAGAGGAAAAAATAGTTGGGATGATCTTTTTTTTGGTTCATTGTTAAAAAGAAAGTGGGAAAAGATTGTGGGATGTAATTTTTTAGAGAGAGAAAGTTATAGAGAGAGTGAGATGATCTTTTTTTTCATTCACCATTAATGATGCTCTAATGAGTGAAGTACAACTTAACATAGTTAAATGAAAAGTCTACCAGTGAGTAGAATTATCAATCCCCTAAAACATGGTAGTCATTATAAACCATTCACCTAAATTAAACGTGGAATCGGGAGCATATGTTTGAACTTTGAAGTAGCTTTGATTATATAATAACATGACTGAAAAAAATTAAAAGAACGCACACAAACATGAAGATCTTGCTCTAAGGTCAACAACTAAAATTTACAATTAAAAGCATTATTGCATCGGTTTAATTAATGAAAAGAATCTTAGCAATTAATTAGCTGAAGCCCGCAGCCCAAGATCTTACGCCAGCCTACAAGGCAAACTAGTGGAAAGGAGAGAGATGACTAATGAGTAATGACTAGTAAATAATGAATTGTACCTTCCCAAAAAAGAGAGAGAATCTGCAACTTTCTCTCTCTTTCAGAAGTCACAACCAAAGAAGGGGCATGCAGTGAATTGATATGACAGCAAAGTAGTCATCAATAGTCAATAATAACCACACCAATATATAATGTCACGTGGTTCATCCCAACGTCAGTCATGTAACGCCGTTTAATTATCCCTACGTGCCACTCATTCTCAAGTTTTACTCAACATGGACAAATATAAAAGTCAAAATTCAATGGTCGCCGACCTTTCTCGGTGGCTTTGTTAGTTTCGTGTTTGTGGTCGTGTGGTGTATCTGATCGGGTTCGGGGTGTTGCCCTCGTAAGTCAATCTTGCCTGATCAATCCAACGACTATACCAAACGGGATCTCCGATGAGGTGGATGTATTCCAGACATCTAATTACAGGATATCGGAGCAGTTCGTCAGTGGATCTATTAGTTCGCGGGTTGATTTTACTTGTATTGGTTTCGAGTTTATGTTGTTTGTACTTATCCAATGTTTTACTATCAATGAAATCATCCCTTCCCTAGTTCTAAAAAAAAAAAAGTCAAAATTCAATGGTGGGGGCAATTATGATAATGATGGTGCTTTGGAGGAGAGAATGCATGGAGGTATAGTCGAATAGATAGCTTCCTCTGTTTTATTAATTGTACCATTTTATTTTCACGTTTTTCGAGAAGATTCTTTGAACATTAATATTTTTAATTGTGAATAAGAAAAAAATTTAAAATTTTGGTATATGGAAATCTTGTATTGAGACAAATTTAACAAGACCTTAATTGACTATGTATTTTCTTATATAGTGATGCGAGATAGCTTAACAAAGTTGGTTGATGAACAACGCCAAAAATGAAATGGTCCAATTAAAAAAAACACCGTAAGTATATAATGGGTGGGGGTTAATTAGGGTTGTTCAAAAATATCTGATCTGTGATCCGGCCGATCCGAAATTCAGGATATTTGATCCGATTGGTTAGATTTCGGATCGAATATCTGAAAAAAAATCGGTTTGGATACTTATCGGGAAAAGATTAATTTCGGTATCCGAAATATCCTAAAATTTTGAAATAATTTATTTTATAAAGAATATTCTAGAACTTTGCCACTGTGGTAACCTTATGCAAACAAAACAAAAACACTATTACCGATTCACTTACAGTCGAAAACCACCAAAGGTCACGCACCACTCCCCACCCCCACTCGGCACTCCCTAGCCGGTATGTAACAGCCCGCACTTTCGAGCCGCTAGCTAATCACACTTATCATTCACAAATCTCAATTATCATTTAATAAACCTCAAATTACATTCTCTTACAGCGGAAACATAATCAACAAATCGATCTTGGAACCTGTGGGTTATGGGCCCACAACACAACTTCAAAACCAAATATCGGATTACATAATATTTTACTCAAACCCAAATAGTATAAGATATTTATTCTCAAATAAGCACTTGAACATTTCTAAATACAACTTTTCAGTCACTAATCTAATTACAATCTCATAACTGAAGCTGTCGCTTTGATCCAATTCGAGCCTCCAACACAAACCTGCAATTTACAGAAGAAAATACAAAACTAAAACAAAACTAAAATGAGCGGAAAGCTCAGCAACATTTAAGTACTTTAATGCTATTTGATCAACTTTATGTACTTTAATTCTAATTGATCTTGGTTAATAAAATTTAAGTTTATTTACTTTTGTTATTAGGTTTGGTCTTTTTTAGCTGCTGCCAGTTGGCTTGTGGAGGTTGCTAGCCGGGTGGCGAATGCCGGCTTTTTTGTTATTTTTTGGTCGGCGTGTGCGAATGGGTTTTGTGGGGCGCATGAAAGCCTCAAAATTTTTTTTAACTGTGAATGCACTTTTACTTATCCGGTTGCATCACAAAACCGAAATCAGTTCACTCACCTAACTGACCCGTTTTTGTGATGCAACCGGATCAGTTAAGTGTCAACTGATTCGGTTTTAGACCGGATCAGTTAATACCTGAGAGCCGCTCCGGGTCCACCCTATCTGGGCCAAAACCAGATATGTAAGCCCAATTTTCACCGGATCCGATGGGCTCTTCCCCACTAGTGCTCTTATCTATTGACGGTTGCATCACTATCATTAAAGCCTTCCTTGTAAAACTTTCGTTATACTACATGTCCCTCTTCCCCATTCCGAGAGGCGTAATTGAAAAGATCAACATATTACAGACAAAAACTTTTCCGCTTGTTCGATGAGATATTATTAAACTACCTAAGGTGCTTCGAGGCCTAAGTATTGGCAATTTGCTCCATATAAACATTGTTGTACTTTTTAAGTGGGTTTGACGCTTCTTGAATGAACCCGATGCATTTTAGAGACAAATTATTCAAGCAAAATACAGATATACACAAATATTTTTCACTACTGACTTTATAGTAATCTCCAATGGAGGTATGGGGCAAGGTATCTGTAATTTCATCCTACTTCACCCTACTGCTAACAATATGTTTGTAACAGGAATCCGGAAAAATGTTGATAACGTCATTGATACACTCTTTTGGCATGATGTGTGGGTTGGTGTTGCACCTCTTAAGTCCTCCTTTCTGAGACTTTATTCCATTACTATCAATTGCATTACATCAATTGCATCCATGGGTTTCTAGGATGGATATATAATTGGAACTGGAGCTTTGCCTAGAACCGTTCTCTAAGGTAGCGAGATGAAGATGAATAAAATTCTACTACGAGTCTCTCTACTCCTCTACAACAGTGACAATGTCATATGGAGCCCTAACAAATATGGAGTTTTTCGGTGAAGTCATTATGTTGGGAACTTACTAAATGCTCGCCCTCTCATCATACGAACGCCTAGAATGGTATTTGGCACGATATTTGGCGTGGACTTGTACCTTACCGTATATAAGTTTTCACTTTGGTTGGCTTTGATGGAGAAACTCAATACCAAAGTAAAGCTCGCACAACTTGCCATTATCCCAAATTCAGCTTTTTCTGGTGTGGTGTGCAATTTTGATTTGGAATGCGAACCATCTTCTTTTACATTGCAAACTCTCGAGGCAATTGATGTTCAATGGGTCTTTCCTAGCAGAATTAAATAAGCTTTTATTCAATGGCCTTACATGGGGAAGGGGAAATTCTTCCAAAAAAATTTGTTTGCAAGCTTCTTTGTGATAAGTTGGTCTTTGTGGAAGGAGTGAAATGCAAGAATCTTCGACAATTCTTCCTGCCACATTGTTGAACTACATAACTGGGTTCTTTTACGCTTGAGTTGGTGGATTAAAGATTGGGGCCGGGGGAACCTTTTCCAAACTCCCCAAATGACGTTAGTAGAAATCCCAAATGTCTTCTATGGTATACAAATTGAACATGCTTTTCATCCCCACCGTCACTTATAAAAGAATTTCATTGGTGTGCTCCCCCTTCTAATCATATCAAACGGATTGTTTATGCTTCTTTTAATCCTCATACCTCATGTTCAACAATTGGTGGTATCCTCCGAAACAACCAGAGGAATTATTTGTCTCTTCTCTTATCCTATTCCTCCCATGGAAATCAACTCAGTTGAGGTTTTTTGTAATTCACCGTGCCATCCAAATCTCATTAAATAATTATCTCCTACGCCAACAACATATTATTATGGAAGCAGACTCTAAAAATGCAGTTCAATTATGCAATTAGGAAAGCGTTGGACCGTGGAACTTGAACTTCATTCTTAATTTCATTCGCTTCGCTTCGAAGAGAGATCTGAACATTACTATTACTCACAAAGGAAGAAGTGCTAATGTCGTTGGCTGACTCCTTGGTGAAGCAAGACTTGCATTGTAGCTCGGAATTTGTTCCATGGTTGTAATGCGCACTGACCATGATTCCTTCTAATTGCATTTTGCCTCCCTGTCCTCCTCTATAAACTCCTCTTGGAGAACTCTGAGACTCTTGGACTTGTAATATTGCTCTTTTGAGCCATTAATAATTTACTCACATAACTTATATAAAAAAAAATCAAAAATCGGATTCGTAGACTCATCGTCAATGACAGGGGAAATTTTGCGGCATAAATCTCGGCAGACCCACAAATTCATTCTCAAACATATATTCATCCTACTCATTTGCTCATATGTAAGTAAAATAAAGATATTTCTTTGCTCATTTGGAAAAATAAGCACAATTATTTGCTCACTTGAAAATTATGTTGACTAGATTTAGAATATGAAATTAAAATGAGCATAAGGTTGTTGCTCATCAATTCAAAATTAGCAAAAGTGTTGGCTCATTTGAAAAAATGTGCAGATGTATGTTGCTCATTTGAGCATTATATGGATCAATCCAGAATGAGCAAATACAGTTTTCTCCTTTAATTTGTGGAAATTAGTACAGTTGTTGCTCATTTGGAAAAATGAGTGCAAGTATTTACTCTTATCTCAAATGAGAAAGAAACTTAGCACATTTAAAGAAAATGAGCAAAAAAGTTGGTTCATTTAACAAAATGAGCAAAAAAGGTTTGTTCTATTCTAAAAAGGAAAAATTGTGAAAAATAATCTCAAGTTTGGGCCATCTTCCACCATTGATCCCATGTTTCTTTTATATGAGAATAATCCCAAGTTGTCATGCTATCTTTCCATATTGGTCTTTTTCCTTTGGTGACCTGCTCAACAGGTAAAAATGTCATGGGCCCCAATATCTTTTATTTTCTTTTAATTTAATGTTGATCCATTTCCGTCGAAAAAAGGGAAAAAAATAAAGAAAGGGAAAGAACAGGTGCTCATTTGAAAAAAAAAAGTAACCCAAAACAAACTTATACAGACAAAAAACTAACAACAAACCCACCCATAAACTCATAAAATTTGTGGCCTGGTACAATCATTACCAAACTCATAAATTTCGAAAATACCAACAAAACTCCTCAAATTACAAATAACACAAGTGGAAAAAAGCTCATCGGATCCGGTCAAAATCGGGCTTACAGATTCGGTTTTGGCCGGATCGATGGACTCGGAGCACCTGACTAAAGTTAATTGCTCCACTTGAAAACCGGATCGCTTACCTAGGAACCGATCCGGTTTCACCAAAAACAGGGCCATTTGATACATTAATTGGTCCGGTTTTCATTAAGAACCAGACCAGTTAAGTGTTGAAAGGATTTAAAAAACAAACGCAACATTTTAACATCAACAGCAACGACAACATTTCAACAACAACGACATTTCAAGTACTCCAACAACAGTGACATTTCAATAACAACATTTCAACAATGACAAAATATATTATACAAATTTAATACGAAATCAATAATCGAAATAACAAACGAAAATTAATAAAATACAAAATGAAACAAAATTAAAATGTAATATATTACATGATAAATTAAGAAGCGTAACTCCAGCGAAAATGAAAAAAAATCGAAACGAAAAATGAAAAAAAAAAATGAATCTAAAACCCTAAATCTGGTAAGAAAGAAACCAAAATAATTCGCTTTGCTCTTTCTCTCTCCTCCATTTCGAATTATTTTTCGTTTTGAAACTCGAAGAATCTGGCGATCGTGGTCTCGAACGGTGGTGGTGGTGCTTCGTTTCGATAAAGCTGGAGAATCTGGTTGTCGTACCAGTGGTTGTTGACAAAGTGGCGATGGTGGTCGTGCTTCGACAAAGTGGCGATGGTGTTCGTGCAGCTGGTTGTTGACGAGCGAAGAACCCAGCGGGATGGTGGTGGTTGTTGACGAGCGAAGATGCCGGCGGTGTAGTGGTGGTTGTTGACGAGGAACGAGGAGTTGAGATGAAGTTGATAGAGGGAATTGTTCAAAAATGGGGTTTAGGGTTAGGGAAGAGGGTGGTGAAGTTGAGAGACAGATAAAATGGTGTTAAGTGGGGAGTGGGTGGGGGATTAAGAGAGAGAGAGAGAGAGAAGAGAGGAGAAGTGGGGAGAGAGGTGCTTAGGGTTACGTTTTATTGGGGGAAGTTGGGCCAGCGTTTTTGGGGGAAGTTAGGCCAGCTTTTTATGGGGGAAGTTGGGCCAGCATTTCATGGGGTGAGTTGGGGCTGAAAATGAAAATGGACTGTCTACAGATCCGGTTTTGTGTTAACTGACCCGATTCACTAAAGAACCAGATCAGTTTTACCTCCCAAAAAATGGACTGTCTACGGATTCAGTTTGTTAAAATCGGATCTATTGTGTTGTGACATATAAGGTTTTTTCCACTTGTGAAATCAAGCTCACAAATCCAACAACAAACCCACGTATATATATAATCTATCCGTGAAGCAAATTATTCACCAAGAACACAATTCAAACCAACATAACATTACATATGGTTTGGTGTTTACAGTAGCAACCATTTCTTACATTATGAGGAATTTGAGAATTATTTGTTGATAGAAGTTGTGATTTTGACTTTTCGATTATGATGGTGTCAAGGAGAGAAAGAGACCAAGATGATGGTGGTAGTAATCAAACCTGGCGGTGATGAGAGAGAAAGACTGAAGTTCATGATAATGGTTGAAATCTTGAAGCCTCATCTTCTTCATCGAAGGCTGGTGGCAAGATTTTGAGAGCTAGTGGTATGGTGGGATTTTATGGGTTGTTTATGTTTCCGCCGATTTTTCGTTGATGGTCAAATGGCGGTATGGTGGCGGTGCGAGAGTAGCTAGCGGTTGAAGGGTGGCTAGGGATGAAAGAGAGAGACATAAACAAATTTAATTCTGGTTTAGTAAAAGTGTCAATGGTTATTTTAATTGGATTAGGAAAATTTTGTTGTTAATGGTTGTCTTAGTAGTGACAATTTTAAAAAAAAAAATTTAAAGTATAATTAAAATTTTAAAAAACTTAAACCTAAAGAGATATAATTAAAAATAAATAAATTTGATAAGTGGGGACTACAATTTTTACCTACTAAGCAAGTTACTTTTGGAGGCGGACCAATATTTGAAGATAACATGTAAACTTGTGATTATTTTGGAAAAAAAATACCTTCAGATTAATGGTGGAAGACGCCCCAAACTTTGGATTATTTTTGGCAATTTTCCTCAGCAAAAATTAGAAAAGACTTTGCTCATTTACGAAAATCTAAGTTTACAATTTTAAAAAATAGTAGTGAAAACAGCATAGAAAGTTAGATTATAGAATAATACCTTCATTATAACCTTGAGACATCAAAGAAAACAATCAAAAAATGAAGAAAATTAATGAACCACATATTAAAGTTGAGAGAGAGGAGTGGCACAGGACAGAGAGAATCATTTTTGCATTGGTTTTTTTTATGTAAGTTTGGGCTAAATTATGTAGTTCAATACTAAAAGGCTTTTGATTGGACATGGTGCACCTAAGTCTACTATAAATTTTCTCGTATTAGTGAGACAATGAAAATTTATTTCTACCAAGAGTAAAGGCATCCATTTTTATGACCATCTATTTTTTTAGCTTCCTATATAGTATCCTTATCTCAAATTAGTAGCACAATTTGTTTTTTATGGTAAAAGTTTTATCAATCCGGACCATATTTATTGACTAGATCAAACAAACAAAATATTATTATGTGCGTTTTGTTTTAATAAACTACAAAATTACGATGAAATTATAGACATAAGTGAGCGCCTTATTCTGGATAACATTTTAATAGCGCATGAGGTCTTCCATTCGTTTAGTAAAAAATTCGGGCGCAGAAGGCTGGATTGCAATCAAGTTAGATATGGAAAAAGCATATGATAGGCTAAAATGGGACTATATTCACTAGTGGAAAAAAGCCTAAGGGATGCGGTCAAAAGTGGCCTAAGGGCTGCGTTTTTTGACCGCAGCAATTAGAGTAGCAGCCCTTAATATATAGGAAGGGCTGCGGTTAAGAACCGCAACCCTTGCAGAATTAAGGGTTGCGGTCGTAAGAAAACCGCAGCCCTTGTCCACATAAGGGCTGCGGTTAATTGGGTAAACCACAGCCTTTGATTACTTAAGGGCCGCGGTTTTCCCAATTAACCGCAACCCTTATGTGGTCAAGGGCTGCGGTTTTCTCTATTAACCGCAGCCCTTTTGTAATTTTTTTTTTAAAATTCAGCTATATAATATTATAAATGCGCTCGTTCCCTGTGTCGCTGGTTCCTTGCTGCTTTGCTTTGTACCATATTACAAACCTCATAATGCATATATATATAGAGTTCCCAATTATATATGTAATAATTCTATGTATATAATAATAATAATGTTAAAGAGTACATATTAAGGCAAATATTAATTCTAATACAAAAAGCTACATTAACGCAACAACCGAATAGCTTGCCAACTTGTTTCGAACTTCTAGCTAGTTCTTGCAAAATCCTAACCAATGTATCGTAGACAATCTTCACAAATGTAGGTTGCCAACTTGTTTCGAACTTCATCAAATTCTTCAATTGCGAATTCAACCAACCTTGGTGCGTCGTTATCCATGTAAACCTTGCAATAATATGAATAGAATAAATTAATAAGATCAAGTCAAACATTTACAATATATAATAACAACTAACTCTTGCAATTAGCTAATTAAACAACCAATTTTCGAGTTGATTTTGTCGATTTTTGTGAATTTGAGCTATTTTACATCCCAAAACTAACTACATGCATGTTATATATGCATACTTTATGCATACTTGAAGTGTTAATGTCAAATTTAGGTGCACAAGATTAGAAGTTTAATTTTTAGGTTCATTTCGGGGACGATTTTTGTGAATTTGAGCTATATCACTTCCCAAAACTACCCACATGTTACATATAGGAGCAAAACTAACACACACCACTTACTTTATGCATACTTGAAGTGTTAATGTGAAATTTAGGAGCAAAATATTAGAGTTCAAGTTTTGGGTTAGTTTCAGGGTCGATATGATTATAGTTAATTTATGCTACAATTTCCAAAATAAACTAATTCTTACCTATCAATTTAATCTAAATTAAATAAACTAATTAGTTACATACCTTTTGAAGATAATCGATGTCAGTACAACGGTTGACTATATCAAACATGTACCGCAGTACGTAATAGCCACAATCAACACCATTCTTTTGTTGCGGACACTGAAATTCACCAAATTTGAACATCCAAAAACATTCATGTTAAATTTAAAGTATATGAAAATAAATGGTTCGACATAAGATTCACCAAAGTAGTTACCTCCACTGATATCCAAAGAGGAGCTTTTCCTAATCGAAGTCCAAGTCCATAACGGTGCTTCATCACACTACATCAATACATTATAAGATGTTTATTATATACACACATATATATATATATATACACACACATATATATATATATACACACACATATATATATATATATATATATACACACACATATATATATATATATATATGTGTAATATTAGGTACACATATTGTTCTAATTAAGTTACCTATTCAATAGTGACTTGACTAGTAAGCTCCGTGGTGGTTGTCGACGAAGAGAGTCAAAGTGGTAAACGTGATTATTTGACAAACATATCACAATGAGCGTCCAATGGAGACTATATAAGGAAATAATATAAAGTTACTTATTTAACAATTCGGTGAATTTTGTTATCGATATATATGGAACAAGAAGGCAAGTTATCTAAACAAGGAAATAAAGTTATAGAAAATAAAGTAAAGCATCAAGTTTGGCGTAACAAGCTTACGCTTCAATATATGGAACAAGGATGAACTTCTCTTCTAACCGATGTGATTGTTTGAAACTAGTATCGAGATATTCTTTCACATCGGTTTTGTTTTTTAAACAATTGTCATCTCGCATCATACTTGGACATAACCAACCAATCTTTGTCTCACTCATTTTTTCATTCAATTCAGTACACAATAACCTGAGAAATTAAAGCATATAATAAAAAGTAAACATACTTATCATGTATGGAAGTTGAAAACTATTATAAACTTGTAAAGTAAGATATGTATGTATCACCTCATGAAAGCTTGTATCATTGTTCCACTCAACATTTCTCCACGTAAGAATTCTTTAACATCGTCTTTGGAAATCCATGTAGATGACTCATCAGCGTAGTTGAATTGTTCCTTCCCCAACGGAACATGTATTGGAGCATTCTCGGGCAAATCGCTAACACACTCATGCAACCAATAACATGCCTTAGTAAGGCCTTGCACCACCAACGGCTCGAGAAGTGGATTGTTTGACATACTAACTTGGTCATCGAACACATTTGGTTCAATTTCAGCACGTCCAATTGCCTCCTTAGCCATCTTGTTTGGTGAACCGACCTTTTTAGCCTTCTTGTCATGTGAACCAGCCTTCCTTGAAACCTATTAAAAAGTAATAATAAGAATATTACTAATTATTATATATATGACATAGAAAAGTAATATAATCGGAGTTGATTATTACATAAACTAACGCATATATATATATATATATGTATGTTTATCGGTGTACCTCATCTGAAAATCGCACCCATGCACGCGGCCACAGAACATAACTATCATGGGCGTCACTCAGTGTATGTAGACTAACCTCCGGTTTTGGCATCGGAAGACCTAAGTCTTCAAAACCAGGCTCAATGTAGTCGATGCTCACCACATAGTGATCATTGTTCACTATCCGGTGATGCACTCGTACTCGATCACCGGGGAGGTTGTGCATGGCCACTAGCTACCACAATCGACTATCGAATCATTTTCTTGAACTAATAGTCGGCATGGGGTCTCCTCCTTTGAATCAAAACAAGTCATTAATAGTTAATTGCGATTAAACAACATATTTAGAATTGCATGCACTTAGGGACAATACATAGTTAATTAATAAAGCACAGTGATTAAGCGTGATAAATTAAACCAAATACAGTGATTACCTTCAACTCGGGTATTGGTGGATCAGGTGCAGGTATCGTTTGATTATCTGATGTTTGTGGAACATCGATCGGCTGGCTAGATGGAACATCACTACCTTTCTTCAATGGGAAGGTCGGTAAACCCATTTGCTCCATCATAGCATTGAAGTTATGTGCCATCTCCTCTCTAAGCTCCTCCCGAATTGCAGATTTGATAGCCTCCACATCTACCGACGCCGAATTCACACTACCTGCACTTGATTTTGACATTGTAGTGTATTGTTCACCATATACCTTTCGCACGCCGAGGCGGACACCTCCCACGCCCCTCACACGACCACTATGGTCCTTTCCTAGTGTTTTGTGCAAAGCATCCATGTGTGCGGTAGGAGTGAAATCTCCTGTTGCCTCCTTTTCCTTTAATCCGATCTACAAATAAAACAACAGACAATTGGACGTTAAAATTTTTCAAAAAACAAAATGTACTACCGAATAAGTTGCCGGGCAAGAAGCGGTCGCCAAAGCCAGGCAGAGTGGCGGCCCGGCCCGGTTTTGCCTGCTGGCTGGGGGCCGTGCAAGCGTGGGGGGGCAGGGGGGGACTGTGTAGGGGGAGTGCGGGTGTGGGGTGTGGGGGGTGGGGTTACTTGAATAATGGATATAAACGAAAAACATATCAAATACACGCCTAAAATGATCTTTATTTTCCCGAAATCCGACCAATAACAAAGTAGCACCTATAAATCTACTTAATAGCAATATTTTAGGTTATATTATCATGTTTCACAAGAAATTGGAGCCCAGTGACTCAAACTATTCGAAAATGACATGAAATGGCCGAAATACGCCTAAAATGATCTTTATTTTCCCGAAATCCGACCAACAACAAAGTAGCACCTATAAATCTACTTAATAGCAATATTTTAGGTTATATTATCATGTTTCACAAGAAATTGGAGCCCAGTGACTCAAACTATTCGAAAATGACATGAAATGGCCGAAATAGGCCTGAAATGATATTTACGTTCCCGAAATCCGACCAATAACAAAGTAGAACCTATAAATCTACTTAATAGCAATATTTTAGGTTATATTATCATGTTTCACAAGAAATTGGAGCCCAGTGACTCAAACTATTCGAAAATGACATGAAATGGCCGAAATAGGCCTAAAATGATATTTACGTTCCCGAAATCCGACCAATAACAAAGTAGAACCTATAAATCTACTTAATAGCAATATTTTAGGTTATATTATCATGTTTCACAAGAAAATGGAGCCCAGTGACTCAAACTATTCGAAAATGACATGAAATGGCCGAAATAGGCCTAAAATGATATTTACGTTCCCGAAATCCTACCAATAACAAAGTAGAACCTATAAATCTACTTAATAGCAATATTTTAGGTTATATTATCATGTTTCACAAGATATTGGAGCCCAGTGACTCAAACTATTCGAAAATGACATGAAATGGCCGAAATAGGCCTAAAATGATATTTACGTTCCCGAAATCCGACCAATAACAAAGTAGAACCTTTAAATCTACTTAATAGCAATATTTTAGGTTATATTATCATTTTTCACAAGAAATTAGAGCCCAGTGACTCAAACTATTCGAAAATGACATGAAATGGCCGAAATAGGCCTAAAATGATATGTACTTACAATGGCATTGGCTATCTTTTCTGTAACGGGATCAGGTAACACTCTGTTTCCCTTTGCATCAACCCCATGCATCGAACACCATCAATCAAGGACCCTGTCTGGTTGACGAGCCGGTGTAACTGATGTTGTTGTAGAGGTAGTTGTCGTTGTCGAATCCTGTGTGGGGTAATGGGCAAACATCCGCTTTTTTCTCGCCTCATCGTAGGAATGGGCACCCAAATGATGATAATATTTCCTTGCTTTTGCACTCGCGCTTTTTTTCTCACGTCTTGCCTGAAAAAACACATAATTACAAACAAAAGATTAGGTGTTATATACAATCATACTCGAGCTAAGTGTGGTAAATATAATTAAAATCCTTTGCTTACAACAGCTTCCGGGGTAGTATTTTTGGCAACAAATGCTTCCCACTCTTCAGGTTTGATATTTCTCCATATTTGATATGGTAATGTGGTGGGTTCCTCTGAATTTTCCAATGCAGCCTCAGCTTCGATTTGCTTTTCTCCCCCATAAATTTTCTTCTTCTTTGTACCCGTTCTTTTCCTCCGCTTAGTAATCTAACCGGACACTAACTTAGCCTTGAAATCTCGAAATCTCTGAGCAAGCGCGGATAAAAATAGATTGTTCTTGGCTTCATCATCTTCGATATTGAAGAGATTCTACAAAAAGAACGAACAAAAATATTAGTTTCCACATTTGTTGTAATAGATTAAATTCTATCATTAGTACTACATACACATACATTTATTAAAATAAGAAACTAAATGGTAGTAT
The DNA here is from genome assembly GCA_947646795.1 of Beta lomatogona. Taxonomy (NCBI): domain Eukaryota; kingdom Viridiplantae; phylum Streptophyta; class Magnoliopsida; order Caryophyllales; family Amaranthaceae; genus Beta; species Beta lomatogona. The sequence goes on along the minus strand of CANSNZ010000977.1, from coordinate 1,633,623 downwards.
GAAACTTACCATATTGTCATTCCATAGTAATTTCTTCATCCCCTCGGGCACCTCTTGCCATGAATGCAAAATGGAGAGCCTCCGGACACAAAGGCCAATATGTTTGGCATACTTAGAACGCCACACACCACAAGGTTGACCCAAGTTATCGTACTCTAAAGTCATATGCAAGTGAGTAGCACTTATTGACTTTGTAGGTTCTCTTCCCTTTCTCTTTTTCATCACTTTCGATTTTCTTTGTTGTTGATTTGTTTGTAACTCCCGTTGTTGACCTTCTTTCCTACAAACTTGTTGTGCTTTCACAATTGTACCACTTTTTGGATGAAGTTCTTGAAGATCTTGATCTTCGAGATCACCTTTATCTGGGTCCTTCCTCACATCATAAGATTCATCCTCGGTTGTGTGTTCACTAGTCGTCATCTCATCCATATGTAGTAATTATCCCTGCAATCATAAACACATAGAAATTAATATATATGTACAAGTTAAAAAAAATAACAAATTGATTAAGGACCAACAATAATGGAACATCGGAAATCGTGGGTCACTAGCGGCAGCTAGCTGCCAGAGGCGAGCAGCTGCATGCCTTCGGCTGGCGACTTTTTTGCCGCTGTTGCCGCGGGGGGATGTGCAAGGGGGGGAAAGTAGCTAGGGGTTGGACGGGGGGAGCGGGGGGGCTGTGAGGGGGGGGGAAGTAGCTAGGGGCTGGAGGGGGGAGGAGCGGGCTGTGCAAGGGGGGACCGGGGCGTGCATGGGGGGGGGGCTATGCAAGGGGGGGGAGGCTCGAAATATATAAAAAGACATAAATCGGCCGAAATATATAGGCCTAAAATGATATTTATTTTCCCGAAATCCAACCATCAACAAAGTAGCTCGTATAGATCTACTTAATAGCAACATTTTAGGTTATAAGATCATATTTCACAACAAATTGGATTACCATGACTCGAAATACACGAAAATGACATGAAACGGACGAAATAGGCCTAAAATGACCCTTACTTTCCCGAAATCCAACCAACAACAAAGGAGCACCTATAAACCTACTTAGTAGTCGTATTTTATGCAATATTATCACATTCAACAAGAAATTGGAGTCGCATGACTCGAAATACACGAAAATGACATGAAACGGCCAAAATAGGCCAAAATGACGTTTACTTTCCCGAAATCCAACCATGAACAAAGTAGCATCTATAAATCTACTTATTAGTCGTATTTTATGCAATATTATCACATTCAACAAGAAATTGAAGTCACATGACTCGAAATACACGAAAATGACATGAAACGGACGAAATATGCCTAAAATGACCCTTACTTTCCCGAAATACAACCAACAACAAAGTAGCACCTATAAACCTACTTAGTAGTCTTATTTTATGCAATATTATCACATTCAACAAGAAATTGGAGTCACATGACTCGAAATACACGAAAATGACATGAAACGGACGAAATAGGCCTAAAATGACCCTTACTTTCCCGAAATCCAACCAACAACAAAGGAGCACCTATAAACCTACTTAGTAGTCGTATTTCATGCAATATTATTACATTCAACAAGAAATTGGAGTCACATGACTCGAAATACACGAAAATGACATGAAACGGCCGAAATAATCTTAAAATGATGTTTACATTCCCGAAATCCAACCAACAACAAAGTAGCACCTATAAATCTAAGTAATACTCGTATTTTTGGCTATATTATCATATTCAACAAGAAAATTGAGTCACATGACTCGAAATATATGAAAATGACATGAAATGGACGAAATAGAGATAAACCTGAGTATATGTCTCATGATTTGTTGACCTTCCGCCGTTTCTTAGGAGTTTCAACATGTATCCCTTCCGTGTGATCAACACGCATATAGTTCTCAGACATATTTACATCATCTTCCACGCTATTTTCAGGATAGGTAAAAGTTGGGATGTCCTCAAATGCATCATACTCTTCCTCATCCTCAACATCACCAATGCCCAGAATACTCTTTTTGCCAGGTACAACAATTGACCACTTATTATCAGCAGGATCAGTTACATAGAATACTTGTTTGGCTTGTGATGCAAGTACAAATGGCTCTTCAGTTTCACGTAGACGACCCATGTCCACAAGAGTGAATCCGCAAGGATCATCTTTTTTTTACGCAACGTCGATTATCATCAACCCAATTGCAACAAAAGAGACAAATATGAAAAGCTGAGTAGTCAAGCTCCCATATTTCTTGAATTCGCCCATAATAGTTGGTGGCAGCAAGAACGGGAGACTTATCTTTCGAGCTTGCGTATTGTGTAGATGACGCCACAAGTGAAACACCACTATTCTGTCGCGATGTCGACTTAAGATCTTGACGTTCAGTAAAAAATGTATACCCGTTAATATCATAACCCTCATAAGAGTGTACAGATTCACGGGGACCAAATGCTAACCACTTGACTGTGTCAGAAACATTTTCATCTAAATCATCCACTACTCGATGATGAAACCAATCAATGAACGTCATATTATGCATTTGCGTCAATGCCCTTATTCCTTTTCCAGGGTTGCTAACACGTAATTCCTCCATATGCTCATTTAAATAAGGATGGACAGATGCTACGTGATGCAACACAAATAAGTGAGCTTGTGTACGCTTGTCGACGTAAGGTGAGATCAATTTTGAGCCAATCGTACCCTTGCCCTCGAGTCCGCCCTCGTGTCGAGATATCGGAACGCCAATAGGATCAACACCAAGCAACATACTCGCCACAAAATTACCGACCTCTTCAGCCACAATCCCTTGAATAATGCTACCTTCCGGTTGTGCAAGATTTCGAACTTTATCCTTCAAAGTACCCATATATCTCTCAAAAGGATAGCACCACCTCAAAAACACTTGGACCACACAACTTAATTTCTCGAACTAGGTGGACAATGAGATGCACCATAATGTCAAAGAATGCAGGGGGAAAATCATCTCAAATTTGCATAAAGTTTCAACTATTCTAGCCTTGCAAGTCATCGAGTGTCGACGGTTGTAGCACTTTGCTGCATATTGTATGAAAAAATGAACAAAGTTCTGTAATGGTGTGCCTCACATGCTTTGGAAGTATCCCACGAATTGCAATCGGTAAGAATACTTGCATCATGACATGACAATCGTGAGATTTCATACTCGATAACTTCAACTCACCATTTAAGGTAACAAATCGCTTCATATTCGATGAGTACCCAGTTGGAACCTTAATACCATACAATGACTCGCAAAAAATCCGTTTCTCAGCTTTCGACAGTGTGTAGCAAGCTGGTGGCAAATAATTCTTCTCCGAATCATCCACCTTTTTTCTTTTCCCAATTTCCTCATCAACCCCTTCCTCCACTACTTTCTTTTTCCTTCCCGCCCTTTTTTGAGCCCACAACTCCGGTGGAAGCTTATTTTTTTTCCAAGTGAAGACGTGACGCTTTAACATCCTTTGTCTTACCCGGAATATTCATAAGTGTCGCAAGAATAGCATCACAAATATTCTTCTCAATGTGCATGACATCCAAACAATGTCTGACTTTTAAATCTTTCCAATATGGGAGTTTCCAAAAAATAGACTCCTTTTTCCATAATCCTGTAGTTCCATCAACGTCATTCGCAGGTTTACCATAGATCGTTTCAATGCCCTTAACCTGATTATAAACTTCAGTACCAGTTAATGGTCTACGAGCAACTTCCTCTTCAACCGTCCCATCGAAGGCCTTTTTCTTAAATCGATAGGGATGGTCGCGTCTAAGGAGCCTTCGTGTGCGCATATAGACATGTTTGCAGCCCTTAATGTGTGTAGACTTCATGTCATCTATACAAATCGGGCACGGTTTTTTTCCTTTGGTCTTATACCCAAATAAGTTCCCATAAGCTGGAAAGTCGTTCATTGTACAGAAAAGCATGGCACGCAGAGTGAACATCTCATTAGCATACGCATCAAATACTGACACTCCTTCGTTCCACATCTTCTGTAAATCTTCAATAAGTGGTTAAAGGTATACATCTATGTCATTTCCAGGTTGTTTCGGCCCCGATATGAGAAGCGACAACATGATGTACTTGCGTTTCATGCACAACCAAGGAGGCAAGTTATAAATCACTAAAACTACTGGCCATGTACTATGCTGAGAACTAAGATTGCCAAAGGGATTCATGCCTTCCGTACATAATCCAAGCCTCAAATTCCTATCCTCGTTACCAAACAGCTTATGCACCCTATTGATACTTTTCCACTCAGGGGAATCAGCCGGATGTTTCAACAAACCGTCTTTCTTCCTACGATCTGCATGCCACCGCATATTCTTCGCATCTTTTTTTACTGAGAACATGCGCTTAAATCTAGGTATTATGGGAAGATACCACAACACCTTAGCTGGTGGTCCTTCACTACCCCCAGCCCCTTCACGCCTGTACCTTGATAATCCACAACGTGGACACTCATCTAAATGCTCATACTCATTACGATAAAGCACACAATCATTTGGACAAGCATGTATCCTCTGGTACTCTAAACCGAAAGGACACATGAGTTTCTTAGCATAATAGTTTGACTTTGGCAGATCATTTCCATCAGGGAGCATATCAGCTAAAACTTCCAACAACGACGTGAAACTACAATCCGTCCAACCTGCTTTCAACTTAATATTGAAGAGTGTTATCACAGCGGAAAGTTTGGTGTACTTCATACAACCTGGATACAATGGCCTTTCAGCAGCCTCAGACATAGACTCAAACATACGAGGTCGTTTGCAAGACTGATCTTCAACCTCTTGTATCATCTCGTCTACCCGATCTCTATCATCATCCCCATATTCATCATCCCCATACTCACCATCCTCGAAATCATCACCTAATTTATCCTTCTCCTCTTCACATACATCGTTCATTATCCTACAGCTTCTTGCATATCTCCCTTCCTCACCATGCCAAACCCATACGTGGTATTACGACGAAAGACATGCTCCCTAAGCAAATGAATACTACTAACCTTGCTCACATTTCCACAATCTAAACAAGGACAATAAAAGTCGACTGCTCCAGAAGATGCTTGGTATTCTAATGCAGATTTACAAAATTCTGAGACCCCATTCACAAACTCAATCGATTCACGGCTACCATACATCCAAGTACGATCCATCTCATTCATGAAAACCTCTAATTATACACAACCAATTATAAGTATCAATCATTTAAGCACATTCACATGCAAGACAATCACATATTGAAAACACGCACATACAAATGGAGGCTAAGAGAGTCACATGTGCAAATGTATGCATGCATCCGAAGGTCCTTATCACTCCAACCTAACCCATCCTTGGACGTTTAATCTCACTAGTGAATATATGCCAACTCTTCAATTCTAAGGAAAATCCGACAGCATTTCCCTACAGTTCTCCAAGTACACAATGTAGATAATTGATTATCTACATATGTACACAAAGAACAATGTAGAGAAACGACAAGCCAAGACTTTCCTTAGAATTGAAAAGAAGACATACATTCACCACCTAAGTGAGATCAAACGTCCAAGGACAGTCCCAAACAGGGGACTATTCAAGACTTACTCCTAATGAGTAAGTCTTGAACGGGTATCTAGGCATATGATTGATGATATGATGATTCATATAACTTATACATTTCATAGCTTAATTAAATTGTTTTCATCCAATCTCATATCAAGAAATATACATACACATATATAGATTGAATCTACATATACACAATAAATGAAGATATATAATGAATTGTCTTTATCATAAATACATACCAATAACAACTAATATGGAAATCGATCTCTATATATACTCTGCACTATCTCCTAGTTGATTTGCCGCTTCCAATATGCTAATATCTAAGACACATAAAACCGAAAAAATTGTTAGCATATAGTAAATGCAAAAATTATAAGAAATACATTCATATATATAAATTATCATATCTTACCCACATTGAAACACATTACAACTAACTTTTCTCATTTAAACTATTAACAAATTATAAATGAAATTTGTTTGCATTAAACTAAGTTAATAGCTAATGTAGCTAATCAAATAATTCAATTAACATATTTTCGGGTTCCGAAGCACGACCCTTTTGTATAACTTTTCTGCAATTTCAGTCCCACTCAAATGCAACCTTTAATTTCTCTCCCAAACGAATATATAAACATATTAGAAAATAAAAATCAAAATAATTAAAAAGGCAACCTTTAATTTCTTGAACAACTGCGTGAGAGAGGGTGGGTGGCGCGCAGGTGGGTGGCGCGCACCGGTGGCAGTCGCTCAGGTGGTTGGTGTTGCGTGGGTCAGCGTGGTGCGCTGGGGATGGCGCGTAGGAGGCTGCGTGGCGCGCGCAGAAGGGTGGACCGGAGCTCAGGGGGTGGTTCAATTCGAAAGCTAGGGCTCAGGGGTGGTTCAATTCGCAAGGGTAGGGCTCAGGTGGTTTCGCTGCTGCGTGGTGAGAGAATGAAAAATTGGGTGGAGCGAGGGAAGAATTAATGAGAGCGCGAAATTTGGGGGAAAAAATAAAACAAAGGGCTGCGGTTGTGTAGAAAATCGCAGCCCTTCAATTAAGGGCTGCGGTCAGGCCCAAAACCGCAGCCCTTTATTGCACGAAGGGCTGCGGTTTTGGGCCTGACCGCAGCCCTTAATTGAAGGGCTGCGGTTTTCTACACAACCGCAACCCTTTTACAACAGCAAATGGCTTTTTTTCCTCTAGTGATTTTAGTCTCTCTTAGAAAGTTGGGTTTTTATCCTCAATGGATTGAGTGGGTTAAAACCTGAATTTCTACACCATCTTTCTCTATCTTAGTTAAGGGCGTCCCGGGGGATATTTTTTTTTTTCCTTTCTAGAGGTATCTTCCAAGGTTACCCTCTATCCCCTTATCTTTTTATTCTTTGTGCGGAGTTACGTGCTAGTCGCTAGACAACTTTCCTTTGCAAATTTGCAAAAGGATAAACCTATTGGAGTCTCTATTGGTAAATCTGGAGTGAGAATCCCGTTTCTCACTTTTGCAGATGATACTATTGGTAAATCTGAGTCACTATTTTGGATAAATATTGTGCAATGTCAGGTCAATTAGTTAAGTTCCACAAAGTCTGCTTTCCAATGTTCTCCTAATTTTCAAATCTTGCTAAAGCTAATTTTTCTAGGCTTTTAGGCATGATTGAAACTTTCAATCTAGGGGAATATTTGGGTTGTCCTATTATAGATTCAAGGGTTACCATAGAAGCTTTTGGGAAAGTCTATTGCAAAGTTGTTAATCAACTTCCTAAATGGAAAGCCAACTCTCTTTCCAAAGCAGGTGGAACACTTTTAATTCAAGCTAATCTACTACTAAATCCAATTACCAAATGCAAAGTTTTTATCTTCCCAAACAAATCCTCTCAAGTTTAGAAAAAACATATAGGAATTTATTTTGGAATAAAGATAATCTAAATAAGTCGAATAATCTGATAGGTTGTGATAAAATTTGTTTACCAAAACAGTATAAGGGTTTAGTAATTCGGAAGGCAGATGCTAACAACATTACTCTTCAAATGAAACTTCTCAAATGAAACTTCTTTGGAAAATTGTTAAACATAAAGACAATTTCTCGGTAAATTTAGTTAAGAAATATTATAGCAAAAATCATGATATTTTAACTTATAAAGTCTCTTCAGTAGCCTCTCAGCAGTGGAGAAAACTTATATCCCTTCGACCACTGTTTAGGCAGGGGTTGAGATGGCAAGTAGGGGATGGCAAAGAGATTAAATTTTGGGATGATAATTGGATCTTCCAATATCCCCTTAAAAAAATTATTCTTCCTTCTCATGAGTCGAAACATCTCAAAGCGAGTGATGTTACTGATGATCATGGGGTTTGGGATAAGGAGAAAATTGCTTCTCTTGTCCCTCCCCATATATCTTCAATTATTTATTCTTCTTTCCTTCCTTCTAATCCTCAGCTTGATACTCTTGTGTGGGGGTCTGACAGCTGATGGGGAGTATTCTGTCAAGTCAGGGTCGATGTTGAGTCAGGGTCTTCATAATCCGAATTTGAAAAAGTTGAGATTGCTTGGCTTTTGAAGTTGCATGTTCCTCCCAAATTCAAATTATTTTTATGGAAAGCTTGTCATGATGGGCATTGTACGAAAGATAAGACTTGGAAAATATAAAGTCTTTCTTCCTCAGTAATGCGTTTTATGCTGTAATGCCCCTGAATCTCTTTCTCACCTTTGTCTTGAATGTCCCTTCACTTTAGATGTGTTTGAGTGTCTTCATGACAATGGTGATTGGCCAAAACTCCCTCAAGAGTTCAACTTTTCTAGACAATTCTCTTTTCGGCTTTGGATTTATTACTGTCATTCTGAGCTTTCTTGGAAGTCATTAAATAGATTTCTTTTGTGTGGTGGTTTTATCTGGTTCTTTAGAAATAGAGTGATTTTCAATGATGAAGGCATTTCCCCCCCGTCGTGCTAGTTTCCAAATTAATAGTTTTTTCGCTCAATGGTCTAAAGTGGACAGTGAGGTAGGTGATTTCTCCTCTGCCTCCTCTTCTTCTATCAAGTGCAATCATCCGACGATCATTCGAGCGGGTATTGATCTCATTTGGTCCCCTTATCAATTTTTGCAAGCTAAATTTTGATGGTTCTAAATTTAGTAATGGCAATGCTTCTTTAGATTTTGTGATTAGAAATAGTGATGGTGAAGTTCTGTTAGTTGGTGCCAAGTCTCTAGGTTCTAATATCTCTATTATTCAAGTTGTTAGTGAAGACATCAAGGGAGCCTCTTTCCTTAATATCACTCATCTTATTATAGAAGGCGATAATTTAGGGCTCATTAATTCTATGAAGAATTATTGGCGTATTCCTTGGGAGATTTCTAAAATTATTAAAGATGCAGGTGTGGATGCTTTTCAGTTCCAGGTGTGCCACTTTCGTCATTGCTCTCGTGAAGCTAACAAGGCTGCTGATTTTCTGGCTAGGAAAGCGCATGACTACCCTTCCCTGTTATTGGTTCTCTCCTTAGTGTATGGATTTCTCCCTCATCCGCAAGGATGTTTTAGGGTGGCCCCAGATTAGGGTGCTAGTCTAAGTTTGTTCTCCTTTTAAAAAAAACTACAAAATCACGAATTTTGCAACTAAGGGTATGTTCTCTTCACTCGAATTATTCTAAATTTATCTGAAATGAATTTATATAAACTTAGTTGAACTTGTTGAGACTCATCTATTAATGTTTATTTTATAATGTGTTAAAACTTATATATGTGAACTTAACTGAAATTATTCGAATGTATCAAATGTGAGACTTATATTTTAAGGTGAAGAAAACACACCCTAATTTAGGACAAATGAGTAATCGAGTATGCATTAGGTAATCGTTAACACTTAACAAAGTCCATTACTTTTAGCAATGATATGTAGAGGTGGGCATGGGCCGGGCCAGCACGCGGGCCGGCCCGGCCCGGCACGATTTGGGCCCGGCCCGGCACGAGCCCGTTCGAGGCCCGGCCCGTTGTTCGCTACATGGGCCGCAGGTTTGTCACGGTCAATAAATTTTATTTCAGGCCCGCACCGGCACGAGCCCGCGTGGGCCGGCCCGCGGGCCGAACGCTCATTTCCTTTGTTTTTTAGCCTAAAACTGTCAAAAATACAAAAAAACAACATAAAACACGGGCCAGGCCGTGGACAAAATACACAATTGAGCTCGTGAACAGGCCCGGCCCGGCGCACTTGCACAATTAATTTTCTTTGGTTCCCTTTTGGGTTTTGTCCTTGGGAGGGTTTTCTCTCTCTAGAGTTTCTCATTGGGAGGGTTTTTTCCAAACCTCCATCTCTAGGTTTTTCTTCTTTTTTGAAGGTTTTTCCTTCATTCTTTACCCTTCTTTCTCTTTCTCTTTCATCTCTTTTCTTCTTGGCCTCAATTGTGAATCTTTGTAGGGGATTCCACTAGTGATCGTACCGATTGTAACCCCAAAAACTCATTTAATTGCTTCCAATAAGTATATCCCATCCTTAAGATGGTATTTATTTTAGGGTGTGTAGTTTCTTTTTTCGTTCGTCTGATGAAGGAGGAAGATCTAACAATATCTATTCTCTGTAAGAATCTAGTAGACCACATAAGTATTTTCACCCAAACGACTATGTATTAGCGGAAGTTAAGTCGAATCATAGCCAACTCACATATTGTATGGCTTCGGATGATGTTTTTTTATTAAAGTTGTTTTTAATCATATCTGCGATGTATCTAGTTCTACGATGTTATATACTTGTGTTAGAATTTTCGATTTTTCAGGAATTGATTGTAAGTGTTGTTTGACTATCCCTTATGAATGAAATCCGTTTCCTTCCTGTAAAAAAAATAATAAAAGAAAGCAATGATATGTGATGGCGCACCACCCCTCTCTCTTACTTTGTTTTGTCAAATATCCTCATCATAATTAGCATTGAAATATGATCCTTCAATCTTCCCCTAATCATTATTTAATTGATCAAGCATTCTTCCCAAAACCGACTTAAGAATAAATGTTTACTGCTACTCCTACTTCAAATATTAAGGCATACTTTGTGATCTTGAAGTTTGGCTTTCCTAATAAAGTTAGGTTTACTTCCACAAGAAACGGAGGATTAGGTTAGGTTAACTTACTAATCACCCTTTAATTAGGGATAATCTAGGAAGAAGTGCCGTCATAAAAGAGTAAAATATTTTTGATAGATGCTGAGTTCGATGCTCGAACCATTGTCAAAAAGGTTCGCAAATGATTGAACTTAAGCTCATTGGATTTGTTAACTTAATTACTTAAAAACTATTAGTACTAGTAGGAGTAGTTAGTAGGTCTTTGAACAACTGTTACATCTTTTAAATTTATTCTACCTAACTTTTTAATTAGTTGGCTGCAAAGTACTATTAAACTATCGATGTAATCTAAATATTCAAAGATTACCGAGCGTGAATATATGAATTCTTGCATGGTAGTAGCTGGTTTTACATTAGATAAGCACGTAGCTCGTTGAAAGTTGAAATTATGCCTCCAACTTGTTTAATTGATTATTCCCCTAACTTTCACGGTTATTTCAACTCAAACTGATCTTCAGTCTCGCATGCTATAGCAGGTTAGATATGAATATGATTCACCCCTACCATTTCTCCTTGCTCCTGGCTCAAGGACTTCTATAATATATATCCATCTACTTTTTTCTTTTCTTCTAAGTGAAGAATAGTATCATGAGAATATTCATTGTACACTCGGATATAGAAAACCATCCTGTAAAAAGCGGAGGCCCTATGCAAAATTAAAGATTAAGCAATTAAGCCCCAACAACATATATCCTTTTTCAGTAGATCGTAATGGTATTCATACTAATATTATGGGAAAGAAAATATCCTTTCAATTCCTTGCCCCAGTTTATCAAAAGGATTTAACTATATTACAATCATCTTCTATATTTCAACAAGTAAATACAATAACTAATAAGGAATCTCAAATATCACTTTTACAACAAGAAATATCATACTTAAAAATAGAAGAACAATTAAAAAAATCCTTATATTCAAAAGAAAATATATGATTTAGAACAAAAGTTTAAAGAAGAAGTTTGTGCGGGTATTCCTAATGCTTTTTGGGAAAGGAAAAAACATATGGTTTCACTCCCTTATGAAAAAGAATTTTCAGAAAGAACTATTCCTACTAAGGCTAGACCTATTCAAATGAATCAAGAAATGTTAGAATTTTGTCAAAAAGAAATTCAAACTTTATTAGATAAAAAATTAATTAGACCATCGAAATCTCCTTGGAGTTGTGCTGCTTTTTATGTTATGAATCAAGCAGAAAAAGAAAGAGGAATTCCTAGATTAGTAATTAATTATAAGCCTCTTAATAAAGTCTTACAATGGATTAGATACCCAATCCCTAATAAAAAAGATTTATTAAGTCGTTTTTATAATGCAAAAATCTTCTCAAAATTTGACATGAAAAGTGGATTTTGGCAAATTCAAATAGAAGAAAAGGATAGATACAAAACCGCCTTTAATGTTCCTTTTGGACAATATGAATGGAATGTAATGCCTTTTGGCTTAAAAAATGCTCCATCGGAATTTCAAAATATTATGAATGATATTTTTATCCTTATACTCAAAATATTATAGTATATATTGATAATGTTTTAATATTTTCAGATACCTTAGATCAACATTTCAAACACCTTAATACATTCTTATATGTTATTAAAAAGAATGGTTTAGTCGTCTCATTTCCTAAGATGAATCTATTTCAAACTAAAATACGGTTCTTAGGACATGATATTTTTTAAGGTACCATAAAACCTATTAATAGAGCTATAGAATTTGCTGACAAGTTTCCAAATGAAATTGAGGATAAAAATCAATTACAAAGATTTTTAGGATGTCTTAATTATATTTCAGACTTTTTCCCTAATTTAAGACAATATTGTTCATGTTTTTACCAAAGATTACGGAAAAATCCTCCAGCTTGGTCATCCAAACATACACATATAATACAAACGTTAAAACAAAAGGTTAAGTCTCTTCCATGCTTAGGTCTCCCAAATCCCAACGCATATATGATAGTAGAAACAGATGCATCTGACATAGGCTATGGAGGCATTCTTACACAAAAATTACCTGAAAATAAAAATGAACAAATAGTTAGATTTCATTCAGGCTTATGGTTAGGTTCTCAAAAAAATTATTCAGCCATTAAAAAGGAAATTTTATCTATTGATCTTTGCATTTCAAAATTTCAAGATGATCTCTACAATAAAACCTTTTTACTAAGAATAGATTGCAAATCAGCAAAAGAAATATTACAAAAAGATGTTCAAAATATTATTTCAAAACAAATTTTTGCCAGATGGCAAGCTATATTATCAGTTTTTGATTTTCAAATAGAATTCATAAAAGGAGAAAATAATTCTCTTCCTGATATTTTAACTAGAGAATTTTTACAAGGAAAAGGTAATAATAATTAAATTCAAATTATTACAGGGAACAATATGAATCAAGACTCTGAAGGCATTCAAAAACCAGAAGATTATGTTATGAGATTTCATAAGCTCCGCTCATCAAGTGAGAAAACATCTTTGGCAGATAAGCTTGATGCATTTTCTGAATTTCCACCTTTATCTTACTCTCAAGCAGTCAAATATCCTTCTCAAAGTTCAAATTCAAAACCAACTACTCAAAAGTCCCAATCTTCAAATTCCGAAATTTACAAATATATCACCAAACCCCACAAAGAACACCTGTTCCTTACCCGTTTTAAAGAAACCCCTCAAATTCCTGAACTTATCAAATTTACTAATTCTCTTTTCCCAATGTATTGCCAATACCGACCTGAAGCATCTTACAAAAACCAAAGATTTTATGAATTCATACTTGTTGACCAAGTCTGTTGAAATTGAGCATACTGAAAAAGGTAATTTTATAGCTTATTCAAAGTGCAAAATTAAGAAGATCATCCCACAGACGGAATGGGTATCTGCTTATGTCCCAAAAGAATTCTCAGTCCCATTTCAACCACAAGAATATAATTACATCGACTATTAGCTAGCATGGTTTCGAGCATTCCTACTCAGAGCATTCAATCACTCATGGTTCTTTAGCATTTGTCCTCAATGTCCAAATAATTTTCCCATATGGTTTTATGAATGGTGGCTTTACTTTGGAAGCTCTCAACAAATCTGGCCAACGGAAGTCAAAAAGTCCTATGAATTTTTCTCCACACATGTGCAAACCAATGCTCCATATTCCACCGATCTCTTATTTCATAGAGAGTTCAATGTTCCATGGATAATGTGCTGGTCCTATAACATTATTCAATGGTTCCCAACACCTCTACCTATGTCACTGGTACGAGAATTCAAGATTAAGTGGTGGGAGAAATTTGCCATTGACAAATTTTGCTCATTAAAGACAGTCCAAGAACAGATGGTTGCAGATAATCAACTCATCAAGGCATTCAAAGAAATTCCCTCTACTCCACGAAAGGAAAAAGAAATAAAGAGACCAGAAATACAAGAGTCCGAAATTGAATTACTCAAAAAAGAAATTAAGCTTCTCAAACGACAAACTCAACTATTAATCCGAAATTCAGACGACTCATCCGTTTCTTCAGTCCATTCCTCACCTGACGATTCATTTGGAGGACCTTGTGCTCAAGATCCTTATCTACAATGAAGAAAAATTTTTATTTTCCAAATTACTCAAATAATAATAAAAATAACCCGCAGGTTCTTCCTGGCAAAAGTTAGGGCAATAAAAATAAAAAGATCCCGCTAAGTGATTACCACTTAGGCAAAAATAAGGGACATATTTTACTAACATTTTTAATGCAGGGTCTTCAACTGATGACTCATCAAATATCAGGTGTACCACCTGATTATCTGACGAATCCTAAGTTCATCACTCAAAGGCACAAAACAACAAAATTCCAATTACTACAAAAGATCAAAATAAGCATCTTCATCAACTTCATCCTCTGTGCATGTTCAGAAATGCACCTACCTTTCACAAGAAGCCAAAAATCATATTCAAGGATAATTCCAAAAACCAAGTCATGAGGCAAACTCAAAAGGAAACTAGTTTCCTATTTCTAGCGGCAACACATATCACAATTGACTCACTTAATTCCAAATTTCATATACTATAAATAGGAACATGTAGTTCCTTAGGAAAGGAAGTTTTTCAAGTTATTAAGTCTTTCATATGTTCATTTAGAAAAATCCTCTACAAAAGCCTTACGCTCAAAAATAGTTGTATTACTCAATCCTTGTAAAAGTTCATTCAAGTTCAATCAAAGTAAGTTATTATTCATATCTGTATAGTATTTTAAATCTGTTCATATTTTAGAAACTAATTTCATTTACTTATTAATCTAAATAATAAATCATCTTTTCAAAGCAAGATACAAATTTTAATTATCATAGTTTTAAAAATTTAATACATCCTTTGACGAGATTAATTACCTACCAGACAGTCCCCCTTTCGCTATATAATTAATCTGAAACACAGTCGAGACGGTCCTAAACTAAACCCGTCTAATCCTGGGATCAATATCTAGTTCAGCCAAAGTGCTAACACTTGTTGGGGGGATCATATATTAGAATATATGATATGAGAGCTCCTTTTGTGAAATTTAAAATCTCGTTGGTAGTCTTAGTACATATTTCCTCTATTTATTTTTAGTTACAAGATTTTGACTTTTATGTCTGTGATACACAACTTTGTCCATTAACTTATTATAATTTGTTACAAAAATTACATTGAGACGAATCAAAATAACAAATTCCATAAGAGAGAGAGAGAGAGAGAGAGAGAGTGTGTGTGTGTGTGTGTGTGTGTGTGTGTGTGTGTGTGTATATATATATAGGGGAAGGATCACATGAGAATGCTTCTTACATGAGAAATGAGAATGAATCTCAACCACACGATTGAATTAGAGTTACAACACTTGTTCATTAGAGTTATACCCGCGAAAAAATTTTTTTTTTTTAACAAAAAAATATTTTCTAATTTTTTTTTTTTGGAGTTACATCACTTTTTCATTAGAGTTATAGCGCGTAAAATCCATTCTCTTTTCTCATGTAAGTATGCATTCTCATATGAACTCACTTCTATATAGTGTATGAATAATTAATGCAGGAGTCAAAGCATTGCAACTAAAAAGATCAAACTAAGGAAGTATAGCAACTTAGAAGTTGAAAAAACAGCCACAAAAACAAATAAGGGGAAAGCTACAAACAAAAAATAACTTTCTTGCTTGACATATAGTTCTACTATATATTTTTTTCCATCTCAAAAAAATATTTAGAAGTATATGTTAAAGGATTATACAAATTTACTAGTCCAGTATTAAAAATTTGCCAGCAGGTATATGAGCTGAGGTAAGTAATAAGGTATTACCTACAAAACAAGCAAAATGATGCTTGCTAAAAATGATTATGGCGTATACAGGAATGCATAAGGAACGAGATCCGAACTTTGAGACATCCAAAATTGATACATCACTCTCACCATTGAACCATGACATCGATTTGGAAGTGTAATTGAAACAGTTTCTTTATATAATAAATATAATTTTGAGCCCTTACATACTCGCGAGGTTCTGTACCGGAGCCCAACTTACACATGTTTTAAGTCAGGCCTCTAGGTGTATCATGTTGTATGGTACACCCAAGGTTATAATATATGTTGCTTTTGATATAATTGGAAATGCGAAGTGCTAATATATTGTTGTTTTGTGTTCAAATTTCAGATTGAACAAGTCAAATGGAGTTGTTTGATATTCCGTGTGGACCATTAGATACTCCTATGTTTTGTTAGTAGCATAAGCATTAGGAGAGTAGCATTAGCAATACTGCAATAACAGCATGCCATGTTTGATGTCCATGTCATCATAATGCAAAGTCAAAAGTCGTTGATCATTCTAGATATTCACTTTAGTTTCAATATTGGACCTTACTTCTTCTAATATTAGTATTTAATTTATGGATCCTAGTATTTGGTACATAGGGTAATTAGTGCAACCTCCGCTCACTGCACCCATCTTGAATTCTTGATTGTGATATGCAATTCGTTCACTGAATAGGTTCATTTTTTGATACTTCATCTCCCAAAACATCCAAATTGTATTCCACCTTATCATGAGTATATACGTCAAAGATTATGATTTTTTTCTCATTTGCTCATGAGAATGGAATAAATAGAAAATTTCCTTCATATCCTAGATATTACTTCCTCCGTTTCTAAATAAGTGTATTATAGAGAAGTGGCACACAGATCAAGGCAACTAGAGAGAGAAAGTTGGGGACCACACCTAAAGAGAGATTAGACACTTAATTAAACAAAACACCTAAACTAATTACCCAATAATTTTATAACCCAACACCTTCCACCTACCATCCACCACCACGACCACCGCCACCACCACCGGAAACCTCTTTCCCCCTCCCCCACCCCTGCCTTCCGGAAAACCGCCCTCCTCCGCCTACCGGAAAACTATATTCCCCCTCCACCACCACCGACCCCCCCAAACACTGGAAACCTCATCCCCCACCTGAAACCACCCCATTTTCGCTCCCCCATCCACGAAACAACACCCTCCCTCCCCATCCCAACCACCAACAACAAATACTAACAACCTTCGAAATCGAAACCAACATCCACGAAACCAACACCCTCCCTCCCCCCATCTACGAAACCAACACACCAACCCTACCGCCGTTCAAAATCTAGTGCGTGGTGGTACCAAAACCCTAGGTCTACAACTATTAGAGATGAAGAAAGGAGTGATGGAGGAGTTGAGAGAAGGTGAGGAGGAGGAGTTAGAGGAAACGAAGGAGAGGAGAGAGAAAGGCCTAGTGGTGTTGGGTCGAATCTGGTGGCGTGGTGGTGTCGATGTGGTAGTGGTGTTGGGTCGCATCTGGTGGCGTGGTGTTGAGTTGGTAGTGGTGGTGTTGGGTCGCATCTGGTGTCGGGTTGGTAGCGGTGGTGGTGGTGGTGGTGTCGGGTTGGTACTGGTGGTGGTGTCGGGTTAGTGGTGGTGTCGAGTTGGTAGTGGTGGTGGTGGTGTCGGAGAGGAGAGGAGAGGAGAGGAGAGAGAGGGATGGTGGGCTGGTGGCTGAGATAAAGGGGTGGTAGAGTTGAGGGGAGAGAGAAAGAGAGGGGGGTGGTGGCTGAGAGAAAGGGGTGGGTTTGGGTTGAGGGGAGGAGAGAGATGGGTGGGTTAATGTTGTTTGGGTTGGTAGAGGGGTGGGTTAATTAAGTTGTTAGGGGGAAATAAGTAATGACATTTCTGTAAATAAAAGGAAAAAACTTTCCATTTTGAGCTATGTTGCACTTATTATGATATTTCCTAAAATGGGAAATGTTGCACTTATTTAGAAACGGGGGAAGTATATTTTTTTGACTTCACTTTATTTTAGAGATGTATATGACAGGAAATGGACGATTCTTCCAAACACATATCGAATACGATTTCTTATAAGTAATTTAATTATTAATACTCTTGTTTTCATGTTACACTCACACTACACAATTTCCTAGTGTAACATGTACATCTAACGGATACATTGAATTGTTCCATCACTTTATTAAGGTTAAGGCATGATATTGTAAAGGGATTATGATAGTTTCTATTTCAATCACTTTCTTCATTAAGGGTACATTGGAAAATAGAATCATAAACAATTACTATATTTGGAGAAGTGATAGCTCTATATAATCTCATATTCTAAATTCTATATTTGGAGAAAAGATATAACCTACATTTATACCTACATATATTGATGACCTATTGGTACTTCTTATTGAACTCTAGTTAATTTTTTATGGGGAGAAAACAATAATTAATTGTGGTTCAACTTCAACAAAGTAACTTCTAGAAAATGAAATCTACAATTATAATGTCATTTCAGGACAAGAAAAGAATCTATCGATATCGGGCTTGAACTTGGCAATAGTAAATATGAATTGTTTGCTAGTGTAGTATTTGCTTCTAAAAAGATGTAAGCCAGTAAGCCACACAGTGACCTACTAGATCGGTGTTGATTGAAACTTTTTCTTATGAATATAGAATTTAGAAGGAGAGAATATCAGTTAAAAATTAGTAACTTTCTTTGGTATTATAAAATATACATAAATAATATTATCATAATTAATATAGAGTCCCTTTTTGAAGAGACGGTCTCATGTTAGTGTTAAAGTGAGACCAGCTGATGTCATGCTGACATCAAGCGCGTGCATCAAACCAACACCGGAATTAGTTAAGCGCTTGTACCTATTAGTTATGTTAAACTTAAATTGTTTCTGGATGAATTAGTTAAGTGTTGAAATATATTAGTTAAGCGCTGAAGTATATTAGTTACACTATAAAAACAGGATATAATGCATTTTATTTGTTCAATAACAACAATTCTACATAGGTACATGTGCAAAAGGTGGACTAGATTTGCATACAACGAAGTGTGGAAAAGAGAAATGGATTGAGAAATCTTCAGAGCAATTACAAACAACGTAACCCATGGCGATATGAAACCGCAAGAAAGTTCTACAATCTCATTCTCAAAAGTCAAGATAATGAAGATGCAAGAAAGGTACTGCAAGAAGTCTACAAGAATACTGGTTCAAGTATAACCAAAGTCTTAACTACAAAACCAATTATAGAAGAACAATGCTCATCAAGTACAACTACATTGTTATTTTATACCCGGATCGTGCAAAACAAATTAAAGGGAAGAAGGGTAAGGAAGAAAAGTAATTTTAAGAAGACTAAAAAAAATTCCAAGAACCAAACTGAAATCGGTACAATTACTTCAAATGCTAGGTTGTTTTAAGTTCTTTTTTGGAAAAATTCACAAGAGGGGGCCCAACTATTACCCATTTTCTTTTATAAGTCCCAATTATGAATTATTCCCTGCAGGTCCTAAGTTTACCATCTTGTGATTTTCATAGGTCCAAAGTTATTTATAACCGGTTTAGAAGGTAAGATTTTTAAACGTTTATCATCTTCGAACAAAACCTGGATCAATGTTTAAAAATCTTACTATGTAAATCGGTTATAAGTAACTCAGGACCTATGAAAATCATAAGATAGTAAACTTGGGACCTGTAGGGAATAATACATAGTTGGGACTTATACAAGAAAATTGGTAATAGTTGAGCCCTCTCTTGTGAATTTTTCATTCTTTTTTCAGGTTGTCTTTTGTGTTTAACATTCTAGATTTATAAAAAACTTATTTATTCGTTTATATTGGAAACTAAATAATGCTCAATAGATCTTAACTAATTATAGAACAACACTAACTAATGTATTGGATATGTTAACTAAAAAATAATGTAAGTCTACATATAGATTACCAGCTCTAAACTATTGTGCTAAAATACTTAACTAATCGCCAAAAATATTATCGTGAGAATTTGTGAGACACGGTCCGTTTTTGAAAAAACATACTTCCTCCGTATCAAATTAAGTGCAACATTTTCTAAATATGGCTGTTTCAAATTAAATGCAACAATTTCATTCTTTCTATTTTTGGTAAAGATTTTAAGTGTGAAATTACTCAAATACCCTTACTAAAACTAATTAATATGGACTAAAAATCAGATTAAAACCTATGCCTAAGTTAATGATTCCCACCAAATTTCCCATCTCACTCCTCAACATTCAACTACCAACCAACATTTATGATCAAATTGAAACTGGTTATAAATGTTCATAAAAAAAAACCCCAACCCAGAATCCTAAATTTACATCTCTCCTCAGCCGATTCTCATTCTTCCTCTTCTCTCTCCTCATCTTCTTCTCTCTGTGTGTTCATCTTCTTCTCTTTCTTACACTTCTTCTCTCATCATCTTCTCACCACAATTCTCAAATGGTAAACACGCAACCACTCACTGATGTAACTTTTGCTGCCAAAACGAACGAGGAAATGATAATTTGCAGAGATCTTGCAAATTCAATTTCCGACGGATCTCCTTATGCATGGAAAATGTTTTATTTCGGTGAAGCTTCAGCTTGTCAAAGCAAAAAATCACTCAAAGCGTTAGAGAAGGTCATGAAAACTGCAGAGAAAGAGCAGGAAAAGAAATTGGCGCAGAAGAAGTTGTTTTTTAACACCCCAACTGGTAAGTCCCATATCCCAAAACCTAGATCTAGGGTTTCTGCAAGAAGATTTCAGGGAAAGGGGGTCAAAATTGTTGAACCTAACTCTGAGGAGGAGAGAGAAAAAATTAGGGCAAACCTCATCAACAGACCTCCGATAGTGTGCGCATTAATGGCGGTGGGTTGTAATGAACGTTCTGCAACCCAAAGGAAGGGAAAAGAGAAGTTTCATGAGGTGAAGATGGAGGTTGACAGTGAAGAGGAACAAAAACAGGGGCTGCCTTCTGAGGGGATGTGTGTGTGGGAAAGTGAATTTGCAAACGGGGGTACTTACCATGATATGTTCATGGAGGATGATGATGGGACCATGCGTCTTTTTAAGGTTTATGAGGACTATGAGGAAGACTTCGATGATGAAGGTCCTGAAATCCTTATGAGTCCTTATCATGAAGGGGAGGATTTGGATCCAACAGAGCATTCCTTCCTATTGTTGCGCAAAGGAACTCAAAAGAGTTCCTGAGGTTTTGTTATCTTCTCTTTTAATTCACTATGTGATTATGAGTTTTTGGTGGCTTGTCATGATTTATGTCGATTATGTCAACATTAAATTGTTGTGATGCTTTCTGATTATGATGTGCTGGTGGCTTGTGATGTCTTTGAACTTTCTGTGAACAATAAATTGTGGTGATGCTTTATGCCCAACTCTGTTATGAGTCCCTTGTGATGCTGGTTAATGAAATTGTTGTTATGCTTTGTGATTATGATGTGTTGGTGGCTTGTTATGTCTTTTGCCTATTCTGGAACATGAAATTCTGGTGATGCTTTGTGCCCAGCTCTGTTTTGAGTCCCCTCTGATGCTGCTTAATGAAATTGTTGTCATGCTGCTGAATATGCAGAGTCCCATTGAGTCCCTACAACTGTTGCATTGGACTCTTGATTCATTGTGATGATTGCTTTAATTGGAATTTGTGTTGGTTGATTGCTTGGGTGGTTCTTGGAATGTGGTTTCATGGTTGGTTTATGTTGGACGAAGTTGGAATTTGTCTTGGTTGATTGATAGGTTGGTTCCCTAAATTTGGTTTGTTGCTTGGGTGGTTGGTTGACCAAAATTGTCCCTCTGTTGGGTGGTTGCTAGGTTGAAATGAGTCATTTTACATCTCAATGAACATATGTGAGAGATAATAGTCACAACTAATGCAAATGATGAAGGGACTCAACATATCACATAACCCATGCTTTGGGCTCCAAGTTTCAATGCACTTTGTGCTTCAACTTGTTGAGGAATCAAGCATGGGTCATGTGATGATGATTATGTTAGTCCCTAATGCATTAAAGAAGTCAAATGATGTTGAGTTAACATTTAAATATTTTGTCTGCCATTTACAACTGGACTAGGAGAGTTCCCATTACATACCCTGATCTCATTTGTACTTGTAATTGAACTACACATAACACTTTGAAACTTAATTACCATTAACTTGAAAAGATGCATTACATTACATGACTGCCTCATCACTTACATATTTGCTTTGAAACCCCCATTCATAACTCCATCATTCTCATTTAGAAGTAGGTTATCCACAATTAGTCTTCTTTGTGCTAGTGTTAAATTACTTTTGTGCCTTGTAATAATTGCTTCAAGTTGAGCTTTATCCTCTGCTATTTCTTCTTCCTCATTTTCTATGTCTTCTTATAGCTCAAAATCTTCCCATAGTAGCTGCTCACTGGAGAAGAATCCAGGATCATCAACTTCTCCATCCTCCATGCATACTGAACGTCCCCTAATCTGAATTTTTTTGGGTTTTTTTTGGCTGTACATGGTGCTGTGTGTGCAACTGCCATGTGTAAATGGTGGTTTTTTTTGTCAACAATGGAACAGTTTAAGGTAGGAGAAGAAGAGGAGAGAGAAAAAAATCCTCTGGTTTGTAAATGCTAGTGATTGGTGATGCTTTTGTAAACTAAGGGATTTAAATTGTAATGTTTAAAACTTTTGGCTCCAAAAATCTGAACTTTTGGAGCAAAGCATTTTGGAGCCAAAAAGGGACTCCCACAAATTTTGCATGGTCCCCACACCCCCCCCTTATTCTACCGCCCAAATTCCCTCCTTTTTTTTGTTGGCCCCACTTTCTCTCTCCTTATTAACATACCCACATGCTAACACTTTCCATTAATCTCACCCTAAGAAATTTTGCCTAGGAGTCTGTGTCCATTGAATTGTTGCATTTAATTTGATACGGATGAAGTATATATCTTGGATTTGGGCAGGTCTCACGTTAAGACTAACGTGAGACCTTCTTTTCCAAGAATTTGTGATTAATATATAAATAACTTTTGAGTTGTACTTTCTCCATCTAACACCCTTTGATGTTTGTGATATTAACCACGCTTTAAACTATTTTCTTCTCTAGTGTAATTTTTTTTTTAATAAAGAGTTCTTTATACACGATATTTAAATTTTATTTCTTTTACTGGCTAGTAAATATAGTTATATCTCTATCTGTGTCTAATATAAAAAAATTTAAAGCTACTTGTTCACATTCTGAGGACAAATCCTCTAACCATTATCTTTAATTTATGTAGGTTACCACTTCAAAAATAAAACTAAATAGGTCATCAATAAACCTCAAAATGAAAGCATGAAACATATATTCCCGACTTCACCATATATTAAAGTATTTACAATGCAAGCTTAAAAACTAATGAACTAAAAACGGAAGCACAAACTGTATGGGGGCTGTCCAGCCAGACCGATATTGACCGCCATGGTCAACTCAGTCAGGAAAGTCCCATTGATTGGGAATGAGTCAAACTCGATACCGGCCTTCATAATATGCCGGTCACATCCAGGGATCTTATCGGTGTCAATTACTTGGGCCATTACCAAATGGGCCTGGATTGATCCATTACTTACTCAATGCGCCTATGGGCCTAAAGATAAGTATCATAAGAGGATAGAATTGTATCCAACCAATAGGAGCAGTGTCCTACCTTGCTAAGGACACTGCCGGCTCCTATAAATACCCCATGATCTGAGTCATAAGGTACGTTCACATATACTAATATACTCTACTTGAGATATGCTGGCTTTACCCTTCACTGACTTAGGCATCGGAGGGGCGTTCCTCGGATCAACCCCCGAGGTTAGTTTACGTGTTCTGTCTTGTAGGACATCAAACCGGCTTACTGTGTTAAGGAGATACCGATTCACCCCCAATCACTTATTCCATACAGGAACAATTGGCGCTAGAAGGAGGGGTGAACTATACCTTAGTCTTAAGCCACGATCCAACCAGCCTACTTACTCGCCTCATGGATCCTAAGCAAAATACCTGGGATGCCGGAAACGGATGAGAACAACAACGTTGTGGGGAGTCGACCTCCTGGCTTCAATACTCCTCAGCCGGTGGTTGGGTCCTCCAAACCGCCAACCGACAAAGGTAAGAAGGCCACTAAGACCCCTCAACCTAACATATTCGAAACTTTGCAGCATATGTTCAGCCCTCAACAGCTTCGGAGTGCTGCCGAAGTATTCTAGGCCATGGCGAGTCAGACTCCACCGACCGGTCTTGCTGGTAAGCGTCCCCCAAGCAGGCCACACAGTCCCGTGAGAAAGATGCGTTCTCTCGCAACTGGTCGACAGGGTGATCTAAGCCGGCACGATCTGGATCAGGGGGAGAATTCAAAGACTCCCACAGAGCCTATGGGGGAAGAGGATGAAGAAGATCAACAGGATACCGAGATCTAACAGTCATCCCGACGCAGGAGAGAAAGTGAGTTTGCTCGGCGCACAGTACCAGTATCACTTCGAAATTCTCCATTCCCCACGACCATACTCCAGGAACCTGTGGAGAAGATATAAATGCCGACATGTAAGTACGACGGCAAAACCGACCCTGAGGACCATATCTTCCTATGAGGGACACATGCTGTTGTACACCGACACTGATTCTGTGTGGTGTAAGGTGTTCCTTTCAACCCTAGCGGGATTAGGACAGACTTGGTATAAAAGCATACCACCGGCAACTATTTTTGATTTTCGGCAACTCACATCCATGTTTGTGACACTCTTCGTCAGTAATAAGCGAAGGGAGAAGACTACCGGCGAGCTAATGTCCATTAAACAGGGAGAAAAGGAGAGCCTGAGGGATTACATTGGCCGTTTCAACTCTGAAGCCGTTACCATCCCCATTTTACAATAGGAGGTCGTAGTGCTGACACTAATGACCGGTTTGAAGGAGGGAACTGCATTCAGAAGTTAGCTAGGCCGCAAAAAATTAACCAGCCTGACCGAAGTCCTCGGAAAAGCTAATGAATTTATTCGGAAGAGGAATTCGATAAGGCGGCAACTCGAAGCGGTCCGAAGGGGACGGTAAGGAGAAAGAGAGAGAAAAAGAGAAAGATAAGAAACGGAAACATCGAAAGTCCGACAGCTCCGGAAGAAGGGAAGAGAGTAACTCAGTGAAGAAGGGCCAAAAAGGACGGCCAGACCGCTATCACAACTACACTCCCCTAACAATGTCCAGGGCCGAGATCTACGAGTTGCACAAACAGGATGACAAATGGCAGCGACCCAGGAAGATGTATTATAAAGGCCGTGACAAATCAAAGTGGTCTGACTTCCACAGAGATCATGGTAATGTTACAGAAGACTGCAAGGACTTGAGAGATGGGATCGAAGACCTGATACGGAGAGGCTACTTCAAGCAGTATTAGGCGAGAACTGACCGTGAGGGGTCCCCCAGAGAAGAAGACTGCAAGAGAAAGTCCGTTAAAGAGAGAATTACAGAGATACATGTTATCTCAGGCGGACCAGTTCATGGGGGAAGTATTCACGGTGCCAACTCCAGTCTTAAGGAGGTAAGGCACCAAGTGAATTATTACAATACCGGCCAGTGGCCAGCACCGCCACTCATGCCATCTGTATCGTTCACAGCGGAGGACGCCAAGGGGATCGTCTACCCTCATGATGACCCGTTGGTAGTATCTTTGCAGGTTTCCACGGCGATGGTCCATCGCATCCTGGTGGATGGCGGTAGTTCCGCCAATATTCTATTCATGCCCACATTCGAGAAGATGGGACTAGGGAGATCTTGTCTCAAGCCGGTCTCGTACCCAGTAATCGGTTTCACAGGAGCATTAGTCGTCCCTGAGGGCACCATTAAACTAGCGGTTAAGCTGGGGGAAGGATCTCAGTCCCGAGATCTCTTGGTGGAGTTCCTGGTAGTTGATGTATCGGCAGCCTATAATGCAATTATTGGGCGGCCACTGATCCACGACGCTCAGGATGAACTGTCAACCTATCACCTAACGATGATCTACACGTCAAACCGTGGAAAGCCGGAGAGGTTGAAGGGGAATCAAGAGTCAGCCAGAGCCTGTTATCTGACGGCTCTTAAGAATTCCAATCATAAGCGACCGGCAGAGTCTCCACCATCAGAGAGAAAAAGGCGAAGGGCAGAGAGTAAAGAAAACAAGGATTTGTCGATGGAGAATTTTGAGGGAAGGCCGACAGATTTGTCGAGACCTAGCCCAGAAGGGGAGACTGAGGAGATCAACCTAGAGCTAGAAAGGCCAGAGAGGACGGTCAAAATTGGAGCCGACTTGGCCGACAATGTCAAGGTCAACTTAATCAGTCAACTGCAAAGCAATGCTGATGTCTTCGCATTTTCAGCTGATGAAATGCCGGGAATAGATCCCGCGTTTATGGTACACCGGCTAAATGTCAATGAGGATGTAAGGCCGGTGAAGTAGAAGAAGCAGAACTTCTCGGTTGAGAAGAACACAACCATCAAAGAAGAGGTTGACAAGTTGCTAGCGGTCGACTACATTGAGCCCTGCGACTATCCAGAGTGGTTGGCGAAGGTGGTAATGGTAAAGAAAGCCAACGGGTCCTGGCGGATGTGTGTGGATTTTACCGACCTAAACAAGGCCTGCCCCAAAGACTGCTACCCATTGCCTAGGATCGACCAACTGCTTGATTCTACTAGCGGCCACGCACTGCTGAGCTTCATGGATCCCTTTTCCAAGTACTATCAGATCAGCCCCTGGGAGGCTAACAGGAACAAGGCGGCATTCATCACGGATGCTGAGGTATATGCATACAAGGCCATGCCATTCAGCCTGAAAAATGCATAAGCTACCTACCCAAAAGCTAGTGGACAAGATATTCGCACATCAGAAAGGCCGAAATGTTGAGGTCTACGTCGGCGACAGCATCGTCAAAAGCTTGACGGAAGAATGCCACATCACGGACCTCAAGGAAACCTTTGCTACTATGCGCAAGTACCAAATGAAGCTTAACCCTAAGAAGTGCGTATTTGGGGTAAGATCCAGTAAGTTCCTCGGCTTCATGGTCATTGAAAGGGGAATATACACTAACCCTGACAAGATCAGGGCGATAAGCAAGCTACCAGAACCCAAGAGTATCCGGGACATCCAGAAGCTCACCGGCAAGATCGCTGCATTAACAAGGTTCGTATCCAAGTCGGCTGAAAAGGCCCTGCCGGTCTTCAAAGTTGTGAGAGGT
This sequence comes from Beta lomatogona, assembly GCA_947646795.1. NCBI lineage: Eukaryota > Viridiplantae > Streptophyta > Magnoliopsida > Caryophyllales > Amaranthaceae > Beta > Beta lomatogona. The sequence goes on along the minus strand of CANSNZ010000977.1, from coordinate 1,606,479 downwards.
AACAAGAAGTTTGAGTGGGGGGGATGAGCAGAGACAAGCCTATGAGGCCGTCAAGGAGCACTTCAAGCAGCTACCGACTATTACCCGTCCCGAGATGGGGCATAAGTTGCAGTTGTACGTCTCGGTGTCGACTAAAACGGTAGCAGCTATACTGCTAGTGGAAAAGGATAGGCAGCGACATCCTATCTATTTTGTGAGCCATGTTTTGGCCGAGGCGGAACAGAGGTACGAGCTGCTGGAGAAGATGGCATACGCCGTACTGGTAGCGGCTAGAAAACTACGGCCATATTTCGACTCCCATACCATCAAAGTGCTCACAAACCAGCCGCTAGAAAAAGCACTCCACAAGTTAGATACGACCGATAGGCTACTGAAATGGGCAATTGAGTTGTCCGAGTTCGATATCGAATACCGGCCGCGCACAGCTATCAAGGCTCAAGCTTTGGCCGACTTCATTGTCGAGACCACGAGCGAAGAAAATGAAGAACCAGTCGGCACCTGGCAAATATCTGTAGACGGCTCAACAGCCCTGACAGGAGCAGGCGCCATGGTAGTCATGACGTCTCCTGAAGGGGACACGTTTGAATATGTTGTCCGCTTTGAGTTTAAGGCGTCCAACAACGAATCGGAGTATGAAGCTGCAATAGCAGGAATCGGTTTGTGCATAGCGGCCGGAGCGAAGAAAATACGGATGACAACAAACTCCCAGCTCATATCTAGCCAAATCGAGGGCACCTACGAAGCCAGGGAGCCATTAATGCAAAAGTACCTACAAAAGGTAAAGCAGATAACGGCTGTGCTGCAGAGCTTCGAGGTGATACTGGTCCCTCGAACAGAGAACGTGGCAGCTGATGCTCTGTCCAAGTTAGCAAGCTCAAGCACTACGGATCTCAAGCGCAGTGTCATGATAGAGATGCTGCTGGAAAGAAGCATAGAGGCCGCCAAGGTAGAGGTGAACGAAGTCAGCCAGGGGAAATAATGGTATGACAAGATATTGGTGTACAAGCTGACTGAAAGCCTACCCACCAATAAGATGGCGGCAAAAAAGCTGAAAAGAGAGGTTATCTGGTTCTGTGTTTTCCAGGGTCAACTGTACAAGAAAGGTCTTTCACTCCCACTCCTAAGGAGCGTAACGGCCCACGAGGCCACAAAAATCATTGAAGAAATCCACGAAGGAGTATGTGGAAACCATATAGGAGGAAAGACACTAGCACTAAAGGCCCTAAGGGCTGGTTTCTACTGGCCAACAATGCTGACGGATGCACAGGCTTACGTAAAGAAATGCGAAAAATGTCAGAGGTTTGCACCGGTCATACACCAGCCGGCACATGATTTGCAGCCGATCCTGAATCCAATCCCTTTTGCTCAGTGGGGAATGAACATCATAGGACCGTTCACACCGGCGTCCGGGGGAAGAAAGTTCCTAATAGTTGGAATTGATTACTTCACAAAATGGATCGAGGCTGAGCCGACTGCGAAGAAAACGGCTAATCAGATCAGAAAGTTCATCTGGCAAAACCTCATCACAAGGTTTGGAAATCCTATGGGAATAGTCATGGACCATGGCGTCCAATTTGACTGCGGGTCGATAAAGAAATTCCTGACCCCCTACGGCATCAAGTTGGAATACTCATCCGTGTGTCATCCCCAAAGTAACGGCCAAGCCGAAGCCGCCAATAAGTAGATCTTAAACGCACTCAAGAAGAAGCTTGATGATCTGAAGGGCGCTTGGCCGATATGATCCCAGCGATACTATGGGCAAACAGAACCACGGAAAAAGAAGCAACTGGGGAAACTCCGTTCAAGCTGGCATTCGGTGCTGAGGCAGTATTCCCGGTCGAAGTCGGATTGCCAAACTGGCGAATCCTGAACTATGACCCAGAGCTGAATGACAAATTGTACCGAGAAGACCTCGACCTCCTGCCAGAGGTGAGGCTCGCTGCGGAGCTCAAGTCGGCAGCATACAAAGACCGGATAAGCAAAGCTTATAATAAGAGAGTAAGAAGTCGGCCGATTGAGAAAGGAGATCTAGTGCTCAGACGCACAGTGGCCACAGGGAAGGCCCACGCTGAGGGCAAGTTGGCGGCCAATTGGGAAGGACCCTACCTGGTAAAGGAGGAAATCTTCCCAGGAGCGTACCGGTTGGAAGATATGTCAGGCAAGACACTAAAAAACAGCTGGAATGTCAGCGTGCTCAAGAAGTACTTCGTTTAATTGCTTTCCTAATTTAATTGTATAGTCAATATAAACCGACATTGTTGCCAGGCTTAGCAACACTCAATAGATTGGTGGTGTAGCCAGAACTAATAATAGTTACTTTTATGTTCATAATTCCGGTAAGATCGAGAAGAACCATTTGAATAAGATGAGTACCTTCCAACTTACTATGTGTGCAATAGGAGGAATTCCTTGACGGTCAATGACCTACCTGGATCTGCCGTCAAGAGAAACTTAAACAGACAAAGGTCAAGCTCCTTGGCGGTCAATAACCTACATGGATCTGCCGCCAAGAACAGCTGACAGAATTAATACATGTTTCTTGACGGTTAATGACCTTAGCGGATCTGCCGTCAGGAAATAACTTAACAAGCACAAAACGGGGTTGGTCCATGATCTACTTGGATCTGCCAACTCAAAACACCTCCTGCCGGTCAATGACCTTTTTTGGATCTGCCGACAGGAAGCGACCATCATACTAATAACAACCCTTATTTAGCCGGCCAAGGACCTTATTGGATCTGCCGGAATAAAAGGGGTAGAGTAATCTATCTAACGGTCTATGACCTTACGTGGATCGGCCGTTATGATAATGCACAAAATATAAAGCAAAGACAATACGAAACCGACAAAAGAGTTGGCAAAATAATTTCTATTAAAACGTCATTTACATCCTAGAATAGCCTAGGAACAAAAAAGTTCAAAATATAGGTCAGCCACAGACAGCCCGACCGGGAAATTTATAGGGGAAAAGGAAGACCTAAGCTAAGCACCTTGAGCAGCCTCAGAAGACGGGACCTCGCCATCCTTGGTAGCCGCCTCAGGCTTGGAGTCGTCAGGACTCTTGTCCAGGATGACGACGTCGTCAGTCTGGTCATCCTTAGCTCCTATATCACCGGCTGTTCTCCGGCAGTCTCCGGCTCCTCCTCATCAAACTCGGTGCGAGGGTCGGCATTTGCTATGTCGGCCTCCGTCACCCCGAAATCCAGCTCCTCGCTCTCAACCGGGATCTCGAACATTCGCTGGCGATGAGCCTCTTCCACCTTTCCCCAATCTATACCGGGGAGGGCATGTTTGGCGCACCTCATGGCGGCAGCCCATCCGCTGTTGTACCGATTAGCCAAACGGTGGACAAAGTCCATAGACCGGCGGTACTCGGACACAGCATCGGCTTCCCGGGCCTTTGACTCCTGAAGCTGCTCTCTCAGCTTTTGCAGCTCAAAGTCCTTGTTCTTCAGAGTTACAGTGTTGGCTTTGTTGAGGACGTTGGCAGAGCTCAAGTCAGCCCGTGCCTTGTCCAGATCGGCCTTCACATTCTTCAGCTAGTCTCGCTCTGTGACGGCGGCTAACAGCTTGGCCTCTTTAGCGGCCAGCGTCTCACTGGTAGCCTTGTGACCATCTACCTCCCCAAAATAAGCCGCCTGGAAGTAGCGGTAGAGGTCGCAGAGCTCCTTCCCAGAGTGGGCAGACTGAAAAAAATACAGGTACGGTTAGAAAAGAATCATCACAATAAGCCTAGATCAAGCTTGGTGAAAACATTAAGTCAACTTACCACGGCAAGATTGTGGGCATGAACGGCGGCCGCAGCATGAATTTGGTCTACCGGCATGTCAAATTTTAGTTGGAGGCCTTTCAGCAGCCGGTATCCCAGATTACCGCCTTCCAAAGGGCGGTCCAGTAGTAGGGACTCATCGTCGAAGACGTTCAGCTTCGGCTTAAATAGCTCGTCGTCTCGGACTGGCGACAGGGTCCACCTTTTGCGAAGAATTTTCGGCACTGTTACGTCAGCATGTTCGATAAACCCGGTTTTTCCCATCTCAGCAAATCTCCGCAATTCCGGGATCATATTAGGCAGAGTCTGCTGCTTGTAGATTTTAGGCCGCAGGGAAGAGGTCCCAACCTCCGCCACCCGCCCCTTGGGCTCCTTGTCACCCCCCTGGACCATAGGGCCGGTAGTCCCCTTGGTAGTCTCTTTTGGAGGAGCCCTCTTCTGAGGAACAACTGGAGGCTGCTTGCCAGCCGACGGAGGCACCCTCTCAACCACATGGCCGGTATCCCCGCCATCGCCACGGCCGACTCCTCGGCCGGTCTTACCACCCCGGCCTCCGATGTTGGGGGGAATGGAAGTATACTTCTTGGGAGGCTTTGCAAGCATGTTGGATATCATAATATAGTTCTGGTTGAGATGCAGAGTTTGCCGGATTAAATGCTCGCGGTCTGAAATCAAACAAACACACTTCAGCAATGAAGCAAAGGCACTATACGAAGGAAAAAAAATCTACACACAATAACAAAACAAACAACAGGATCTACCGGTATAACACTTAATTACCAGTGGGTTCAGATTGACAAAAACGTAAGGCGGAAAGAGTCGCGTTGTCCAAGATATAATCGGCGTGAGTAAGCCAAGTGAGATGCACCGGGACGGGTTTACCCCCCTGGGGACCCGGTTTGGTTGAGGCCTCGAAGAAGTTAAAAGCCTCTAACTCCCGGCGTGTCAAACGCCTGTCAGGGGTGTGCTCCATCCTTGGGCGAGGTTTTGTCCAATACCGGCGCAGAGGAAAATTGTCCAGCACCCAGACCCAGAAAAAGCGGGGTTGCCAATTTTTCAGTGAAGTTAATTTCGGATACACCGTCAATTTTCCATGACTGGTGTACATAGACATCCAACCGCCTTGGCCCAGTTCTTTATCGGCTTTTGATCTCTTCTTCTTCCCTCTGCCCTTGCCTTTGGCGGATCCATCATCCTTTATCCAGTGAAGCTTCCGGAAGAGGTTTAGGGTCTCCGAAAACCTCTTATACCGGACGGTCCAAGCATAGCAAATTAAGTTACGCCATGATAACGACGTAAGCTAGGATAAACAGATATTCCAGGCTTTAAAGATCTTGACGATGAGCGGGTCGAGAGGGAAGCTAAGACCGAAGTCCAGCATGTGAGCATACACCGCCACATGGCCAGGCGGGCAGTCAGTTACCCGGCAACCTTCGGACGGCATGATGAGTTCGTAGCCGTCTGGAAAAACGAAGTATTCCGCTCCTTTACGGCAAAAGTCATTATTCAATGCCGTCCTCCTCCAGCTCTTATCGATTTGGACAAAAGAAGGGTTGCCGGCGTCGCATGGCGGCATGTACAGATCATCTAATGTCTCGTCATCATCCTCCGGTATGATCTCAGGAGGATCCTCGTCATCGTCGGCTTCCAGATATATCGACTCCTAGTCAGACATCATATCACGAAGGACGCTATCCACATCCTCCGAAGCGACAGAGGATACTTCATCTATCTCTCGGCCATCCTCCTCTTCCATCTCGTCATCAGACGAAGGAATATTTGATGCTCCCTCTTCCAACACTTCGGCCGGTTTAGAGAATGAGGGCTTGCCAGAGGATTCTTAGAAGTACCAGCTAGGGAGGGAAACAACAGTGGATAATGCTCCGCTAAACCTAGCATCGTGCCGTACTGACCATATACCGGCACACCTATGGCAGCCCCAAAGGCCCGGATAGCGGTCAAAGGAGAGGCATGAAGTACTGTTTCCCCATGTGCCCTCCCAGAAGTGCTACAGTCATGACTCGATTTAATCCTACGCTCTTGAGTCAATTCTACTACCGATGAGCTAGCAGACAAAGCAGGACTATGGGATTTACTTTTGGAGTTAAAGTCACTATCGGTACGGTCATAGAGGGAAGGTCCTCAGATAAATTTTGAGAATCAGAATTGGACGACATGATTAAAATGTAAATACGACTAATAAAGGAGCGTGAAGGCAAATGAAGAAATCTGGCAAGGAAAAAGCACGATCAATCGCCAATAAAGCTGGCAGAATTGGCTTGGGATGTCACGACGAAGAGTAAGGAGACGCTAAAGCTCAGAGAAATTTCGCGGAGTGCTAACGCTCGAAAATTTGGGAATAGTGTCAAAATGAGCAAATGAGGGAGAGCGAGCTTTATTTATAGAGGGCTTCAGGGCTCGGATCAAGCGACTCTTCGTCTTCCCGTCCGGATCATGCCACGTGGTTTTCGGCTCAGAAACAGCTATAGGCAGTTACTGACACCTTAGTCAAATCATCACGCAGGTCAAGACAACTATTCATATTCCACAAGCCAGTTCCATTTCCAGAAACAGTCAAATCATCACTCATGACGGTTCAACACTGGCTAACCAGGATATGTCTTACCCAGACATACCGGCTTGGGGGCTAGTTGTATGGGGGCTGTCTAAATTCCCTACCGGTCCAGCCAGACCGATATTGACCGCCATGGTCAACTCAGTCAGGAAAGTCCCATTGATTGGGAATGAGTCAAACTCGATACCGGCCTTCATAATATGCTGGTCACATCCAGGGATCTTATCGGTGTCAATTACATGGGCCATTACCAAATGGGCCTGGATTGATCCATTACTAACTCAATGCGCCTATGGGCCTAAAGATAAGTATCATAAGAGGATTGAATTGTATCCAACCAATATGAGCAGTGTCCTACCTTACTAAGGACACTGCCGGCTCCTATAAATACCCCATGATCTGAGTCATAAGGTACGTTCACATATACTAATATACTCTACTTGAGATATACGGCTTTACCCTTTACTGACTTAGGCATCGGAGAAGCGTTCCTCAAATCAACCCCCGAGGTTAGTTTACGTGTTCTGTCTTACAGGACATCAAACCGGCTTACTGTGTTGAGGAGATACCAGTTCACCCCCAATAACTTATTCCATACTGGAACACAAACAAAAAAATATGAAAGAGGGGATAGAAGGAAAATCTCGTTACATAAGCTGAAAAATTGGTGGCGAGTCACATGAATTTCTTCAAGTATTTGATAGACTTTTTTGCCCCTGATAGATCAATAGATTGATATGTGACATTGTAGTAATCTAAGAATTGGAGAATTTGAGACTGGTGAGATAAGAATTAAGATGCTCTGCAATTATTGGGGCACATGGACGTTAGGAATTGCTAGATGCAAGGATCCTTAACAACCAAGAAAATATAGAAATATAGAACGTTATCACCAGTACCATTGTTAGCCTATTAATTAATTATATCAACTAATTTGTTTAATGATTCTCTACTTGTATGTAGGTACCTAAGCATGTGATGGGTAGTTCAGATTTGCAACTTATACCAATATCTTCTAAAATCCCTTCCTCTTTAAGTCGTAAAGCCCATTATTTTTGTTTAAGGTAATAAGATGTTTTGAGTTTTTTTAATACTCCGAACTTTTATTGGTTCCACTTACTTTTCCAAATGCCAAAATTTTCAATTCAATAAATCTACCACAGTTCCGACTCAATTCTAATACGAAATTAAAAAAACATATTTCAAAAGCTATGCATGGAAAACAAAACAAAAAAAAAAGAGCGTGCAATTAAAAATCAAGGAAGTATTTTGCGTTACTAAGTACTCCCTCCGTCCTAAGTCCTAACTATAATTCTAGTTTCTTTTTGCACGGTCTCCAACAAGTATGACCATCAATATGTTTAGTTACGTATTTATAAAAGTTATAAATATTTGATATTATAGAACTACATATTAAGACGAATTTAACATGATACCACATAAATATGTTTTTATTGTATATATCAATGAGAATATTTGGTAAAAGGTTTTAAATTTATTCATAACAAATAAATCGGGAACTATATTTTGAGACGGATGGAATAGATACACTATTATATTGAATTGAATATTCAAAGGCGGCTTGCTGCCAATCAGAGCAGCTAGTCTTAAAGTTCCGATGGACACCGAGCAACCTACGAATGTCCCTTAACAGCCGCAATAATTCCTTCTCGGTCTCCTGCGGGAAATTTCCTTTTGGTTTCTTCCTACACCCTAGTGCATTACTCTTCACTCTGGTTTGTTTTAGTTCTTATTTGCGTTAAGAGTTCCTACTTCCTAATGCTTGGTTTCTGGTTCCAGATTTTGGTTGCTCTCTTTGTTTTCAACTCGTGTTGTGTCTCTGCTTTTAGTTTGGAAATGGAAGATGATAATCAATTCTTTTGGCTATTGCAAGATGAAATACATAGAGATAGCCTCGGATTTAAAGAATATTGAGTGAGCTACAGATTTAAATAATATAGGGAATACCCGAAAATTCGAAGGTACGCACGGAAGTATGGTGCTTCCTGTGCGCACGCTTCAAAATGCAGCGTTTAAACGGTCTGCAATGAACATCTGCAGTTTTCCAATGAACATTTGTGGGACCCACCTCAATTTCTCTTTCCTCAAATTTTTCACTCCATGTGCGTTGTAAACCAATAAACATCAAGATTATTCCAATGGACATTATTTTTTTTTGGTGTTTGCACCCGGTTCACCCTTCGTGCTACATCCGGATCGAGGCCAAGTTCGGGGTGGTTAGGTTCCATTCCTCTCCCAAGGGTATTGCGGGGATTCGAACACGGGTCCGTCCTACCAAAGTCAGCCCCCATCACCACTGGGCCAACACTTACTTGGTATTCCAATGGACATTGTAGTCTAATGTACACTCGCTAATTTTCAATGGACATTTGCAATTTTGGAATAAACATTTGTGGTATTTACTATTGTTCATGTAAACCAATAAACATCAAGATTATTCCAATGGACATTATAGTCTAATGAACACACGCTAATTTTCAATGGACATTTGCAATTTTGGAATAAACATTTGTGGGATTTACTATTGTTCATTTCTTACTTCATTAACATATTGTTGATTCAAATGTTAGTTTGTTCATCCAAGTCTTCAAAATATTCTTTCAAATTACTTATATATTCATTGTGATAAATATTTATGTTGTCATTATTTATATGTTCATTGGAGATGAACAGATGTTCACTGCATTAACATATTGTTGATTCAAAAAAGGTTCTCATGTGGTAAATTTTTAACTGTTCTGTGGAATATTGAAGATGTTCATTAGGTTATTTTTTTGTTTCCAGTTTTCCGCGTTTTGTTTGTTTTTTGGTGCGTTTTGGATGGTGCGCACCATCCTATTCCTACACTCGTGCGCACCATCGACGGACTCGGGAATACCTTCTATAGCACAAGAGATTTTGACTCAACTTCCATTGCTTATGAAAGTATTTTTAGATGTTCTTATGCCTCATGTCTCCAGTTAAATTTTCTTCTTTTAGAGTTGTCATATCATGCTTTCTAGCCTTGGGGATGAGCCCAAGGTTTTAGTTTGCCTACCCTTAATTTGGTTGATCATAGTGCTCCATTAGAAGAGGATTCGGTTTCGCAAGTGGTTCCTCCAGTTACTTTCTTTCCCAAGATTGAGGTGCATCATCCAGGTTCATATACTTGGCATAGAGCAAGTTTGCTTTAGTTTCTGCAAAGCCCAAGCAAAGCCCTTCAAGGTACACAGGAAATCTTTGGTCTCCTCTCACAGGAGTTCATCTCCTTCTCCAAGGGCACAAGCTGCCTACGGAACATGAGTTATATAAGACCTATTCTTCTCTCCAGGATCAATGAGAGAATTTGCAGAAACTAGCCAGCAAAATTAGCAGAAACAGAGTAAAAGGCAACAGAAAGAATCAGCTTATTTGTGGCTGCAAGCGAGTCTATGATTTAAAAATGCACGCAGAATAGAGACCTTCAGGAACAGCCAAGCAGGGCACTTTACATGTTGGCAGTCCTGCTAGGAAGCAAGTAATAGAAAACAACAAATCTACATACCAAGTTGGTAATATTATGCTAAGGTGATTCCTAAGTATGTAGCAATATAGCAATCTGAATTCCAAAACATCAACTACAACATTCCTATCCGGTTAGAGTGATACATTACAGCAGTCCACGACAAGCACACGATCAACAAAGCCATGGATAAGCTAGCTCCTGTTCCTGCATTTCTCTACTGCTCTTGGAGCTGCACAAAAGTTTTTCAGGTACAGCTATGAGTGAGACGTGTAGACACTGGCAACCTCACAAGATTTTAAACGCATTGTAGCTTTTATCATGAAAAGAGAACAAAGAAGTCCCTGCATTCAATAAATTACTTCACTGATGAAGTGTATACCTAGACCAATTGCATCGGAGCTCTTCATGATCCTCAGCCTTCTGCATGTATCAACAAACATCCTGCAGAAACCCAAATGATTAGAACAGTTAGCTTTAAACACAATTCTAATTCACAGAGCACAAGTCAAGAATAAACATTGATTTTGAAAGGAGTAATAGAACTGCTAAGTTAAAGACTAAAAGTGATAGGAACATTCCCCTCTACAGCAACACCTTGTCAGTTTTATCCATTATAATTAGGATGCAAATAGGCAGTGGTGCACTCTCCATGTGACAGCAATTGCAAATACAAATGAACAATAACTGCTGAGATCATAATGGTTGCTTATGATGATCTGTATCAGATCTTTGTTAAAAGGTGCAAATTAATGGTTGTTTGGCAATATTGCGATAAAAAATTTGCTTGCAGAATTGCTTGGCTAATCAGAATATCACACTTTTCCAGAGGTTGGCAGGTTATATTCATTATTCAGTGGGATTAACAAAGCATAATGCTAGCTTCAATCTTGTTACGCTTCCACGCTTGCCTAGCACTTCAGAATATCATATTTTCCTTGATTGCATTCAAAGGGACATAAAAGCTGAGAGCTAACTTGAAGGCTTCAATTTTTAATATAAGATCTTAATTACAGTAGGGTGACAAGTGATCAAAGCTGTTGAGCTATCAACATCTAATGGTCCGTGTTTAACGTGTAATCAATAGAAAAAGAGTAACATCAACTAATGATATCAGAGTAAAATAGAAAAAGAATCATAATCCTGTAACCATTTAATCTCCATCCCGCGTCCACTTTCACTTCTCCAGTTTTCCTCTCTATTTCCACTATGTTCAGGTCACCTCTAATACCTCACCCTCTCTACAATTTCCTAGCCTCCCTCACCCGCTGTTATCTTTCTTCACCCTTCTGTATCTCCAAGAACTCGAGCAACTTCTTGATCCCATTAGATTAAATATGACAGACCCAAAAATTCAATCTACATCCTCGTTTCCTCATTTTTTTTACCAGCAGTTCCGGTAAAGTTGATAAGTATTAGCAAAATATGAAGCTTGCAAATTTAAGGCTTCCATCTCAAGTCTCAACTAATGTCTTTAAGTTAAATTTTGGTATGTCTTGTAAATAATTCTATCTTCTGTTTGATTGACATATTCATGTTTTGTCCATAAAGTTCCCATAGCAATTTATTTAGTGGCTTAGATCAGTGTCTGTCTTTTATTTTTTGGGTTCTCGTTTGTGTTCTTTCATTAGATTTCCTCCCATTTATCCAGATTAGTCGTTTCCTAAGATCACTTGATTGAGTTGACTTGGCATAGCCTTTAGGCAACTATAGATTGACTATACAATCTCAATGCCATTTACCTACATGATTGTAGCAGTGACTCCAGAAGCTTCACAACCAATATTAATTGATATCCTACCCGAAAATGGGGAAACCAGGAATATTAACCCTGTAAGCTAACAGGGAGCGGCGATATAAGGGGAGAAAATTTGCATAATAAAGTTGAAAATTTTCCTGCTCAGACACGGTTAGAGTGCTGAGTACGAGTGTCCTATTGTACTTTCAGAATCATCAAGGCTAGAAGTAACTGACACGAGGACACTGTCATATAGATTGGGCACAGTCGCACAGGTGTGGAGACATTGCATTCATGAAACATTTTTCCTGATTTATAAAGAATTCATGTATAAGCTTTTCACATAGAAATACTTGTACTGATCACAAGCCCATTTGTGAGCACGTATCGTATATCTCCTCTTTCCCTCTCTTCAAATTTTCCCTAGGAATATGCAGTAGTATAGGTGTCGAGTAAGGATTCCGTACCATTGCAGAGTGCCCTTATTTAAGACAGATACACAAGACAAAATGATGCATCGAGCTAACAAAAATTAGATTTATAGTTAACATGCAAACGTGAGCCAATTAATTGGTGGAGTTTGAACCACAAGCATTATAAGCAAATTGACGAGTGCCCTTTATGGCACTCTTAGGATAGGATTAGGGGTTGCTTTCATTGGATTTTGTGTTTCTTTTGGTTGGCTTTAGTTTGCTATTAGTCATTTTGCACCTTTTGTGCTCTAGTGTCGAGACTCGAGTCTCAAGTCTCGTGTATTCAGGCGTCTACAGTTTTCCTGGTTTTCTCCTTTTCTGTTCTGTTGATTCTATGCTTTACGAGACCTCTTTTGTGTGTAGATGTTGAGAGTTCTGAATCCCAGCTTAAAATATGAAAAGCCGAGCCAAGAGAACTAAGCAAGGACTAAGACAAGGATGCAACCACAGTCTCTCTTCACTGTGCACACATCAAAAGCATGCAGTAGCTCTTTAACAAGTTGCACAGCACGACTGTGCTCACAGCCACTCTTCACTGCGCCTGCAGCCTCTCTTCACTTCACGCGCACCAAAATCATACAAGAACTCTTCCACAATCTGCCCAGCCTGACTGCGCCTGAAGCTCTTCTTTGCTGCGCCCACAATGTGTTGCTGGGCCAACATTCTGCGAGCATGCTTCCCTCTCACTGCGGGTTGTTTGTTACTCATTGCGCATGTGGATTAGCTCGTGTTTTGTTTTCTTTTGTTTTTTTATTTTCTTTATTTAAGTTAATGACTTGTATATATATATATATATAGAGGAGTTTTTAAGAGAGAGGATTACACAACATTAGACCTAAAATAAGAGAAGATTAGAGATATTTTTGGAGTAGCTTGAAGAGAACGAAAATCATCATCTAGTTTGTAAAGCTTCAACTTTTCAACAATACAAGTAAGATCTTCAGATTTTATTGCTTGATTTTCTTTGTTAAAATTACTTTTTAGCTTAATCTCTAGTTAATAGCTTTAACTTTCACTTGATCTTCTTTTATTGCTCTTTTTCCTTCAGTTTTTCAATCAACAAGTGAAAATCTCTTGAATGCTTGATTTCATTGTTTGAGCATGAATTTTGATTTAGTTTTCCTTTCATATGCAATTGTTGAATCTAGTTTAATGATGATTAGTGAGTAAGTTTCCATGCTAGGGGCAAGGTGATGCTCCTAAGTTGGTTGATTGGAGAACCTTGGAAATGAAGTAACCTCACTTTTGTGATTAAATTGATTGGATGGTAGATTTTTCATGAATATGCATGTTTTAGGAGTGATCCGCCTAGATTGCATGCTTATGGAGTGTAGATCATGTATGGCATGAGAATATGTGCATGATTTGCATCACTCATATTTCATTTGGGATTCATGTTCTTGAAAGCTAGATTGTAGTGAGAACTAGATCTAGAATTTAAGAATACTTTCATGACTTGTTTAGTTTCTATTGCATTTAGTCCTTGCATCATAGTTGTTTGAGCATTCTGTTTTATCCAATTGCTTAGCTTAGGAGTTGCTCCAAGTTCCCTCGCACCTTCTTATTTGCATAGCATATCTTAGTTCATTTGCTTTGGTTTGCTATTGCTTAGTATAGTCGTAGAGATTACTTTGAATCAAAACTTGCCTCCAAACTAGATATTCAAAGCATCATACCTTGAGGATCAACCCTAGCTTGCCATTACACTTGTTTTGGTAATTGAGGTTCATAAATATTGTTTGATTGAGGGGTTTGCTTGTTTAGCAACGACCTTGCAATTTGCTTCATTACAAATGACTAAGAGTATATAATCTCTTGCAGATTAGATGTTACAAAGAATAATTTGAAAATCCGATTGAATTAAAAATATACTACCTCCATTTCTTTTTAATTTTCTGAGTTCGCTTTGGGAGAAACCAAGGAGGAAGTTTAAAAGTGAGAAAATTTACGGTGGGTTATTATGAAGTATAAAGGAGTGGACCACATGGGTGGAAAAAGAGGAGAAAGTAGATGGAACATGTTTCCAAAAATAGAAAAAGCAATAGTATGTAGATAAAAAGAAACACACCAAAATGAAAAGTGTGTAGAATAAAAAGAAATTTAGGTAGCACTAGATGGTTTGTCTCTAACAGCAGTCTGCCAATGAGGTGCTAAGAATATGTATGATCACCCACCTCTACTGATGCATGTGAAACGAAGGAGGAAGGGCAGTGTGAAACGAAGGTGGAAGGGCAGTGTGAAACGAAGGAGGAAGGCCGGTGTCAGTTGTACACATGACATAACAGTTATCCTGCCAGTGACTAAGGGGTATTTCTAGGGTACGCATCATAAGTTACTTAGCTTGGGAAAGAATCTAGAAGTACAATTAATGGGGAAAAGCTTGTAAATTAAGTGGTCGGTTGTTATATATGGGATTTTAATTCCCATAGGAAGTTCCATTTCCTAGGAAGTTATATCCCTTTTGTAATTCCTAGGAAATTGACTAATGTGCTTGGTTGACATCAAGGAATTTATAATTCCCATGAATTGATGTGGAAATTTTGAATGACCAAGGGGGGGCTAGATGAATAAATTCTCACGTTTTGTGGGATTTTCAATTTCCTAGGAATTCTGATTTCCCCCATTTTCTCCATATTCAGTCAACCAAACAACTACCCAATTTAAAAAATCAAGGGAATTTCTATTGCCTACATGATTTACTGTATACCAAACAACCACTAAAAAATGTTGATAGATAAACATTATTAGGGAGAGCTCCAACCTCTCACCAACAATGGTCATTGAAAAGATAATGACCTGACTGTCGCTCCCCCACTATGCCAACCGGAGTTTTGGTGCCGGAGCTTATGAGAGATGGCTCGCCGGCATTAATTTGTCACATCCAGTGAGTTGGCAACTTACCCAAATTAGCACTTTTAAACAAGGTTCAGTTTGATAAAACTTAGGGCTTTTGCTCGAATTTGGTACATTAAAGCCAGGGTAGGTCTGAATTAGAAGAATTTTTTTTTAAAAAAAAACTATTAGCTCATATATACTCTCCCACACCTCTACTGAAAACACCTTGAGTCACGTCGGAGGCGACTAAAGGCATGCGCCTCTTAGTACTGATGGTAGGTCGTTGCGCCTCTTAGTGCCAATGGTAGGTCGCTACGCCTCTTAGAGCCGGTGGTAGGTTGTTGCGCCTCACTTTTGGGATGTGATTCTGCCGTCGCCTAGATACGCCTCATGCCTAGGTGCATCTTGGGCGGGCGCCTCTTAGTGCCGGTTGTAGGTCACTCCGCCTCACTTTTGGGATGCAATTTTGCTTTCACCTTGATCATCTTCATGTCTAGGTGCACCTTGGGCGTGCTTTCAAAACTAAGCTCCTAGTCCATCTCTATTCTCGTACCTACTTCATTTTCACATTTGCTATCTGTAACTTTATGGAAGTGGTGTGAACTTGGAGGAGTATAGCTGAGTTCCTAGCACGCGACAGCATCAGTGGTAGTCCATAGTTACCAAGATGAAGCAAGCGGCAGTGCCAGCAGCAATTCAGCTCATGTCACAACAAGTGAACAGGAGATGGTGGATGAGAGGCAATTTTGACATTTTTTAAGTTACAAGTGTCGTACTCGCTGTGTCTTATGATAAAGTTCCTATTTTTCTAATGTACTCAATTTTAGTAAGTAAATGGTGGTGGGTTCTTTATGAGTTTATATATAGTAAAATCTCATTATTATTGACTTTAAGAGTATGATCTATAATTCTAGTGAGAGAAAATGTGGACCCAAGAAAAGCAAATATATTATTTTATTATCAGGACCTATCCAGTTGGAAAAATGAGAACTTCATTCAAGCATTTAGGGAGAAAAAATAACTTTATTATGAGATGGTGAGAGTAATTGTAAAGCAAATAAGCAAGTGAGCCCCTTTATAAAGACATGTATTCTCAGCCTAAGAAAAAAAGGCAGTTAAAAATTCCTTCTAGTTGTTTTCATCATAGAAAATCCTCATAGATAGAGAGAGAAAGATGAAAGACGGAAGACCCAAGGTACTAGTCAGTACATTTCCAGCATTTTAAATATCACATTATGTACTCAATCTTAAGAATAGAAACATCTTTCCACTTTGAGTTAGACTTAGGAGTAAAATCAACTTCTCACAATCTCACTAAATAGCCTCATGATTAATATATTTTCTCCAACAAACATTACGTTAGTTTATGCCTTCACAATGATAGTTTTCTACAGCTGCAATTGATAAGATATAACAGCAGTCACAACACACATCTGAACACCCTCCATACCCCTGGGAGGAGGGAGCCATACAGGACTTGCTAAGATAATGGTATGGTATCACATTTATTCATTTCACCATACCATCTTAAAATCCGAAGTCTTCACATTTTACCCAACATGGGCCAACAACAAAACTAGACACTACCAGAAAGTTAAGAGGAAAGAATAAAATAGCCAAGAAAATATCTACCACTATTAATGGTCAATTTGTGTGACAGTAAGATTACGTTCATCTCTGACATGAAGATTTATTCAGAGGCATTGACGAGTAGTATACAACTAAGTAACCAGGAGAGTCCACAAAAAAAATTAAGTACTGGCTGATAGGCTGAGGCCTAGGAGAGTCCTACTCTCCCACTTCACACCTTGAAATGATTATTATGGAGATGATGACTCACATCTGAAATTATAATCACTAGGGAGAGGAAAGGTTACTTTTTACAAGCTCTTCTGGAAACAGATAAAAGTAAAAACAAGGTGGGACATGTCAAAGCGTCAGGGGGTTCAAATCCCACCCCATCAACAGCCAGCTCCAAAGGAAAGAAGTACTCTTGACAAAGTACAATTCGCCCAAGCACTTTTTTGTTGATATAAACTGATCCGATACAAAGCTGTTGATGTTTATGTTAATTGATCATAGAAAAAAACTTTGTAATTTGTTTTGATTAAAACAATTAGTATGGAAGTTCCTCTGAGATAATAGGAAACATTATAGTTCCATAGCCAAACGAATGCCCTCCTAAAACCCACAGGCAGTGGAAAAAATTTTTGAGGATTCGTCAGTGTCGGTAGTCTTCCCCCAATTGTCATAGTACCAAGTACTTCCTAAGTAAACATTCTTGTAAAATATGAGCAGCACCAAATCTTTCTGGAGCACAAACCTCCAAATCTTTCCTGAAAACCCCAGTCAGACTCTATTTGCTATTACAGATTGAGAGTTCATCTAACTTTATTGATAAAAGACTACTCCCCGATATAGGTATCAAATACCAGCGAATTGAAAAGACACGCATCTTCCAAAAAAGATGTGTCCTTCCGCATTCCGAACTGCAATATGTTTACTCAGCACGGCATAGCAGTTATAGGATTTGGTGCTATTTGATTGAAGCTGATTCATAATAAAGAAAACTCTGATATAGTGATATTACTTCTCTGGTGCTCCTCCCAGTTTCTTTAATATTCTTATCCTGAACCCTTGTAATAGTTTTCTTTTTCCAGGTAGCTCTAAGCCTCTAACACTCCCATTATACTTCCTCTCTTGTCTTTATAGATCAGCTATATATGAAAACCACAAGCTACAAGAGCTAGCTAAACTCAAAGTAAAGGTTATACAATAGTATAACCACCTTTGCTAAACAGGCAAAACCGCATAATTGATATTTCATTAAAGTCACCCAAGGGGCACTGGTCACGTTAGGATTCAATTTGCATATCCAAAGCAAATATATATTATTGCTTAAATTAACCACGCTGGAGAAAGGAGAATAAGCTAAACTTGTGCCCATTCCTAGGGCATTAGGGCTTATGGCAAGCCAAAAAAAAAAGATCATCAAGCCAGAAGGAGAAACACATTGAAATTAAAGATGGTTGAAAACTTACTCCCAGGGAACGTCACCAACAAGCATCCAGTCATCATCTTTGTCTTCATATGTCAGAACATATTCTGAACCATGAACTAGATCTTTGAGTTTGTTTATGCTAAGGATCTCCCTTCCAGTAGTCATATGTGATGTACAGTGACCTGAAATTATTGAAGGCATATTGTACTAGTAAATCAAACATCTTCACTTCTTTACCAAAAAATATTTGGCACTAAAAGGAGAAATCATAGTCAAATTAATAAACCATCAAACATGAATGGAACGTTGAAATAACTCACCTATTGTAAAACAACTGAACATTTTCTCAAGAGCAGATGACAATTCATGGTATGTTCTGTAAGCTTTTATGTCTATCTTTCAAAGATATGGAGCACCATCCATACTGACTTTTACAAAACAAACACCAATTCCTGCTTTTCCGTCTACTTCACCAGAGTTCTTTGAGGTAGTTACCATGGAATTTTTCCTGAATGATCTGATAGGTGGCCAACCAACAACTTGTGCCCTGTGACAGATTAACAAGTAACAATTTTGTGAGCTGAAATTCTTTATCTCTAATGATCCCCATGCTAAAACCCACAAAGCTTAAGTATTGCACACTCACTTGGGAGCAGGTGCACTATTATGATTTGCAGCACCCATGTGTTTCGCACTAGCATTTCTGGTATCAAGAGCCCTAATTGATGATACCGCCTCCTTCATCTTGGCCGTCAAAATTGTAGAACTCTCTTTCAAAGGACCAGATTTGACATCCAGGCTGGAGGGAGAACTTGGTGATAAGACCACATTTACATCTGAACTGGAAACAAGTTTACCCTGCATTGGAAAAGTTATAACATGTCACTTATATGTCTCAACGGAGGCAATGATGACCGAGCAACATGTACGTAGTTTAGGTTCCACCTTGGAGAAGTCATTAACGGCATCAGGAAACCCCCTTTTGTGACCTGAGACAATTGATATCCTCGATGAAGAGGAAGTACCATCACTCACAGGATACAATGGAAACAACGGCTTTTCATCCGGTGTCGAGGAAGTTAATGGACCAAGTTCAGTATCTCTTCCAGGCGATTGAGACCCAGGAAGGCCAAGTCTCAGTTCTGTTGCTTTTAGGTTAAAATTGCTTCTACTTTCTCCAGAGGCTACCGAAATTGCAGAACTGTCCACCGATGAAGAGCAATCAGAAAATCCCATGTTGTTAACCTCTCTTAATTCAGAGCTATTATGCAATATGCTTTCAGCAGGCGAAGCAGAAAATGGTAAAGTTATGCTGCTTTGGCCCTCCTCGTCCTCTCTTACACCAGACATCACAACTCCAAGCAGGAAAGGGACATTATCGAGAGCTTATACCTAAAATTATCACGAGAAGAGATCAGACGCGCTAACAGCCTTCACAGTCAAATAATCATCAGTGAAAACTATATCCCAATCAAAAACTAGTCTATGAATTTAAGAAGACAAACAAATGCTTGCAATATTTTGTTCCAGAATTAAGCAAATTTGCCCCTATAAATCACAGGAACCCATACAAAGAAAACAAAAAAAAGTTTACAATGTTTTCCTCATATCATTTCTTCTTTGTATACCACAATCAAACCAAGTGAAATCGAAACTTTCATCAGGTAAAAGCTCTAATATCCTAAATTGTGATCATCAAAAATTACATAAAAAAAATGACACTCAAGACAATCCCAATTAGATGAAATTCAAAACCCTAAACCCACTCCAAAAATCCAAAATCACAACCATAGCCTCAAATAAAAAGCAAAAAAAAAAAAGTTAAAAAATAGGAGCCCTAAAATCATGGGTGCATTCAATTCAAACATAAATTAAAACAGTTCAACAATCAACATTTACTCAAATCACTGCAATGTCCTAGGTGAAGTAGCAAAAATAGAAATGTGTAGCTCAAAACTAAGAGAAGACCCGTATAATTAAAATATAAAAAGAAGCAAAACTCACACCATGGATGTTGAAAAAGGTGCAGACAATGTAGAGAATTGGCAGACGAATGGTAAGCGAAACTAAACAGTTCTCTATGGTGTTTTTGGAATTTTATGTTGGAGCTCAATTTCTAAAAAGTTTTGAATAGTTTCTGTATTTTAAAATGTGCATAAACAATACTCACGTCACATTGTTGACTTGTACGCTTCCAACAGCATCCACCACCATAAACAAAAAAATAATATTCATCCCATCTATGGCATAGAAAGAGTTTTCTCCTTTACTTTTTACTTTAAAATTACATTTTTTAGGGGAATTCTATTTAGTAACATCGTACTTTAGATTTTTCCATTTGGTACCAAAATGATTTTTTGCACTCTACCTGATATCACTATAGTTTGGACTTATTTGCTATCATAACATTTCGTGAAATAAGACACTAGTTTTAGGTTAAATAGGCTTAGTAGTTTGCCTCGTTTATGTGCTTTGTGCATTGAGAATTGTGCAGCTAAGGTTTGGGAGTCATTCTGGCCTTTATGGGTCAAAATTAAAGTCGAAATTAGAGAAAAACAACTAGAACTTCGTTTTACGTGTCAGAAAATGCCTACTTGTTTTTTACCAAACCGGACCTTGAATTTGGTCGTTCACAAAACCTTAATTACGCAACAATAGACAAATCTCTAACCTTATTTAACCCCCAAACTAATATTTTGTTTAACATAATGTTATGGTAAAGAATAATTCCAAAATACAGTGGTATCATATGGAATCCAAAATAAATTTGGGTATCAAATGGAAATGCCCAAAGTACAGTGGTGCCAAGTATTTCAAGATATGGCAAAATGGATATAATTTTATAAATCTCAACAAAATATGACTATTTGTTCTTTTTTTCTTCATATTTGTATTTTTTAAAATATAGCCATTTTTATTTGGCACATACATTTGTTACACAATTTTCCACCACCTGGTGGAGCCTATTTTTCTCATGACATATATTTTTTTTCACCATGTGAACCAATTCTTTGGTTTAAAATATTTTTGCAACTTGTTCATGATGGAGGTGAATTTTTTCTTTTTTTCTTTTTTATCCCATTAGCTTTTTTTGGTTCATAGTGGTGGATGCTCTAATAGAAATAGTAGACGTAAATTAACTTATTTAGGGTGTGTTCTCTTTCTCTCACTTCTCTCTACCTAATTCTCCTGTATTTATTTAAATTTGATTGAATTAATCTGTATTTATTGGAACTTATTGGAGATTGTTTTATAAAAGGTTAAAATTGATTTGAGCAAAAACGAACTTAACCCAAATTATCTGAATTTATTATACCTAAAATATATCTTTATAAGGTGAAGAAAACGCACCCTAATTACATTGAATGTAGGATTAACATAAAGTATAGTTTCCATGGACTTTTAGTTAGAGATTGATTAGATACATGTCGTTAATCTAACATAAAGGCCGAGTAGAAATTTCAAAAGAATATTAACTTTGTGTTAACAAAGATGGTTAAGAGTGTAAGTGAATTGAACTTTGCCAAATTCAAATCTTGTTCAAATTTTTTTGAACTCGAGAAATTGAGTCTGAATCCGATCCAAACTTTTCTTCAGTCTAGTCCGATCCAATCCAGTTCGAAACTTTTTTTTTTGTTTGAATCCAGTCCAATCCAGTCCGATAATTTTTTTCCTATCTAGGTTCACAATTTCTTCTCATGATTGAATCATTGAAATTTGAAAAATTGGATTCATTACATACATCTATTCCATAAGTAAGTTACGTACATCTTTAAAGTCTTATAAAATGCAAATAGTAAAATATACAAAGGCACCAAAAGGGTTAAAGTGACTTTTGCCTTTTTAGTTTTTATTTTCGAATTTTTAGAGGGTAAGTGGGAATTATGGCGCCAGGTACAAAAATTTAGAGCGAGAATGTTAAAAAGTCCAAAATTTCAACAAAAATGTTAAAGAACTTTTTAAATATACATTGTATGTATGTTTTTCTTTGGGCCCCCTTTCGGGGACCCGTGGTAAGATGAATTTCCTCTGGGCTGCCCTCGCACAGGGCCACTCACCCAGAGGCCCAACAAGCCCCAAACCCCCCTCTCCCCAACAATATTGAAATTTTGCTTCCACCAAGATTTGATCTTTTGGTCTCCTATGTGGGAGATAGGAAGCCATACCATTGGACCCAAGGGTCCTTGGTACATTGTATGTATGAATGTATGTATGTATGTATGTATGTATGTATGTATGTATGTATGTATATGTGTGTTTTTTTTTTAGGTAAGATGAAGGGGACTCACTTGAGGGGGGATAAGGGGAAATCCTCAAATGAGTCCCATGAGGTTTGATCCCTAGACTTTAGGGATATGAGGTGGGAAGCGATGTCACTACTCCACTACCTCAACCTCATGTATGTATATGTGTGTGTGTGCGCGCGCGCGTGTGTAATTATATGCTAAAAAAAAATTGTACTATATTGGACTTATTGAATTCCAAAGAGATGAGTCCAAATCCAGTCCTAAATATTTGGACTCGATAGTTTGAGTACAAGTCCAATCCAAACATTTATCAATACAGTCCATTCCGACAAGTTTGGATTGGACTGGATCGGACTCTGGACATTTTGCAGTCCACTTACACCCATAAGGATGGTATAGTTGAGACACATTTCAAAGTTCAACGATACTCCCTTTGTATTTATATATTTTACCTACTTTGACGGTGTGTGTTCACCAATGCATTTCTTTGATCTTAGATATCTTTTATTACATATTAGTAAAAATTATAACGATTGAATATTAATAAAGTACTCCTTGAGACGAATCAAATAATACCCCACATGACTATATTTTTTTATATACATTGAGAAAAAAGTAGAAGATTTTCCCTAATTGTGAATAGTATCAACATTCGAATTGGATAAGCTATAAAAATAGAGAGATGATACACATACACAAATGTTCTCATTGACTAATAGTGGTGGGGTCCAAAATCCATTATCTTCAAATTTTCATTTGAAATTCAAATCACAAATATGATTTTTTTTTAAATTTTAAGTTCAAATTTTATTAGAATCCCGATACCAATTCAAGTCAATAACTTCGAATACATATTTCCTCTCTCCTCTTCATTCTTTCACCTCATAATTTTTTCTCACCTCACCATTTTCTCTCTTTTAAAAAACCTTATTTTATACTCGCCGAAAATTTCGCCGGAAAAATTTCTCACCTCTACATTTTTTTACGAGAAAGCAAACATGAACAAGACCTTTGCATTTTAAACTTCTTCATCATCTTTTCTACTCGATGGACATTTTCTCACCTCGCATTTTTCGAAAATGTTCCACGTCTTACTCACTGGAAATTATTGTGAGATATTTATTTTTGGGCCTTCAAACTTTTTACGGGAA
Source organism: Beta lomatogona (assembly GCA_947646795.1). Lineage (NCBI taxonomy): Eukaryota > Viridiplantae > Streptophyta > Magnoliopsida > Caryophyllales > Amaranthaceae > Beta > Beta lomatogona. The sequence goes on along the minus strand of CANSNZ010000977.1, from coordinate 1,583,188 downwards.
GATTTAATATGAAAAACTTCGTCGTCACCGGAAAGTTTGAAGATGGAAAAGAGTATTAAACATAATAGAGAAAATTATGAAGTATAAAGTTGAACTTGGAGAAGATTATCAAGAATTTTTTTTTCTTGAAATTAATTGTCCTTATATTAGAAATATAGTAATATGAATTCATAATGTTAGAGTTAGTTATGTTTACCTTAACTTTGTGGTTTTTAATAGCTTCATTTGTGTGTTCATATGGATTTGTAATAATGAAAGTTGAACAAATGGATTTCCAGAATTTGAGTGTAACATCTTTCCAAAAATATAGTAATATGAATTCATAATGTTAAGAGTTAGTTATGTTTACCTTAACTTTGTCGTTTTTGATAGCTTGATTGTGTGTTCATATGGATTTGTAATAATGAAAGTTGAACAAATGGATTTCCAGAATTTGAGTGTAACATCTTTCCAAAAATGAAAGTTAAACATATGAATTTGCAGATTGCGACACAAATTTCCAAACCGTATTCGTTGAATGTTACATATTTTACTAGTATTTATGTATATATAATGTGCTGATACCCCGCTAACATGATTACTAGATATGCTTGCTCTACCATTTGAATGTTTGTTGACCTGGGTTCGATTCTTGGTATTGACTAACTTTTGTTTTTTATCGGTAACAAATTTTTCATATATGTTTCACACTTTTTTTCAAAGGGTTGTTGTATCATGTACACATCCATTTTTATTACAATGAAAGGTGTGTTGATACCCCTGCTAACATGTTATTGATTCACCATTTAAGTGCTTGTTGACCTATATTCGATTCTTGGTCATGACATTATTCCAAAACCTATGACACTTTTTTTTTACCTTTATTTTATGTCATCCCGAATTATCCTTTTATGTTTTCGTCCTCTCTATATATTTTTTGTTTTCTCAACCAATTTTGTTTAGGGGAAATTGGTTAAAATTTTTGGTCTATTTTTTTTTTAAAAAAAGTCAAAGGAATTTCTAGATGGTGGATAATATGAACAAACATTTCTAGAAAACTTTCTTATCCTATTGTTGAATGAATTCTTTTTTTTAAATTAATTGAAAATTTATCTCATACAATGATAAGTCATAACTAACGACCTTCTTCTTTTGAGCTTAATTTCAGTTTTGTTCATTTTTGAATGACACTTCAATTCGGTAATTATTAGATTATTATTATGTTATTATTAGTCCTGGGTTAACCAAAATTTCAAACTAGTAATTCCAGTTTTTAAGGGTGAAAAATATCATCTTTGGGGAATCAAAATGTAAACGATGTTCAAATCCCAATAGTTGTGGGATATTGTCGAGTGTGGATATGTGGAACCGACGGAGTCACTGGCGGAGCCCAATCAAAAGTTGCGTGAGAACCGTAAGAGATGCAAAAGCATTGTTTCTCATCCAATCGGCAGTGGATGAAGATATTTTCACTCGAATCTCAGGTGCAAAGACATCCAAAGAAGCTTGGGAAATTATCAAGCATGAGTATTTTTGCGAGAAAAAGGTAATAGCGGTAAAACTAGAATCCTTACGTTCTGAATTTGAAACTCTTACAAAGAAGGATAAAGAGCCAATGCAAGGCTACTTGTCGAAGGTGTCTGCAATTGTAAACCGAATGAAATCATATGGCGAAGTGATTAGTAGTCATACCGTTGTTAGTAATGTGTTCATAAGTTTAAACCCTATTTTTTATCATGTTGTTGCTGCAATTGAAGAGTCAAACGATCTATCTACATACAGTTTCAACAAATTGATGTGTTCCCTATTGTCTCATGAAGTAAGACTTATTAAGTCTATGGATGAAGACGTAGAAGAAAAAGCCTTTCAAATTGAGGAACACATGTCAAATGAATGGCATTATGAGGGTGGTTGTGGTAGTGGTAGATGTGGTCGCGGTAGAGGTGTTCGTGGTCGTGGTAATGGTTGAGGTGGTCGCGGTCGTGGTCGTGGTTGTGAAGAAGGTGGAGGGCGTGGTCAATCCGAAGGACAACGTTCATCTATGATTAACATCCAATGCTACTATTGCAAGAGGTATGGTCACAAAGAAGATAGTGTTATATGTGTGTCTATGGATATGTATCTTGTGGGAAACCTGATGGTACTTCAAAGCACGTAGTAATACGCTTTCCTACAAGAATTTTACTGACCCACTAGGATCAACAAGGTTCACGGTAAACTCCTATGAGATACGAAGAAGAAACTATGGAGTTTGGTTGATGACAAACTACATATACTGCAATGTGTTTGAAGGTTGTGTTTTACAATGAACATGGAGAGAAATCTAGAAATAAATCTCCATAGGCAAGTATGTGAATGAATCTAACCCCATTCCATATGTGACATTTCCCTATATATACTAGGGAAGATTTACAGAGGAAAAGACTAAAATGTTACACCATTTCACACGAAGAGATATGCATCATTTCACGAAACAATGTGTCTCGTCAGTATGGTGCGGGTGCACTATACAAACAGGTGCGGGCGCACCAAACTTCCTGATCATCCAAGAAAATTGCAGAGGCAAATGTGTAGGTGAACAGTGCACGCGACACAGCAAGGTGCTCCTAACGCAGCATGCTGCGCCTCAGGCACCTTGGTGCGCCACACGCAGCTTGCATGTGTGGCATGCACCAAGATTGAGTGGCATGCTACGTGGCAGTTTAGCCCAACTCTTCGCGCTTTCCTTCTATCTTACTATGTTTCATCACACCACAACATTGAAACATAATCATCACATAAAATCAACGGACACATTTAACTATATATATTCTAACAATCCTTCTCCATTTATAGTATAAATACTTTGAAGTCCGTCCACTTGCAAACAATATAAAACAACTAAACTTATGCATAAATGAAAATATCATTAAAATTGAATTTCCATTTAGTATAACATTCTTTACATGCTTTCGATTGAAGTGATTGATTAAGCATTGAATCACCCAATCGTACGAAATATTGAAGATGCTACACACATAAGCTTACACAAACACACATATAAATAAACAACTCCTTTAATGGCCTTGAGTCCATATCCGATTCATGAGTGTTCCAAGCCAAGCCCCGAACTTGGTGAAACGGCCAAACTTCTTGCTCAGATAGGTAAACCTTAATGAACATGCTCCTACAACATGAGCAACTAATCAAAGGTTTACTAAGATGTTAAAACCATCCTTCAACATTGTAGAAACAAGCACTCACCTTCGGATGTATCTCTTTGAGTGCTATAAGCCACAAATCAAGTTTGATCCTCATTGAATTAAAGATCTTGCGTTGTAAGACGTGAATTGAGTTTTCTCCACTTATGACTTATACATGGGCTTCATTCCCATCCGTTTTGATGTTTTGTACACCATTTCCCTTGGCAATGGTTTATTGAACGGATCCGCTAGGTTCACATTTAACCGTACAAAATCAATAGTAACGACTCCATCATGGATCATCTCACGCACATAACTGTGCCTCACACCAATGTGTCGAGATTTGCCGTTATACACTTGGCTATAAGCCTTTGAAATGGTGGAAGTGCTATCACAATGAATAGAAATGGGAGACATGGGTTTAGGCCATAGATACTCCTCACTCATCAAATTCCTTAGCCATTCCTCCTCTTTACAAGCCGAGGCTAATTTTATGAATTCCGATGCCATAGTTGAATCGGTAATACATGTTTGCTTCTTAGATGCCCAAGATATGGCACCTCCTCCAAGAAGAAACACACAACCACTAGTAGACGATTAGTCTTCCTTATTGGTTATCCAACTAGCATCCGATTAACCTTCTAACACCGAAGAATCTCCTTTGAATGTCAAACTAAAATGAATAGTTCTATTCAAATATCTCAATACTCGCCTTAAGGCTTGCCAATGTTCCATACTAGGATTGCTAGTATACCTACTTAGCTTGCCAACCGCGAATGCTATATCCGGCCGAGTACTAGTTATAGCATACATCAAGCATCCAATTAAACTAGCATAATCCAATTGAGAAACTGGATTACCACTATTCCGAACCAACTTGATGTTTAGCTCCATCGGAGTAGCACATGGAGAACTCTTTGCTCCATTAAACCTCTCAATCACCTTCTCAAAGTAATGAGATTGTGACAAAGAAATTAAGCCATTCTCTCTCCTTATTCTAATACCAAGAATAACATTCGCTTCTCCCTTATCTTTCATGGAGAAACTTGAAGAGAGAAATTCCTTAGTCTTAATGACTTGCTCCAAATCAATCCCAAAGATAAGCATGTCATCCACATATAGACAAATCATAACTCCTTTACCATTATTATCAAATTTGCTATATACACACTTATCGGATTGATTTATTTTATAACCGTTAGCCAAGACAACATCATCAAACTTTTGATGCCATTGTTTTGGTGCCTGTTGAAGTCCATAAAAAGATTTTATAAGCTTACACACCTTCTTTTCTTGTCCTTGGACAACAAATCCCTCTGGTTGTTTCATATACACTTCCTCCTCCAATTCACCATTAAGGAATGCTGTTTTGACATCCATTTGGTGAATTACTAGATTATGAATAGCCACTAAGGCCACTAACAACCTAATGGTGGTAATTCTTGCCACCGGAGCATATGTATCAAAGTAATCGACACCGTAAGTTTGTTTAAAGCCTTGGACTACAAGTCTTGCCTTATACTTTTCAACGGTTCCATCGATTCTCATTTTCCTTTTGAAAATCCACTTACAACCGAGTGGTGTGCAACCGAGCGGTAAATTAGCCAATATCCATGTATTATGTCCCATTATTGAGTCCATTTCATCATTCACAACCTCTTTCCAAAAAGTCGAATAATGAGACTTCATAGCCTCACCAAACATTCATGGATCCTCCTTAACACTAAAACAATAGAGTGTTTGAGAACAAATAGATTCCTTTGACCCTTTCACTAAATAAAGTTGGAAATTTGGGCCAAAGTCCTTCTCTTTCCTTGCTCTCTTACTTCTCCTAATTTCAGGAATAGAAGAAGCTTCATGATCTTCACTAGCATCAACCACTTCGTTTGATGTAATAAAATTTGAAGTACTAGGAAGATCAATATCAACGATTGAACTTGAGCTTGGTAAGTCCTTGGTCTAGGAATTGATGAAAAACGATTCTCATCAAAGATTGCATCCCTTAACTCAATCATCGAGTGTATTGAGACAAAGTCATTATGCTCTAAGACATAAAACTTATAGGATTTACTATGCTCCGCATAACCTATGAATATGCAATCAATTCCTTTCTCACCCAAGGCCTTCCTTTTAGGTTCCGGTAATCTTATAATTGCCCTACAACCCCAAACCCGAAGGTAATTGAGATTAGGCCTCATACCAAACCAAAGTTCATATGGGGTAACCTTGTTCCTTTTATTTGGAACCCTATTTAAAATATAGCAAGTCGTTAACATGGCTTCACCCAAAACCCGTTACTCAAACCGAGTTAGATAACATGGAATTAACCATTTCTTTTAAGGTCTTATTTTTCCGTTCTGCAATCCCATTTTGTTGTGGTGAGTATGTAGCGGTTGTTTCCTGATTGACTCCAATTGATTAAAAATAAGTTGGATCATAATATTCCCCACCCTTATCAGTCCGAAATCGCTTAAGCAACAAATTAGATTGTAATTCAACTTCGGTTTTATAAATCTTAAACTTATCACGTGCCTCATCTTTAGAAAACAACAAATACACATAACAATATCGAGAAAAATCATCAATGAAGGATATTAAATAATTCTTATTTCCGAAAGATGGTGTGCTATGAAAGTCACACAAATCACTATGCCCCAATTCAAGCTTGTTTGATTGCCTTTCAACACTAGGAAAAGGATTTCTTGTAATTTTGTTTAACATGCATGTTTTACACTTCTCTACATTCATATCAACTTTAGGAATTAAACCATCATTAGACATATCATATAATCTACGATAATTAAAATGACATAAACGATAATTAACATGACATAAACGATTGTGCCATAGAGAAAAAACATCCACCATGTAAATAGAATTCACACTTTTATTATCAATATAAAGTTTAAACATATTATTACAAAAGTATCCCTGTCCTACAAATACACCCTCTTTACTTAAAATAAACGGTTTTTTCACCAAATGCCCCCGAGTTTTCATGAAATTCACCGGGTACCCTCGCACTTTTGAAAATACACCTGATACCCCTCAGTTTCAACATAATACACCCAAATGCCCTTAATGACTAACGACGTTAACCGCCGTTAGTCATTAACACTAATTTTCTGATTTAAACTCTAATTATCCTAAATTTTAACCCTAACCCTAAACACTAACCCTAAACACTAACCCTAACCCTAACCCTCCCCCACCCTCCCACCACCCCCCCCACCACCCTCCCACCGCCCCCAACCCAGTAGCTCCCCCCTCCCCCACCATCTCGCAGCTCCCTCCACCCCCGTCGACCCTCCGGCAACTCCTCCCACCCATGTCGAATTCCCCCCACCCTCCCCCCCACCCATGTCGAATCCTAACCCCACCCCCCCCCCAAACAACCCACGCAGCCCCCCCCCTCCTCCCCCCACCCCCGCGAATTTTCGCATCCCTCCACACCCCCTCGAGTAATCGTAGGCAAATCCGAGGCTCCGGTTTACGTTTTTGGTGTCCAGGTGCGGGGAAACTTGCGGTGCTTTTCACCCCTGTTGCGACGGCTTCGGATGCACCGGCTTTTTTGGCGGAAATCGAAGGGGTTGGGGTTTTTCGTGGAATTGGAACAATCCAGTGGGGTTGGTCGGAAATCGGTGGGGGTGTTTTTCGTGGAAGTGGAACAGCCCGAAGCGGCGGGGGTGGGGCGGAATCGGGAGAGGGTCTGCGGTGGGGCTGCTGTGGCGGGGGGCGGGAAGGGGCTGCTGTGGCGGGGAGGAGGGATACGGGAGTGGGGTCGGGGTGGGGGTGGGGTGGGGGAGCGCTGGGGGGGTGGGGGTGGGGGCTGGGTGGTGGTGGTGGAGTTTAAGGTTAGGGTTAGAAGTTAGGGGGTTAAGGTTAGGGTTAGGAGTTAGGGGTTACATTTTAGGGTTTAGTTAGGTTAATTAGGGTTTAATTAGGTGTTAATTAGCGTTAAGACTAACGGAGTTAACCACCGTTAGTCATTAAGGGCAGTTGGGTGTATTATCATAAAACTGAGGGGTACCAGGTGTATTTTCAAAAGTGTGAGGGTACCTCGTGAATAAACCGAAAACTCAGGGGTATTTGGTGAAAAAACCGTAAAATAAACTTATTGGCCTCAAACACCATTTTCAAGCCGTACTTATTTAGTAAACCTCCGGACATCAAGTTTTTATCCAACTTTGGGTACATATACAACTTCTCTCAAAGTCAAAGTCTTCCCATAAGTGAGGAGCAACTCCACTTGGCCTATTCCTTTTGCCTTTACCGTAGAGTCATTTCCCATGTACAAAACCGGCCCATCATCCAAAGCTTGATAAGTTTTGAAGAAATGACGATCTTTACATACATGTCTTGATGCCCCGGAGTCCACCCACCAAGAATCATCATGCTGCACCACATTGATTTTAGAAATCATTGCAATCAAATTCATTTCTTCATTAAAAGAAACATCATGTGCAAACTGACCTTGATGGGGATCAACCTTAGGTTGATCCTTGTTCTTCTTTGCCAAAGGGGGACAATTCCTCTTCATGTGAGAACCACCACACCCCCAACAAGACATAGCCTTGCCCTTTTTCTTATCATTCCCGAGGTGATTTTTGTTGGACTTCCATGGAAGTTTCTTGGACTTTTTAGTCCCACTTGATTGGCCTTCTTCCATCATGTTGATAGAAGAAACCGTACCACTTTATGGATCTTTAGAGACATCTTGAGACCGGATGCGCTCCTCAATGCAGAGATGGGCACCCAAATCTACCAAGGACATGAAAACCTTTTTATGTTTCAAAGAATTCCTAGTGTCCTTCCAAGATGGGGGGTAATTTGTCAATGATGGATGCAACCGAGAATGATTCATCCATCACCATTCCTTGTTGTCAAATTTGGTTTAACATATGTTGAACCTCATGAAATCGTTCTAGAACGGAACGACCATCAACCATTTTGTAAGAATTAAAATTGCTAACTAAAAATTTCTTACTTGATGTACCCCTGCGATGTACTTTGCTTCAAGAGCATCCCAAAGTTCCTTGGCGCTCTCCACATATTGGTAAAGATCAAACAAAGTGTCCGACATCACATTTAAGATATGGCCTCGGTAAATGTAGTCATCATTCTCCCACTTTGTTCTTGCACGGGTCTCCTCCGGGGTTTCAGTTTTCCCCTCTTCAGGTAATGGTGGCATCAGGGTGCTTAGAATATAAACCACATTCAATGTGGTTAACTGAAAATGCATCTTCTTTTGCCAATGGCGATATCCTATCCTTTCAAACTTTTCCAATTTCTGGAAATTTGTAGTCATCTCTTTCAAAGAAGCCATCACTCAAAGGTTAGAATTCTTGTAGATTGTTATAAGTGTGTCTATGGATATGTATCTTGTAGGAAACCAGATGGTACTTCCAAGCATGTAGTAATACGCTTTCCTACAAGAATTTTACCGACCCACTAGGATCAACAAGGTTCACGGTAAACTCTTGTGAGATACGAAGAAGAAACTATGGAGTTTGGTTGATGACAAACTACATACACTACAATGTGTTTGAAGGTTGTGTTTTACAATGAACAAGGAGAGAAATCTAGAAATAAATCTCCTTAGGTAAGTATGTGAATGAATCTAACCCCATTCCATATGTGACAATTCCCTATATATAATCGGGAAGATTTACAGAAGAAAAGACAAAAATGTTACACCATTTCACACGAAGAGACATGCATCATTTCACGAAACAATGTGTCTCGTCAGTATGGTACGGGCGCACTATACAAACAGGTGCGGGCGCACCAAACTTCCTGATCATCCGAGAAAATAGCAGCTGCGCCTAACGCAGCTTGCATGCGTGGCATGCTACGTGGCTATTTAGCCCAACTCTTCGCATTTTCCTTCTATCTTACTATGTTTCATCACACCACAACATCGAAACATAATCATCACATAAAATCAACGGACACATTTAACTATAAATATTCTAACATATAGGTGTTGGGATAAGCAACGTGATGAGAAAGAGAAAGAGCATACCAACTTTGCTCAAAGTGTCGAAGGAGAAGAAAGCAAGCTCTTCTAGTCATGGATTCTTGTTTATCAAGTTTGAAGTCGAGTGTAGCAAAGTGTTGAAGTTCATGAAGTTGTATACTCCTTTGAAGCAAGGGTGTGTGTTGGATGTAGTGCTTCAAAGTAATGGGGATGTGCTTGGGTGTCTAACTAATGCAATTCAGTTGCTATTGTTTGGTTTAATTAGTAGTTTAGTGGGTTTGATTTGTTATGCAAGTGGTATATCATGATTTGTTATGCAAGTGGGTTTGATTTGTTATACACATGTCAAATGAATAGTCATAGGCATTTGTAGGGACTTGGGTTTGCTTATTTATAGGTGTGTTAGTTATCTAGTTTATTATTTATATCTCTCCTGTACTTCGTAGTTGAGTAAGAAGCAATATATCAGTTTGTTCTTTGCTTTCCTTTTTTTCCCTCTGTTTTACTTTAACACCATACTCCAAAACACTAGTAGCAAGTAGGGACCTAGTATATTCCCCAAAGATGTATGAGCATTCCAGATACCCATTATCAAACCTCTCTTTCTTTTTCCAAACCAATTACCAATTACAACAACTAGGGCCAATTTGTAGCTTGAAATAACCCGGCAAACCGAATTAATCAACATTAACTAAATAGAGAGGGTCTAAGCTTAAACGTGAGCAGGAACATTTTTCTTTTATGAAAAATAATGTTGAAATCTTGAGCACCAACCGAAGTGAGAGAAAATTGTTGGTCAAAAGTCTCCCGCCTGCTTCTCCTTTTGCCCGCCAGATATCAAATCCCCCCCCCCACACAAAAAGTTCCTTGTTTTCCCTCTTAATTTTTTTGGCATGTGATTTGTTGTCAGTTTTCAGTTGGTAGTGTATGTAGGGCCCTTATATACTCAGTGTATGTTAGAGCTGATCAAATTAGCCCGGTCCGACCCAAATTTTTCCCCGACTTGGGCATAATTTTTGGCCCGTCCGATTTTTTTTGGCTTTGGGACGGGTTTTGGGCAAGGCGAAAATGACTTTTTAGTCTAAATTTTAGCCTGTCCCAATTATGACCCGAAAAGCCCGCTATTTTTTGCCAGAAATTGTGGGTTTTGGGCATAAAATTTTAGCCCGACCCGACCCTACCAATGGACAATTTTTTAGGGGTGGCCCAAACCCGACCCGCTATTTGATCACATCTAGTTTATGTGTAGCCTATCTCATAAAAATACAAAAGGAGTAATACTTAGTCCCTCTGTTTCTTTTTAGTTTACTCACTTCACTTTGGAGGATAATCAAGGAGAAAGTCTAAAAAAATGTAAAGGTGGAGAAAGAAGATGAAAAGTGAGAGATAAACTAAAAAGTGGATTAAAATATAAAAAAGTGGATGACGTGAGTGGAAAAAGAGGAGAAAGTAGATGAAACATGGTACCAAAAATAGAAAAGGCAACAATGTGTAGATTAAAAAGAAATATATCAAAAAAGAAAAGTGTGTAGATTAAAAAGAAATGGGGGCTGTATAACTTTTATTAAGTTAGGTACAACATATGAAAACCGAAAACATAGGGGTATAAGAGTATCTCCAATGGTTGTAGGTAGAGACTTGCTTGCAATTTTTAAAAGTCCCTAGCTACTAGCTTGACCATTGGAGACAAATTTTGCAATTTGTTTGGGGGAAAATCTGCCAATAAGTAAACCCAAGCTAATATAGGGCGTGGGATACCATAGAGTAGGAAGCTAATGTTTAAGTGGTGCGTGATGTTCACATCTAAATGGTAGGTATGTTGCTAGCAAAATGTATTGGAAGTTGTTGGGTGCTTCTTCGCACAAGTTATTAAAATATTTGCTTTCACTAATGGCAAGTGGGACCTCTTTAAATTAAAAGTTGTAGCTAACCATTGGGGTACCAATTAACTAGAAATAAAAATTGGTGGAAATTCTATGTGGCATGGCATAGTTTGGCAATTAGTTAGCCTTTGGAGATGCTCTAACATAGAAAAACCAAAGCCTTTTTTTAATGTGGCTTACCGTATGTGTTTTTGAAAGTTTAAGTTGTATTCTAAATTAAATTTTTAAAATTTCTAAGTTATGACCTGAACTTTGAAAGGTGTCTCAAATTCTCCATTGCGCTATTGTTGCTAACTTAAAGTTTATATCTCCCTTATTTTGATGTACAAATTTTTTACCAAATATACCGAATTTCATAAAATTCACCATATATTCTTCAATGTTTTCGAAATTCACCATGTACCTCTAACTTTTTCTCAAATGCTAGATTGTTGTGTTACAGGCAAGCAACATGTAACCCATTAATTCCGACTAGTAATAGTTTATGGATATTATAATAAGATAATGTGATTGCAAAGCTGCTAGGAAAGTTTGGCGCTAAGTCGGCGGTCCAACAAGTTCAGCATCCTTCAGGCTAGGTAACTTACAACAATGGATTGTGAAGAATATTAAAATTCAATCTCTTCAAGACTTCTCTCCTGAAACATGGGCAATTTTCTTTGCTATTGTCGTTTGGTGGTTATGGCGTTGGAGGAATTGTGTTGTTTTTAACAACACTAGTGAGCTGCCAGTGGATGTTCTTAGCTTCTTAATAACCCGGTTTGAGGAAGCTTGGCGTGTGCTAGGGAACCAGGATATACTGCCAGCAATCGCTCTCTTGCGTCAGGAGGTAGTTGGGCTGCTCCTCCTAACGGGTGGATATTGCTCAATACAGATGGTGCAGCTAAGGGGACCCCTGGCCCAGCAGGAGGAGGTGGATTATTTAGAGATAATACGAGAAAAATGCATTGTGCGTATTCCCTAAATTTGGATCGTGTCGTGCTTTCATGGCTGAAGTGAGAGCCGTGGATTTTGGTTTAGAGATGGCTAACAGAATGCAAATCCAAAAGCTACAAATTCAAACGGACAATCAAGCAGCAGTTGGGGCTCTTAATGACAGGCCAAAGTCGTATCACCTTATCAAAAATAACCTAAGGTCCACTAACAAGTTGTTAGGGAAGTCAGGATCGAATCCACAGGGAGAAAGTTATACTATTATATCTGAATTCTAATATTATACTAACTAAATCAGATAAAACATGGGTGTGTGTGACTAAACTAAGCAAATAACAGAACTAAATACGAAGGTAAGAATCAATTAATAAAGAACTAGTACTATGGATCACTATGCATACAATTCGGGAAATCAGAGACGAATAATAACCACCCAACAAGTCAATTTTTCTAGGGCACATGTAATTTCTCTCGAACATTACCTCCCTCAAAGATCACCTAGCCGCTCTCGCATGGTCAAGGATCACTATGCTTAGTGATTGAAAGCCTATACGAAATCTCTCCTCTCGAAGCAGATTCAATATTGCGATAATAGAAATACAAATCAGGCCTAATTCATAAATCTAGCATGAACGATTTAATCACAGGAAACAATTGAAATAAAGGGTAATTACACTAATCTATCAATCCCTCATTGCATACATAGATTCCAACAATCCTAGAAATAAAACTACTCACTCATGCTTGAGAAAACAATAACAAATTCCATGTAAAAATTCATACTTTGAACTATTGCAAATAACTAAGAAAATTACTCTAATCAATAATAGAGAAAGCAAATAATAATGGAGAAAACAAGGAAGAAGATTACCAAATTAAAGAACTATATTAAAATTGCAAGCACTCCAAAGGTTTGATCTTGAATCCACAATGAAAAGTAGTAAAACTAGGGTTCTTGAGAGAAACTATGAGAAAATAAGGATTAAAACAAAAGATGAATAAAAGATATCCTGATTTTCCTATTTATACTAATCCTAAAACAACTAGGAAAAGTCCTCTAAAAATAACCCGAAACTCATTAAATGAGCGCGCGGATCAGTCACCCGATCGGGCCAAGTTTGCCAGATCAAATCGGCTTAAACAAGGCATTAATGCTATGGAATCACATCCGCCCGATGATGTCGGGCTTGGCCGCCCGATGATATCGGGCTAGTCGAGGTTCAACACGCAAACACCGCAGACGCACACAGCAACACAACATGCAAGCACGCCCGATGATGTCGGGCTAGGCCGCCCTATGGAGTCGAGCGATGGAACTTTGCAGCACGCATGTATCGCCCTCGCCACGAACACGCCCGATGCTGTCGGGCCTTCTCGCCCGATCGGGCCAGGCACCGAACTACGACAGGGCCGAAGCTCCCGATCGGGCCTGCAACCAATCTAACTTTAGCCAATTATGGACGCCCGATCGGGCGTGAGGTGCCCGATGAAATCGGGCGAGGCTCCGTTTCGTCAATCCTTGACTTAAGACACCAAGGCTTCACTTCTTCTTTTGTCCAAGGCCTCGGAAAGTATTCTCGGGACCCCGGAACTCATCATATATGCCTTCGAACCTCTCCATTCGATTGTGGTAGACGTAAAGCAGTAGAAAATAGGGAAAAAGCTCCCTAATACCTACAAATCATCACAAAACAGAAAACCACAACTAGAAGAAGAAAGTTAGCGTTAAATGGCTCCTAAGAGCACCATTGATACACATTTTAGCTCAAATATAAGGGGAAAAACTCTATATAAAACCATAACATCAAAATCCCCTAAGCTAAACCTTTGTGGCAGGCATAATATGTGCCCGATCGCTCACCAACCCAACCATAATAGCCCTTCCCACTCACACCCTCATGTGTTCAGAAAGGTATAATGTCGCTCATCCTAATCAGGTCGACTCAAATAACAAACTTAATCTTCAACTTTGGCATATTGACTCAGTATTATTCCAATAAACAATCAAACACGTGCTCAAAAGGTCTTTCTCAGGGTTGTAATGGGGCTCGGGTAAAGGTACGAAAATTATTTAAGGAATGTGTTGGAAAAGCCAAGAAAGGGGAGCAAAAAACAATAGTAGGACTAGGTGTGGTCGATACAACTCCCATGGCATCAACAACATGACCAAGATAATAACCAACTCTAAAATTTCACGAACCAACCAATAATTGTCTCTTTTATCATAATTTCCAACACTTTTGAAAGTTAATGAGTGAAGATCATAGAAATTTTTCAGTTTTTCACTATCATTTTTCACTTTATTTTTTTCTTTTCCTTTCTTTTCTTTGTACCAACATAGCATTATTTTCCAACCACCCTACGGAATCAACCACACAATATAATATCAACTTAACAAATGCTCCCCCAAGCTAGGCTTGGGACAATAGTCATTGTAAAGGTTCAAGGCGTGTAATGTGGCTTAGTATAGATCCAAAAATAAGTCATTAGGCTCAGCGGGGCTAGGGGGGAAAATTGATTCATTAAGCAACTCTGAGGCTTAAAAATTAAACAAATGAACGCCTCTATCACAGCACATGTCTAAAGTCACCAGAAATCAACGTGTACAATGCCAAAACCAAGATAAGAATGCTACGAGGAACTAACACACAAGAATAGACCGGATATAGACATAAATCCGAGGGCCATAATGAATCCTCACATTCTAACCAATTCAAGCATGCAGTTAAAATAGGCGCTTTATCAACAAAATCCACTCAAGATCAAGGCAATCAGAGATCACATCACAACATCCCAATCACAAATGCCCAACTATCCAGTATGAAGAGTTAAATTGTTTTTCAAAACAAATTTCGGGGCACAGGGAAGCAATCAATCTGTTCGTATTCAACTCGTATTTTTGTGATTTTTCATTTTTTTAAAGTAATTAAACTAACTTAACTAACCTAAAAAACAATAAAAACAAAAAGAAAAATAATACTAATACTTACAGAAATCCTCCCCCAAGCTGAACTTGGCAATGACCTCATTGCAACAAGGGGAAGGAAAAGGACATGGACATCAGCTGCCCATCAGCCTAGTTCGATCAGTTTAATAGCCGCATGTTGTACCACCTCGTGCAACCCTGGTTGGACTGTAATGCTTGTGTGGTGGCCCTCATGTAGATGAATGCGGTGCTCATTAAAGCCAGGGCTTATTCCTGTCAAGTCATCAGTGCTATAGCCAATGGTCTTTTTGTGAGTCTGTAAGACCGTTAGAAAATGTTCATCACCTGCAATAGACTCTAAGACAAGCACATCATGTGAAGTATCACTGGAGGGGGAATGAGGCATGCAACCATGGATCGGTTCATCGATAACATCAACACTATAACATGGTTCCTCTAGCATTGGGCTTTTAGGGGCATTGGTTAGGCTAAACATAAACTTATCATCCCCCACAGTCAGTGTCAGTTTCCCACTTTTAACATCTATAACTGCCCCAGCAGTTTGGAGGAAAGGTCTCCCAAGGATAATGGGTGTTTGAGTATCTTCTGCCATGTCTAATATAACAAAGGCCACAGGGATAAAGAATTTACCTACTCTAACAGGAACGTTCTCTAATATGCCTAGGGGGTATTTCACAGAACGGTTAGCCATTTGCAAAGTAATGGTAGTACATTTTAATTCACCCAAGTTCAATTGCTTACAGATAGAAAGAGGCATGACACTCACACTGGCACCCAAATCACATAAAGCCTTGTCAATAAAAATGGTGCCAATATGACAGGGGATGGAAAAACTCCCTGGATCTTTCAATTTAGGTGGAGACTGGTTTTGTAAAAGAGCGCTGCATTCAGCAGTAAAAGCCACAGTTTCCACCTCATTGAGAGCCCGCTTCCTCATCAGCTAGTGTCGGATTCATGTTACTAGGAATGTCCCCGAACAAAGGACCACCCTAAAGAATCCTTACAGATGATTGAGAGAAAAAGCAGGTTAGACAAAGAAAACCAATAGCAAATCGAAGAAGACTCGTACTCTTAGTGCGCCATGAAATCCTTTGCTTGGTTAGCCTCCGTTAAACAATGATTGATGGAGATAGAAGAAAACTTCTCTAATCTTCACTTGCATCCAAAAATAAATAAGTTATTTCCCAAGGGATTTTTCCAAATATATTTGAGGAAATTGAACACTACCAAATTATCACCCTCAATCTCAACATTTTCAGATCCTAAAAAAAGGGCAGCTTTAATTTTTTCTTTAGTCCCCAAATCTTCTGCCACTAGAATGTTTTAAGAGGAGGAGATCAAGCTATCTCCTGAAAGACACACTTTACCCATATAATTTCTAAGAGTTTTTTTGTCATAAACAACCTTTTAAAGTGTCATTTTGTGAGAAACAACCTTATAATTTTTTTTTGTGATAAACAACCTTTAAACTCTATTTTCTTGTCAGATCAGACCCTTTGACCATTCTCCGGCATTGACTTGATTTTTCCAGCGAAGAATTTTTTTTACCCCCTTTCCTTCTCTTTTTCCCTCCAATTTCTTCCTCCCAACCCCACCTCAACCTCCAGCCTCACCCCTCATTCTCTCTCCTCCACCCTCGCTGAACGTTGCCACTGAACACCGATAATGCTGGCCGTTTAGACAATTTGTATGTATGAAAGAGGGGTGGAAAAGGAAGTCTTCTGACATATGTGAAGCCAAGCTGAAGATTGCGTTGAAGAGTAACAAGTGGGCTGTGACTAAATTTGTCAAGGAGCACAACCACACCTTGAGTTGCTAGGGGCTGTGAGCGTTCAGCGTGGGTTCATCGAGGATGGAGGAAAGAGAATGAGGGGTGAGGCTGGAGGTTGGGGTGGGGCTGGGAGGAGAGATGGAGAGAGATATTGTGTGAGAGAATGAGGGGTGAGGCTAGGAAAGGCAGCGGCAAGGATGGCTCTGCCCTCGGCTTCCGGCCAGGTGCTGATGCGGTGGCTTCTTGTGCGAAGGCGAAGGCGAAAGGGTGAGGGTGGAGGATGGGGAATGGGGGGTGAGGCTGGAGGTTGGGTTGGGGTTGGGAGGAAGAAATTGGTGGGAAAAAGAGAGGGAAGGGGGTAAAAAAAAGCCTTCGCCGGAAAAATCAGGTCAATGCCGGAAAAATCAAGTCAATGTCGGAAAATTGTCGACGGGTCTGATCTGACAAAAAAATAGAGTTTAAAGGTTGTTTCTCACAAAAAAAAAATTATAAGGTTGTTTCTCACAAAATGACACTTTTAAAAGGTTGTTTCTGACAAAAAAAAACTCAATTTCGAATGACAAATCTGAATGAAGATTGCTCATCAGCAATTTCAGAACCATCAAAATTAATCTTGATGTGATTATGACAAGGGGGACCACAATATTTCTTGAGGAAAGGAAGAAGGAGGCTTAACAATATTTAAGGAAATAGAGGGGACTGCCATTAGCTCTTCTTTATTAGTCATAGAAGCCCAATCCTTAAATAAATTGGAAATAAGAAAATAAGTTTTAGAAGGGAGGATATCTCATTATTGAAAGTAACTTTATTTCTAGCAAACCAAATAAACCACCAGGCTATACAAACTTTGGAGGAATTTTCTTTCTCCAAAACCTTTTTTAAATGACAAAGGTTTCCATATGATTATTTTATATGGGGTATATGAACATGTATCTAAGATTTTGCTTGATTTGTAAGATTTAATTAAGCTTTATTATTTTAGAAGTATGAATCTTTGATTTACAAATTCATACTATCTCTATTATATAAGGAAAGGGGGAGGAAGGTGGTGTCCCCCCTCTGAAAATACTAAATTACCCTTAATGATCTAATGGAATGAAAAAAATTACAAAATAGAACAATTTAAAAACTCTTTCTCATTTCAACTTGCCATTCTAAACAACTTTAAAATGGTATATGCATCAAACATTTCAATCAACAAATGAAATGGACAAAATATCTTGACCTTTTTTAATAAGAAAAGATGGTATACATGACGTCCACCTCAAAAATCTGAAACACTCGCTACCTTTGATACTTATTCAGTTAAACCAACTCATTATGTCTATTCTTTTTGTTCAAATTTCATTCACAAAAATTACATTAAAAATCACTCACAACATTTGATAGTTTTTTACATTAGCGAATTAATATATTCTCAAATTCATCTAACTATTAATCTTTCACATTTTAAGTGTAATCATAACAATAATGTATTCTCAAAATTCAAGTTTTGAAATTAACGCACGCATCACGTGCATGTAAGACTAGTTGATTATATTAAAAGGTGTTATTATGAATTATTTAGTCAAGTGATGAAATTTATAGAGGTTACTTGATGAATAGAAGTGATCAACATTGACTCGCCCCAACCCGGAAATCAGCAGGTTTTGGGCATGATATTTCGGCCCCTGCTCGAGCCCGTCTCAACCTGATCTTTGGGCAAAAACACTGGTTATGGACAATCCAAAATAGGCTATATCTTAGTCCGACCTATAAATAGTCCGAAAAACCCATTTGATCAGGCCTAAAATAACGGATTTAGGAGCAAAAAAGTTCGCCCAAGGCTTAGCTAGGCCATAACCACCACCTCTATTGATAAATAAGTTTTGTCAAAGTAAAGAAGAAAAAAATTCTAAACGTGAAGTATATGTGATATTTTATGACCACAAGAGAAGTTGTTTTTTAATTTCATAGCTAATTCCAATGGTCTTTTCATAATAATTTGTACTACATTATAGTATTAGATAACCTCTTATTGTAGATACCATATCATTTATAGGCATTCACTTATGTAAAGCTGTGTCAAATTTTGATAATTTATTTAAATATACCCCTTTTCCATAGACTTGTGAATTGTGATAGAATACCACTTTGATTGGTGTGTGCACTTTGCTTAGGAAATGAATATAAGAAAAGTGTCTTAATTTTTCGCTTTTGAAATCAAGAATGATTCTTGGCCGCTTCAATATATAGGGCCCCCAAACATATGGGGCCACGAATTTAGATTATTAACTAGTTTTGCAGTAGAAAGACCATAAAGTGTTTGTGGTTCAGTGGTAATGCCAAGTGGTTTTTTTTTGTTAGAAGCTTAGTTCGATTCTCACTATATTTATTTTATCCCTTACCAAAACAATTTTCAACGGGTTCATTTACTTCAATTTTCTTTCACGAGGAATCCAGCTCATCGTTACATTGACATACTTTCTTTATGTCCAAGACTTAGTTCACATGGCTTTTTCTCAATTAATATCATTGATTCCCAAATTTTCATTACCCTTTTCAACTCTCCACTCCTAAAACTATTTTACCTTGCCATCTTATGATTCTCTCTCTACTCTATGCCCAACAAAAGGCCAAGAGATGCTTTAGAATCATGTTAGATATTTTATTTTATTAGGAGTATTCTAGATTAGATATGCAAATTTTACCAAGCAAAATACAAACTTTAGAGCTATAGTTATTTCTAAATAATTATGTAATTTGACGACAATCAGGTAAAATATAACGACATGTCGCAATTTTAGAGCCTCTAGGTAATTTTAAACTTTAATTTTTTAAAAACATTTTCCTTCAATTTATTCCTTTTGATGTATGTTTATATTTATATAAAATGCTACATTTATTTCTAAATAATTATGTAATTTGACAATACTATTTTTTATGTATTGAAGTAAAAAAAGGCCTAGTTTTATGCTAAATGTATAGGGCCCCTAATATATTTGCACCGCCTTTGTTTGAAATAGTTTTGAAATTAATTTGAATCACATTTAATATATGAATAGCTATCTGCTATCCACAAGAAAAAGGCTAAAAACTCAATTCTTGGGTTATTTGGTTTTTACCTTTTCTCCCTTCTTTTTTTTAGCAATAAATATTTTATTCTATTTTGGATGTACAAACCTTTTTTTTTTTTAATCTTCAACAACAAAATTATGGATGTGCAAATATACTTTTTGTGTTGTACAAAATGAACTTGTGATACAAGATACATGATAGATTATGGATGTGCAAACATAGTGTTTAGATTTGCAAATATAGTTTTTGGAGTACAAAAGAGATTATGGATGTGCAAGACAAAAATAGATATTAGATGTGCAAATATAAAATAGATTAGAGATGTGCATACATAGTTTTTGGATGTACAAATACAATATACAAAAATAGATTATAGATCTGCAAACATGCATGCTTCCTCGATTTTTTTTTTGGGCCCCCTTTCAGGAACCCGTCGCACAGGGCCACTCACCCAGAGGTCCAACAAAGCCCCAAACTCTTCCTCCTCCCAACAATATTGAAATTTTGCTTCCACCAAGATTTGAACCTTGGTCTCCCATGTGGGAGATAGGAAGCCATACCATTTGACCCAAGGGTCCTTGATATGCATACTTTCTCGATGTGTAAGCATAAATTTTGGATGTACAAAAATACTATGTAGATGTACAAGGTAAAACTTGAAACAATAAAATTATTCGGTATGGGACAATTCTACATCTAACCGGACTCTTTCCTCAATGGAATGGTTATATGTTTTCCTTTGATGGAATACCTATTGATTTTTATTGAAAGTTTCTATACTACAAGGATAACAATAGATTATATGAAAATCATCCAATAGTTTTACATATATGTCATTTGAATGAACATAATATTTTCCCAGATTTGTATATTCTTTTTGCTTTGGTTATCTTTCCACAAGCAGTCTTCATTAGTTGTTTTTAACATAAACATACTTCCTCTATTTTTTAGTTGCGTTATTGTTTTTTACACACATTTTAAGAAAAGAGGAGAGAAAAGAAAATTAGACCCCTTCGTCCATCTAATTAATTCCCTTATTAGGGGGGGAGGAAATAGTTGAGGATATAAAGGTAAAAGGCAAAATTGGCCTCAATGCCACAAACTATGGCGTGGGTGCACCTAGCACCACCAACTTTGATTAGTAGCCAAAACACCCCCAAACTATTGGCCTCGGTGTAGCGAGTGTCATAAATGACGCTAGAGCTAATTTTGTTGCCGACTACGGTGAATCTATGTTAATTTTTTTTTCCATTTTCCCCTTTTTGTTTCATTTATCCTATTTTTCATTGATTAGAAACCTAAGTCACATGAACATGTGTCGAGAAAAGTTAGTTTCGACGTCATTTTGACACTCACTGCACCCAGGCTAATAGTTTGTGGTATTTTGGCTATTAGTCAAAGTTGGTGGCGCTGGGTGCACCCGCGCCATAGTTTGTGGTGTTGAGGCCAATTTTGCCAAGGTAAAAAGAAAGCATCAAAATCTTTGCCGAAAATAGAATGTTGTGACTTGTGAAGACTAAAAGAAAACAACCTAAAATCACAAATGGTACAACCAAAGAAAATAGAGGAATATCATATGTAGGGGAACATCTGAGAAGATTACATAACTAGGATGTTCATTTGTTTTTAAGTGTTGTATTTCATAATTCTTTCTGCAAAAAATTGTTACCCCTATTTTATTACTTCCTCATCATTTTGACTTTTACACTTGTTGGTGCAAAATCAGTTGGTTGACTTTGCAAACAAGTCATTGCACACCCAGTAGTTTGATACTGAATTAGATAAAACCTTGCTAACGTACTTTGTTGTAATTTAATTAAGGAATAAACTACAACGCCTAATAAATTCAGGCGAAATGCAATAAATAGAGCAAGCAATAATTACTATTAATTAAAGCACAACATTCCCATACATGCCATAAACTTTAAGAAAGAATTTTACAACACATAGGGAGATAAGCCAGGCTGGACAACTAAAGGGAAGACACGAAGGCTGTTACCTCCATGGTTCCTTGCTTCAATCGGAGAATTACAGAATCCGTCGCCATAACATTTTCTACGTCTAAGGAACTAAACTATAACCCTAGAAGGGGGTTGGCTAAGCTAAGGCTAGGCTACGCTAAGAAAAGAGTAATTGCAAGTTGTTGTGTGTTTGTTGCTTGATGATCATTCTTCTATTTATAGAGAAACATGGTGTGTAACTTCCGTGCTTGCTTGGAGGGAAAACATTTGAATCATCTTTGATTCAAATCTCAACCATCTTCTAGCGCTGAATAACCATAGCCTTGCACGTTCTTCCTTATGTGGATTTGTCTAATGATTGCTCTTTAACCGCCTGCACGTTCATCATTCTTGACTTTCATCTCCTGATGGTCTTGATGGTTTCCTCTATTGACTTTGACTTGTATTGACTTTATCCAATGGGCTTTATGCTCTTGTTGGGCGTTCATATTGGGACGAAATTAAACCTTTTGAGATCTAATACAATGTACCATAATAAATGCTGCTGGACATCCAAAAATGGTGGTAACAAATTGCCCCCCTAAAATGTGGAGTGATGTACTCAGCACCCACAAATTATAAGCAGAGAAGGACTTTTAATGGGTGTAGTCAATGTCATCCAGTAGTATTCTGAATGTGACTTCCTCCTTTGTTATAAGGTGATCGATGAACTTTCTCTTAGGATGACTGAATTTGGTTGAGAAGAATAACCTTTCGTGTATTCCTTCATCCTTCTTTCTAGCCATTATGAAATCCATTAAGAAATTTTCCTCAAGATGCGGACTCGTAGGGTTATTTGGAGATAACCAACAAGGACTTACATCATGGGCCAGGAGATCGTACCAAATTTGACATGTACATTTGTATTGTACCACATCTCTTGATGATGACCCATCCACCAATCTATGTACTTTTATTTTCTTTGTAGTTTTTTTGACAAAGAGCCTCTTTAGATATCTCCAAGGCATGTTGGGTTTCCATATTTCTTCTGTAATGACTTTGCCCCATGATTTGCAAACCAGAAGAGATGTAACTTGATCATTCCTTTCAAGTTTAGGACATATCCATTTTTGTACGAGATCTAAATTGGACCCTATTTGGAAGGCTTTAGATCCTCTTTTATTTTCCGGATCCTGTTGTATAATAGGATTATCTCCGAAATATCTTTGGATAGAAGAAACCCATTTGGTGGATTCATTCTTGATAAATTCATCTTTATCTCCATATATGACATTTAATGCCTTGTGATGATTTGGGCATTTTGATGGATATGGCATATGTTCTGGAGCAGATTGACGAAAAATGGGAGTATATGTGCAATCCATTTTGATTTAAAGTTCTGAATCTTTTAGAAATCACATATATATAGCATCTTGATGCCTTAACCATCCGATAATTCTTTCCTAACTGCCATATTTTATGGGAAATAATAAACAGTTTTTTAGGGAAAATAATCGATAAATAGACAAAAATTTTTTTGTTTCAATTTGATGAAACAACACTTAGATTAAAGCAATCGAATCATAATAAACAAATGTATTATTAATAAAATTACCATTTGGGGTAACTTAATTACATTCGTTTCATGACTTATCTTTATGAAGACAGAGTAATTAATTAATTAAAAATGCTTGGATCTAGAGACAATGTTTGGAAGTGGTTCCTACACACTACCCTTACCATAGCATTATATTCATAGACTTCCAACTCACGCCCTGCACTACTCCCGATAGCTGCAAAGTAGTAGTTCTCTTCAAGGGAGTTGTTGAACCTTGCCTTGAACATAATCCTGTGATAGTTGTTATCCCAGGCGTATCTCCTGTCGATTATCGCAATATACATCCAAGGCAGGAAACACTCTTGGGCCAATAGCTGCCATAATTTGCAGAGGCACTTGAAAAGTATTATCATCCCTTGACTTTCGTCTTGGCCCTCTTCTATCCTCACCACTTTGAGGGCGGTCTGAGTGCAGGAAAGAGTTAGACCCTTGGCGTAGACCCAATTCATTCTTTGAGGCCTTGGGAATTTTAAGATAGTGGAAACCTCCTTGCCCCACTTCTTACAAACGGTTAACGGTTTGTCTTGCGACTTCCCATCTAATTTGGGCCATACGTGGGTGGACAGGAGATCGATATTTGTACCGACCTTTGTAGCGCTTGACTCCACCAGCCACAGGATCTTCTGGCCCCATTACAGGTGCATCGCCAAAGATGCGCGCCATTTGCTATACCCATCTAGCCCTCTCATTTGTGATGAAGGCTTCTTTGTCTACTTTTATGATGTCGAGGGCGAAGCGATGATTGAAACAATCATCATCAAACTCGGCTGCCAAGTTTGCATATGCTTCGTAGTCCATTTTAATATTTTTAAAATGAAAATGTGATGATGGGATGCTATGGCCAAGTCCCTTTAAATAACCAAGTCATTTGTTCAACGACTATTTTCATAATAACTTCTAGGATCAGTGAGTAATTGAGTACTTTGACCTCTTTTTTCGAGAAGTTTATGGACTTTTTATTGATTATTATTTTTTTTAAGGTTACCAATTTGTTGATAAGTCTTAAAATTAATATGTCATCTTTTAGGCATTTGGGCCTAAAACTACCTCCTTGGGTTTATTATTCATTTTATGAACAACAATCAAGCCCGCAATTGGTATGTGATATGGAAATAAATTATACATTGATAGCATAAGATTTATCTCATTAATGAAGTAAATAATCAAAAATAGTTATCAACGGAATTAAAGCTAAGTACATAGTTTATTCAAGAAAATTTAAACTTAGTACTATGACTAGGATTACTAAGCCTCTGCCATGCTACTTGATCTATCAAGTGCGAAGATGGGCGAAATTGATGGTGATTTGTGGTTCCTCATGTTCATCCACATCAGGATCATCATCATCGGAGTAATCATCATCCAATAACATAGGGATGCCTCTTCCTGATAAGTGCTCTTGCCACAAGAGACATGTACATTTGTACTGTATGAGTTTTTTGAAACTCATATTCTCGTCCACTTGGACTACCCTATACTTTCTAGTGAACACGCCCAAACTGCTTTCACAGATTATGGACCTGTGATACTTCAGTGCAAGTTCAGGAGGAAAATGTTGTTTTGCAATGCATTCTCCCCATGCCTTACAAACGCTTAGGAGTTTTAACAAATCTCTCTTTTCTATTTTCGGCCATAGATTTCGTGCTAGGAAGTCTATATCACTTCCCATTATGGTTGCACTAGGCCTTTGCTCCTTGAAATCCCCAGATTGGACCTTTGGGTCCTTTCCAAAGAGTCTTATGATTTTAACTTGCCATTTTTTCATCTCCTCTTCTCTAAACTCCTCCCAATCTTCTTGTGTGATGTCCTTATTGAACCGGTGCCTCCAACATTCACCAGGAAATGGTAGGGGAGCAACTTGATGATTAGCCATGCTCACAGACCTTGGAGTTTTTTTGAAGGTAGAGTAAAGATATTGTGAGTGAAAAATTCTTAAGGTTAAGGTAGCATATTTATAATATGATCACCATAACCGTTATCCCTATTTGTTAGGGGTTTATGAAGCGATTGATATTATCTTTTTAGATAATTATGTCACGTTATATTTTATAACGGATTTTAATCTCTTCAAGTTATTTTATAACTGACTTCAAGTCATGGCCTTAGTGGATAGGAATGAGTTTACCCATCAACTTCTTAATGTGTCATGTCACTACTAGGAGTTGGCCATTAGTGGCGTGTGAAGTTAGATGGTAATTATTACTTTTTGAAGTAACTTCCTTCCATTTCATTAATATGTTTTCAGAGTTAGCATCCCAAGAGTCACTTTATTTCTCTTCTATCTAATCTTAACCGTGGATTTTGCATTATTTGATTTGATAGTTATTTTTTAATAACATAATATAATTTAATTCGCACAATTTTGATTGGGCAAAATAAACAATGCAAACAAGACATAAGATAAAAGAAACTTGGACTGAATTGAGGAAATTTACATTTTATTAATTTAAAAGGGAAATTTACAACCTAGATTAAATTTTTTTTATCATAGGATATAAATTTACAAAATTTGTTTAGAATTTTAGAATTCTAAACTCTAGGTCAATGTCTAATCCCCTGGAGACCGTGGCTTGTCGCCATCAGAATCTTCATCTTCCTCATCATCTCTAGCAGCAGCGTCGCTGGAGTCATCGTCAAGAGGATAGAAAAAGCGTTCCTCTCTGGCCAAGGATTCCTCGAGGAGATCCTCCTCGTCGACCCTCATCCGCTTGGCGGCGGGCTCGTCATCATCCTCATCCTCATCCTCATCATCATCATCATCAGATTTATCTGATGATGGAGGAGTACCTTCCTCGTCTTCTTCTTCTTTCTCTTCTTCATCCTCTTCCTACTATCTCTCCTCTGGTATTTCTAGAGGAGGGAGGAAGGGTTGGTCAACCTCTTGTGGGTTGACCTCTTGAACCCCTATGACACAGGATTCGACGGATGGTTGAGGCGCGCCCATGTCTAGCGAAGAAGACTTTTGAGAGGGTTGGGAGATGAAAGGGTTTTTTGGGGATGTTGTTTCAAGAGATGAGTAATGTGAGGATTTCTTTACACTTACCCCTTTTTGTAAAGAGATTTACCGTCTCTTGAAAAATGGAAAGTTACGCCCTTTGGAAATGGGCTATTAAGTAACTACCCCCTGGAAATGGGCTTTCAAGTCATGCGCCCATTAAAAATGGGCTTTTTAGATGACTTCAGGACCTTATGTTTTAATTTGTTAAAACTAGGCTTTAACATGACCCAATTAAACATGACCCAAAATAAAACGTATCATGATTGTGCATGTGTTTTCTTCTTTTATTGTTTCATTTTCGTTGTCTTCTCCATTAATACCCTTTTCAAGGATATTAGGAAAATTGGAGATCTTTCAGACAAATTTAATTTACTTTTTAAGAATTTACAACCATCACCAAATTTCAATTCATCTTTCAATTCACCATGTCTAATAAAAGAATTCGTGAAGCACTTGCCAAAAAAGGTGATGCCATTCAATATGAGGCAGTTCGTTAATTATGCAACGCCATTAGAGTGAACCTTGGGACTTATAAGTCTCAAGTGTTCTGGTATGTGAACAAAAGCTTTGACTCTAATACTCCCTTGGAGGAGAGAATTGCCACTATTGGTCCTTGTTTTCCTTTCAAGATTCAAAAACCAAAGCGCCAACTTGTCTTAGAGCAACAGTGCTACCCATTCTTGGGCCATATTATCTTAGAAGATAATAAGCCTAGAACGCTTCCATTTGCTCCAAAATCCCTTCAACATTTGCATTGGTCTTTGACCAGCAAACCTTTTAAAGGTTGGATTTCAGGAGTGGATGCAAGAGCATGGTTTCTGCGAATGAAACCTTTTCATGACAAATGGTCCTAGAACAAAATGTTGCCCTTCTTGAGACTAGCTTCTTATGAAACCATCCCCTTTGACGGGGCTATGTCTACTGCCTTGTTGGCATGTTGGGACGCTGCCATCAACTGCTTCTTGTTCCGATGGGGACCAATGACTGTGACATTAGCTGATATTGCTTTCATTACAGGGACTTCTCCAACAGGTAAATATGGAATTGAACTCCCTATCTTTCACCATGTTAAAGAACAAAACGAGCTGTACAGTCAGTGTTTATCAACTTTTCGCAAAATTGCTAATCCTTCTACTAGTGCTAGCAAATGTGGCTTTCAGAAGTTTGTTGATTTCTTCATTAATAAGGATATTAGTGAGGAAGTACTTTTTCTTACTTTTGCGTTCGCCAAATTAATGATGTCTAGAGCTAGAGGTGTGGTAATATTATGGCTATCTGTAGCTGTTAACATCTCCTATACTTCTGAAGAAGTAGCTTAGGCTGTTGTTCTATTAAGACAACTTTATAGATGTCTCTTTAGGAGTAGAGAATTCTTCAAAGGTTTTGGAATTCATACCTCTGAATCTCCCATATTCTCTACTGACAAGGGATTTGGACCCCTATGGATCTTGACTTGTTGGGGCCATATGTATCTACCTTGTCTGATGGTTATCAATCGCTCTTCTGCTTTTAAAGCATCTAAGGGTTCAGAGGAGGAAGATCTTTCTTTTGATCCCCTTTTGTTCCTCTCTAATCTTGATGATTGTAGCTATTATGGTGAAGTCAGCTTCAATCTAATATCTCTAGACGAGGTTTGGCATCCAAGTTTGATATTTGCATACTTCTTGGCTTCTAAGTCCAATCCTGGTATCTGGAATATTTTTTCGGGTAAGATGGTCGTTTCTGCTGCAAACGAAACTTGGCGCCATCAAGCAATGCCTACTTGGCTACAATCCCTGAACATTCACTCTAGTTCCTTAGGGAGTGGGAACTTTTGGAGCAGTGTTCTTAAGTCTAGGGATTTAATAGTTGCTGAGCCTGAATACTTTGGCTTTGAGGCTTATAATCCACAGCTGGTAGCTAGGCAATTTGGATTGGTCCAAACACTACCTATTCCATACTTCTTGACCCGCAATGATCCTTGGACTTCAAGGGGTCATTTTGAAAAAGGTAGAGCCCTTCAGAGTACAACTCCCAACCTTACTTCCATGTCTATCTCTCCTTGGAAATGGATCACTAAAGCTGTTCGAGGCTTCCATCTGTGGTGGGATCATGTATTCCTAAATGAGTCAATGTGTTCTGATGCTTTGACGAACTTTGAGGACCAATTCTTCTTAGGCTGTAAGTAATTTCTCTCCTCAGTTATTTTGTAACTTTTTGTGGGAGTGAATATTACTAAATCTTCTTTGTGCTTTACTTCTGACTTATAAGCAAAAGCTGGCAAGAAGAAGCTAAGAGTGCCTGATGGCATGACAACATAGTCTAGATATGACAAGCTCTATTGGAATACCATAGACAAAAGGGTTCATCCTCATACCTTTTCAGAGGATGAAGATGATGCTGCTTATGATCAAGGGACTTCCTATGGAGATGTCCAGACTGTGTGGAGGACATCCAAACCATGGGGCCACTGGAGCAGATTGACCCTTTCAAAAGAGTTGCAAGGAAAAGAGATTACAATTGTCTCCCTGCCTCCAAGGACACTCGACCCAAGGGGTCAGTGGAGCAACCTGAGCCTCCTAAGAAGGCTTCAAAGAAGAGAGATTATGGTTGTATTTCTGCCTCCAAACCTTTAAGGCATTCCAACATGAAACGTCCTAAGTTAGAGGTTTCTTCAGAGATACCACAGTATATAATCTCCTCTAATGAAGATGATGACAAGACCATATCTCAAATTTTCAAAAGGAAACCATGAGTTAAAGCAAGTATGAATTTCACTTTTACTCCTTTTATGAGAAGTTTCACTTTTTGGAATACTGATTAATTTATTCCGGTTCCTCTGGTGATGATGACATTGAGCTTAAGATTATCAGTGATCCTTCTTCTAAGAAGTTATCACCTCTTGGCTCTGCTAGCCATCCTTCAGGAGATGCTCCCAAGATAGTTGATCCAGAGTTAATTTCAAATGGTGGTCCTGTTGATGAGTCTATCATCAATCATCCCACTTCAAGTGGTGCTACCCCCCAGTTGGAGAATGTGGCTACCTCCTCTTTGGAAGGATATGCTGCCCCCCAGTTGGAAGAGACTGAGCATTGTCATGTGGAAGCTCCTGATGAGGACTTGCTTCATCAATTTGATAAAGATCCCTTGGAATCAAGTCCTTTAGATATTGAAGTTCCAGGCTCTCATGCTGCTACCACTATTTTTATAGCAATTCCTTCTATTGCTGGAAGTGAAGTTCCAAAAAATGTTATTCCTTTAGAGGTCACACCTTTACGGAGCAGCACTGAAGTTGTGATTACCTCTGTTTGCAAAGGTTCTTCATCAACTTCAGCATCTACTTCAGGGACTGGTCTGCCTTTCTTTCCTCATGAATTCATTTAAGACTTCCTCTATATGAGTCCATGTCCTCATAATACCAGACTTCACTCTCTTGCTAACTTGGCTTCTTTTCTCTATGATGCAGAGGGAAGCACTCAAGAAGCAAGCGTGATGAAAGAGTCTGATGGAGGGAAAGAGGTTAATCTGCAGAGAACTATCATTATAAGGGGTCAACCTACCTCTGCCAACAGTGATCATTCCAGTGGATCATATGAGCACATAAAACAAGAAGATAAAATCTGGGACCTTTGCTTAACCTTAACCAGCAACCCTTATGATCAGGCTTCTGCACAGGCTCTTAAGCATATTTTGGAATCCCTGGTTTCTCAAGGCTTTCAATACTGGATACCTTGTCTTGATTATGTCAAGGAAACTCTTCTTATTCAACAATGCAATGCTGAATCAAGAGTCCAACCTCCAAAATTCTCAGCTCAGAAACTTCAGGAAGAGGAGACTTCTTTGGAAGCTCAAGCTATATCCTTCAGAAACTTCAGTAAACAGATCCAAGATTCCTTGAGTTCTTTTGATCAGAAGCTAAAGCTTCTTTCTAAGGAGAGGCAATCTTTACAAAATCTTCTAGTTGAGATTAATAAGGAGGAGATTAATATCATTAACGAGAAGTCTTCACTCCAAAGCTCTATTGATACTGAAGAGAAGAAGCTACACCAAGGGCGAACAAATCTTACTCATTTGAGGCAAGAGATGTTCAAAGATATGGCTGTACAGCAAAGCTTTATTCTCCAAAAGGAGAAACTTTGTAATGCCTTATCATCCATTAAAAACCTTAGTTTAGCTGTTAGACAATGTTGGAATGTCTAATATGTAACATTATTATTAATGTTGTAATTTTAATGATCCCTTGCTGCTTGAAACAATTCTGCATGTTTCTGTTGAAACACAGGGTTGTGTTGTTCCCATATAGATGGATGACATTTCTTTAGAAATTTGCCATTCAAGGCTCTATCTTTTATGTTGTCATCTATATTTCTTAATAGATATGCATTCCAGACATTTTCTTATGAATGATGAAGGGCCCTGCCACTTAGGTGACCATTTCCCTAGCTGTGGATCTTTGTAAGCGGCTTCTGGCAGGAACATTTTCCACACTTTATCATTATCCTGGATTTCTTTAGACACTACTTTTTTGTTGTAGGCCCTAGCAACTTTTTCTTTTTGGATTCTCATTTTGGCTAAGGCTTCTTCCTTAGCTTCTAGAGCATCCATAATTTCAATATTCATCGCCTGTGAATAGTCATCTCCTGATAATCCCATTAGTTGGGCTACCCTTGATGATCTTACATTCACTTCAGCTGGGATCACTAGAGTATGCCCCTAAACTAAGTTAAAAGGTGTAACTCCTGTTGCTTCCCTTTTAGAGGTCTTGTAGGCCCATAGGGCATACATCAACAACTCATCCCATTTTCTTGGGTTATTGTCTATGAGTTTTGAGATCCTTTTTACTATGATCTTATTGGTAGCTTCAGCTTGACAATTTGCTTGAGCATAGTAAGGCGTTGAATGCAATTCAGTAATCCCAAACTGGTTAAGATATTCCAGTAAGTTAGGATTTCTAAAGATTGTGGCTTGATCAAAGGTTATAGTTTCTGGAATTCCAAATCTTGTAAAGATTTTTTCTTCCAAGAAATTTATGACAACCTGGGTATTGAGCCTCCACCCATTTGGTGAAGTAATAAGTCACCACTAGGATGTATGAATGCTTCTTAAAGGATGCATGATTGATTTCTCCTGTGGCATCCACTGCCCATCCTCCTCGAAGGGCCAAGGTTTAATGACATACTTAAGTTATGAAGCTGGTGCCCTGTTGATAGGCCTAAACTTTTGACATCTTTTGCAACCTTTAACATAGTCTATACAATCCTTTCTCATAGTAGCCAATAGAAGCCATGTTCGTGCAACAGCCATCTCATTTTTAGGCCATTTTGATGAGCACCACATAGCCCTTGGTGAATTTCTGCCATGAGGGTTAGAGCATCTCCAGCATCCACACACTTCAAAAGTAATCCTTCAGGATCCTTTCTATGTAATTCAGCAAAATGCATGCAAAACTTAGTTGCTGCCATTTTGATTCTATTTGGCACTTTCGTCCCAGTTGGGTCCTGGAGATAATGAATAATTTCGTCTCTCCAGGTCCATTTCCTCCCTTAATATTGAAATTGTATAGAATTCCAATATATCCTCTGATCTTTCTTGATCAGATTCAATGAGAGGTTCTAGGATCTTCTCTTGGAGAATGATATCTTCACTTTGTGAAGGTACCTCTTCTCTAGTATAAGCTATTTGGGACAGCTGTTTGTTTTCTTCTCTAGGAATGTGTCTGAAAGTGATTTCCTTAAATTGTTTAGACAATTGTGTGCTTTCTTACCATACTCCTGAGATACTAGTGATATACTTTTGAATTCCTCATTTATTTGATAAATGAATAATTGAGAATCCCCATATATCTTTGCTTTCTTAGCTCCCAATTCTAGCAACATCTCTAATCCAATTAATAAAGCTTCATATTCAGCTCTATTGTTGGTACATGGGCCCTATAGGGCTACTGCTAGTTTAGTTGGAATTCCATCAAGAGATAGAATATATATTCCAGCTCCTGCTGTTTCTCTGGAGTTGGATCCATCAAAGAACAAGGCCCATGGAAGGATGTCCTCATCAATGACTCCTAAGTCACAACAAGGATGGGTTGCTAAGAAATCAGTTAGAGCTTGACCTTTCACTGCCTTTTGTGGCACATATATTAGGTCGAATTATAGTAAATGTAAACTCCATTTGCTTAACCTTCCTTTTATAAAAGACTGGGATATCATATATTTTATGACATCTGTTGGAGATACTACTTCCATTGTAAAGGTCATGAAGTAATGTATGAGCTTGATTGATGCATCATACAAGCACAAACACCATTTCTCTCGCCATGGTATACCTTTTCTCGGTGTCAATGCAGGATTCTACTTAGAATTTAGCTTCGCTTCATGTCCTTTCTCATTTTCTTGAGTAAGGAGACTACCAATGGAATCTTCACAAGCAGCCAGATATAACCTTAGTGGCTTTCCATTATGCCTTGGAGGTATCAATATGGGAGGACTGGCCAAATCTTGTTTGATTTGATCAAAAGCCTTTTGATGCTCCTCGTTCCATTTAAATTCTGATTCATGTTTTAATCTTAGCAAAGGCGAAAACTTTTTAGTTTTTCCAGCTAAGTTGGCCATGAATCTTCTAACATAATTGACCTTAGTGGTTAAGCAATCCCTTCTTATTAGAAGGTGGCTTGGCTGCCAACACTGCTTTTGTCTTATTTTGGTTAATTTCCATTCCATTTTTATGAATGAGGAATCCTTAGAAGTCACTAGCTTTAACTCCAAATGCACATTTGAGTGGATTCATTTTTAGGTGATATTCTCTCATTCTAGTGAATGACTTAATCAAATGCTCTTTATGTTTTAAAAAGTCATTTGACTTTATGAGGATGTCATCCACATATACTTCCATGATCTTACCAATCATGTCCTTTAAGATTGCATCCATTGCTCGTTGATATGTGGCTCCAGCATTTTTTAATCCAAATGGCATGGCCACATATTGAAACAAGCCTAATGATTTTGGACATCTGAAGGCTGTTTTGTTACAGTCTTCATGTGCAATCCTTAAATGGTGATATTCTACATACCCATCCATAGAAGATATGTATTCATATCTTGATGCTGCATCTATTAGGAGATCAGCTACTGGCATGGGATATTGATCTTTAGGCGTAGCTTTGTTCAGATCCCTAAAGTCAATGCAGATTCGTATCTTGCCATTTTTCTTAACTACTGGAACTATATTGGAGATCCAGTCAGCATATTGGCAAGGCCTTATGAACTCTGCCTTGAGGAGTTTGTTTATTTCCTCTTGTATAGGCTCTGTTAGTTCAGGCGCTAGTCTTCTAGTTATTCGCGCCACAGGCTTAAATCCTTCCCTGATAGGTAGGTTATGCTCTACCACTTTCCTATCAATGCCAGGCATACCATGATGTTCCCAAGCAAAACAATCCTTAAATTCTTTTTGAATTTTTATGATATCCTGCTTTTCTTGGTTAGTGAGGAGCATACTTATGTAAGTAACATGTGGATTTTCATTATCCCCTAAATTTATTTCCTCTAGTGGATCATGAACTTCTTGTTTAATATCCTCACTTTTAGCCCATACTTTCTCATCCTCCTCTTCTAAGGATTCAGTTTCATGTAAGTTGAGCAACATGCCTTAGAGTTTATAAGAAAATCCTTTTGGTATTTTCTAAAAACTAAATCTTTCATTACTTGATCAATAATAGGGGTAAACCCATTACAATATTCTTCTTGTTTTATAGACATAATAAACTTTTGTAAGAAAAATACATCCTAACTCTACAAACTAATGAGAGCTAAGGGTTGATCATAGTCTGGCGCCTGTTGAATA
Organism: Beta lomatogona; assembly: GCA_947646795.1. Classification (NCBI taxonomy): domain Eukaryota; kingdom Viridiplantae; phylum Streptophyta; class Magnoliopsida; order Caryophyllales; family Amaranthaceae; genus Beta; species Beta lomatogona. The sequence goes on along the minus strand of CANSNZ010000977.1, from coordinate 1,549,085 downwards.
TATTCATATTTTGATTAAATATCTTCAACTTCTGGGACGTCATCGACTTCTTCAATGAGAATTGCACCTGAGTCTTCTACCTGTTGGTGAGTGTGTGACTCAAGTTGTAGAGCATCCTCAATTTTGATGGTAGAAACTGACTTTAGAGAGTCCCTGACAAAGACAGAATCATGAGATGTAATTAGACAAACTTCCTTATCTGCTTGTACCATCTCATAAGTGTCACCATTCCACAAGATCAAAACTTGGTGGAGTGATGACGGAATAGCATAATTATGATGTAACCAATCGCTTCACAGTATGGCATTATAATGAGTACCATTTTCAACTATGAAGAAACCAATATAAGTAGTTTTAGTTCCTACTCTTATTTTTGAGATAGCCATTCCTTCCACTTTTTCTGAAAAACCAGAAAAACCATTTATGTTGATCTGTATGTTATGCAAATCTTTTCTAGTCTTTCCTAGTTTTCTGAATACAGAGAGTAGCATAATATTAACAGTAGCTCCAGTGTCTACCGATACTTCGTCTAAACGAACTCCCTCAAAATCAACATTTAGAAATAAAGCTTTAGTGTGCTTATTATTAACATCAACTGACTTAAAGATTTTATCTATGATCAATTTCTCTAGGTTAGCTTTTAGAGATGTTTTGTTAGGCACTTTCTTATGAGGTACATTTAAATAAGATGACATGCTTTGGGAAGAAGTAATTTTAAATTTACCTGCCCTCTCTTCCTTATCAACTTCATCTGCCCATGACGTGGTATTGGTCTGGAATTCTGGTTGGCCTTCTGACTTTTTGAACTCTATTGGTAGCATGACCATATTACACTGTGCGTTTTGTTCCTCTCCCATCCCTGTTTGAGGCTCGCTCATCAGTAGGTCTCCATCCAGAATTAAGTCACTATCTGAAACCAATAAGTCCAAATCCTTAGATCCAAACTCTGAATCATAATACTCATTAAAGCCATTTCCCGATCTCTCTTTCATAAGAGAGTCACCTCCTTGAGGCTGCTGGCCACCATTCTTTGTAGATGGTGTATCATATTGTTCCTCTTCCAGAGTAAACCAATACCAGCTTGTAGCATCTCCACATCAATTTTGATGTTTGCTATAAGGGACTCTTGCACATTTTGAGTGCTGATCTGAGCCCATACTACAGCAGCTTTTGCAATTAACTCCTTCATCTTTATTGTCCTACTTTTAGGAAGGTTTTGGACATCTGATAGTGGCCAAGGCCTAACTGCTGACTTGATCTTTGACTTACCTTGGCCCCCATGGGAATTCGCCCTTCTTTTGAGAATTTTGGGCACAAGTGTTTGACTTGGCTCCCTTTCTTTCCCTTTTAAGGAAGAGCCTGAACTGGGACTGTCCTGTTTCCTTGGTCCTTGACTTCTGGACCTTTTCTGGAATGGACATTCGTAAGCAGGCACATAGGCAGGATCATTTGGGATTATTTGAGTTCTAACCATTTCAAAGGTTAGCCTATCTGCACATAGTGAGCACATTCCGTTTCTTAGAGCATTCAACCCTTCTATCGCCTTAGTCTGCAATGGGAATTTTTGAGCAGGTTTTAGCTCTTTCCTCAAGCATTAATAGGCTTGGAGCTGCGCTGGAATTAACAGGCGCCTTAACTTTGGCTAAGTTGGCCTTGTAGGCTTCTAGCTCCATGGCATGATGTTCCATTTCTGAGACAACTAGTGTAACACCCCGACAATTCTCTCTTTTCTAAAACACCTTTTTTAATATAAAATATAGAGAATTATCAAAGTATTATCACCCGTGTGAAAACGTATCGGCTTATTTAGAATTTTGGAGCGGAAAACATAATAATAAACTTAATAAATAAAACTTAGTCAACAACAAAGCCAACTCCAAAAGTCAAACCAACAAAAGTCAAAGTCAACATAAAACCAAAGCCAACTACGAAAAGTATAACTCAAAAGTATTATAAATAAACTACACAAGCTCTCCAATCCCGTACCCAATGATGCATCATCTTCAAACCTGTAGATGGACAATGCACTATTGATCCCTAGAGACGGCTCACCAAAATGGGTCATCACAGGATCAATAAGGCATAGCCATGATAAACATACACAAACAAAAGCACGTAATCAGCTCAGTACTACATACTAAATAAATAAACAATCTTAACATGATACTAATAAATAGTAAGCAAGAATAAATAATAACATAATAACTTGCAGATAACTTTTACTGAAATAAACTTTAACAACATTCTTATTACTTTAAATGGAATAGTCAATGGACCGAGTTGTCTAACTAAAACCAGCCTTCCCTTTGGAAAACGAAATACGGGCGCGACTCCGTATTCCCATGATCTACGATATCGAGGAACCTTTTAAATAAAATAGGACACGGTGATCAATCCGGCACCAGAAAAAGCCACGGCACGCTCACCATGTACCCCAACTCCTATTTGTCCAACACTTCAGACGTGCACCAGTCTAAAGCTATTGCTATCCAGTTTCACTTTACATGATTTACCAGTTATTACTTGTTATGACTCACAAGCAACACAAATAGCAAAATCAACAACCAATCACAACTTTATTTTTATCTTAGGATTAGAAGTGATCATACAACTTAACAACCCAAGATTAATTCCAACTTTAATTCAATCTTTCTTATTTGTTGAACCTAGCCAACAACCAAATACCTTTCATAGGTATAAAATATCAACTTACCAAATAAGGCCCTCGGTCCTTATAAAACAATGAAATACTCAAAATGGAACAAATGATCAATCATGATCCAAACCAATATATATATTAATTCCCCCATGTGAATAAATATAATAAAGTTCCCAACCATATGCTTGCATCAATCTTCCATACAAACATAATATAAATCTCATAGTCAACATGTTTCACACAACGACATAAAACATGCAAATCCAACATAATAGAAATCATATATGAACTCAACATAGTTCCTATCCATGATACTACATAATTCTCATCCTTAAAATCATGATACTAATCCAATCAACACATAGGTATGTACGTACCTTGTGTAGACAAAATTCGAGGCTACTTTAACAAGCTTAAAAGTCGCCTAAAGAATATTCTCCGCCTAAAACAACCAATATAAATCCAAGATCAATCCCTTATGAATTTACAGCAATAATAAAATACTTTAAACCATTATTAAAAGTGTTTATAAACCTTTCCCATCAATAAAACTTAAGTATTAAAGCCCCCCAGTATAGTACTACTATACTAGTTGTCAAAAACTCTCAAAACTCATGTTTTAAAATCATAAACTCCAACATCAACACTCTTTTTAAATTTCCAGCAACATATAACATATTAAAACTCTTTTTAAACATGCTTAAACATATTTAAAATCATAAGAATAATCAATTTCATAAACTATAATATACTACTATGATTTTCCAACCTTTTAAACCCTAAAAAAATCATGCTTTGATAATTAAAAAATCCAATTCAAACCTAATATGCAAATCCGAATTTTATTTCTTCAATACATAAATTATATAACTTAGATTCAATATTAAATCGTCAAACTATAACTTTTAAACATAAACAAATTAAAACAAAACTTAAAAATATAAACTTTGAATAAAACTTGAGGAGGAAGAAAAGAAATCAAACCAAAGCAAGAAGAAGGACAACACACCACACGCCGGTGGAGGAAGGAAACGGCGGCGGCAGCACGGCTGGCGGTGGCATTCGCCGGCTGGCAGTGGCGGTGGGCGGAAACTGGCGGCCGACCGGAAGAAGAAAAACCGAAGGGAAAAGGAAGAAGGAAGATAAGAAAAAGAGAGGGAAAAATAATGATGAGGGCCGAAAAATTGGGAGGAAAGGAGAAGAGAGGAAATAACTTGTGTGGGAAAAATTAGGGGTTTATGGGGTTTATATGGATTTCCCCTTGTGGGCTTAGGAAAAGGTAATTGGGCTTGAATTATAAATTATTTTCCAAGCCTAAGAGTGTTTGGGTTCCTCAAACCCATATAAGAGTCCTTTTCCAAATCCAAAAAGTATTTCAAACATTTCAAATACTTTTCAAAGCATGACTTTAATAAAATATTTGACTTGCATTAATCATTAAAATAATTCCTTTGACTTTCAAATAGTCAACCTTTGAAAAAATAAATCATTAAAAGACTAAAATATATTTAAAAATAAATAACTATATATTAAAATATATTTATAAAATCCATAAATTTTTGGAGGATTACAATCTACCCCTCTTAAAAGAAGTTTCGTCCCGAAACTTGACACAAAACTCACACATTTTCAAAAGTTTTTAACTCAACTCCCAAACTCCCAATGGAGAAATACTTGTGCCACTCATGTGCACTCTTTTGCCAACTTAAAAATCACTTGTGTTACTCATGAACACCTTTTCTTATACGGAGAATCTATTTATTTTGCACCAACATGTGCAAATCGCCAAAATAAGCATAAAAATACCATAAAAATAGGTAAAAAGCGCGAAATTCTATCGCATTCTTCCCCCTTAAAGAAAAAGAGTTACGCCCTCGTAACTCACCTCAGGGAATAAATTCGGATACTTCTTCTTCATTTCATCTTCAGCTTCCCACGTTGCCTATTCAGACTCATGGTTAGGCCAAAGTACTTTCACGATATTGACATCCTTATTGCGTGTACTACGCACCTTCTTACCAAGAATTCTCACAGGGCTTTGCTCATATGTGAGGCTACTCTCGATTTGGATTCTTTCAGGCTCCAAAACATGACTCTCATCAGGAATATATCTCTTGAGTTGGGAAATATGAAACACATCATGCATTTTCTCAAATTCCATTGGCAATGCCAACTTATAAGGTACCTTCCCAATTTTTGCAAATCTCATATGGGCCAACATATTTAGCACTCAATTTTCCCTTTTTACCTCATCACGCCCTTAGTTGGTAATACTTTCAGGAATACTTTATCACCTACTGCAAACTCATCTTCTCTTCGCTTTAAATCGGCATAACTCATTTGCCTATCTTGAGCAGTCTGAAACAACTTGACATTCTTAACAGTCTATTCAATAAATTCTGCCCCCAATACTATATTCTCACTAAAATCATTCCAGCAAATGGGACTTCTATACTTTCTTCTATACAACGCCTCAAAATGAGCTATTCTAATGCTCGCATGATAATTATTGTTATACTACCTCTAAGGATTGAACTTTCCCTATTAGTCTCTTATGATCTATCTTCACTTTCTGACAGGCTAGACATTTTGACACGAATTCAGCGACCTCACACTTCATATTCGGCCATTAATTAATAGATTTCCATAAGATCCTTATACAACGTATCACCCCGAGGGTGTACCGAATATGGAGTATTATGTCCCCCATCCATAAGACGTTTCTTAATCTCATAACATTTTTGTGGTACACACCACCTTCCCTTGAACCTCAAACTTCCATCATCATGGATATTAAAATCAACTTCCTTACCTTGATTGATCTTCTCCTTAATCTTATCTAGGTGCTCATCTCCAACTTGATCCTCTTTGATCTCGTCGAAAACTAGCTAACAACCCCAATGACAAAGCACTCAATCTTCCCTCGATCTCCCCAGGATTTAAGATTTCTAAGCTAAGTCTTTGCATATCTCGACACAATTCCTCAGGAACTACCAAGTCATTCATGCTATGGCTCGACTTTCTATTCAAAGCATCGGCAACTACATTTGCCTTCCTTTCATGTTATTGGATGTCTAAATCATAATCCGTAATCAACTCTAACCATCTCCTCTGCCTCATATTGAGGTCTTTTTGAGTGAAAATGTACTTCAAACTTTTATGGTCAGTAAAGATCTTACAGGTTGCCCCATAAAGGTAATGTCTCCAAATTTTCAAGGCAAACATGATCGCAGCTAACTCTAGATCATGGGTAGGGTAATTAGCCTCATAAGGTTTCAACTGACGTGACGCATACGCGATCACCTTCCCATTGTGCTGCAACACACAACCCAAACCATTCTTTGAAACATCACTATACACCTCAAATCCCTCGTTCCCATCAGGCAGGGTCAAAATAGGTGCGGAGGTCAAACGTTCTTTTAAAATCTGAAAAGCTTCCTCACACTTCTCACTCCACTCGAATTTTGACTTCTTTTTCATCAAACCGGTCATTGGCCTCGCTATCTTCGAGAAATCTCTCACAAGTCCCCTATAATAGCCAGCTAGACCTAGGAAACTTCGAATATCAGACACATTCTTTGGAGTTGGCCACTCACTCACAGCTTGAATCTTAGCAGGAACTACAGAGACTCCTTCCTTAAACACATAGTGACCCAAAAATGCTACTTTCTCCAAATGGAACTCACACTTAGAAAACTTGGCATACAATTGATTCTTCCTAAGTGTCTCGAATAATATAATCCTCAAGTGCTCATCATGCTCTTTTTCATTCTTCGAATAGATAAGAATATCATCAATGAAAACAACAACGAACTTATGTAAGAACTCATGGAAAATCCAATTCATCAAGTCCATAAATATGACAGGTGCATTGGTTAACCAAAAAGGCATTACAGTAAACTCATAATGACCATAACGAGTCCTAAACGCATTCTTAGGTATATCCTTATCAGCTACCCTCAATTGGTGATACCCCGAACGCAAATCAATCTTCGAGAACACGCTCTCCCCATTCAATTGATCGAATAGGTCATCTATCCTAGGCAAAGGATACTTGTTCTTGATGGTTACATTATTCAATTCCCTATAATCGATACACAACCTCATGCTCCCATCTTTCTTTTTAACAAACAACACCGGTGCTCCCCAAGGTGATGCACTAGGCCTAATATAACCTTTATCAAACAGCTCTTGCAACTGCGTCTTCAATTCACTCATCTGAGGAGGTGTCATTCTATAGGGTGCTTTAGATATAGGTGCAGTTCCAGGAACTAAGTCTATGGTGAACTTAACAGCTCTAGCAGGCGGCATACACGAAATCTCACTCGGAAACACATCCATAAACTCATTCACGATTGGAACATCCTCGATCTTTACTCCCATCTCTTTACTCACATCTTGCACACTACAGAAAAATAGCTCACACCCCTTCTTCATCAATTTCCTCACTTGCATTGCAAAAATAACCCCAAAGTTCTTGGGCTTCCCAAAACGTCAATACGAAGTTAACTTCCCCCAAGGGCTTCTCAATAATACTTTATGAGCTTCACATTCTATTTTGGCCTTATAGAAACCTAACCCATTCATCCCAAGAATAACATCTAGATATCCCAGATTAAACTCTATCAAATTAGAAGGAAATGAACAGTCTCCTATCTTTAGAGGCAAATCTTTAAACAACTTGGTACACATTATGACTTCTCCAGTAGGTATACTTATGGGCAAGTCAATTATTTCAAAGTATACTAATTCCGAAGTTTTTTTTATAACGGATGACGAAATAAACAAATAGGTCGCTAGATCCCCTTTACAATCTCTACCAGGGTGGTTCTTACTACGTACACTTCTTACACTTCTTACAGTCATAACTCCTCTCAGACTGGCCCTTATTATTCAAGTCTTGACCATTTCTTCCTTGGAAATTTCCATTCCCATTTTTATTCCTCTTTAAGTTCTCCTGATTTCCTCCAGCATTAAAATCCTTTCTTTTCACACCCACTACATCATTCTTTTTATCACGCCTCAACTGAAGACCAAAAATGTGGGTTGCTCTTCCATTCACAACATCAAAGGACACAAAGATCTCATCACCTAACCCCGATTGGATTCCTCAGTCAAACCTTGCTCAAATCTTTGAGCCTTTAGCTCTTAAGTGGCAACTACCTCATGCAGACCTCGACAACTATGAACTTACTATAGTACTCAGAGATACTCATACTCCCCATCCTAAGGTTTATGAACTCCCGAGCCTTTTGTTTTATCATAAAAGCAAGGTAAAATTTTCCTCTTAAAGCAGCAATAAAGGAATCCTAATTAAACCCTTCCACAACACTAAGTCTATTTCCATTTTCTTTCCACCATAAGTCAGCCTCATCTTTCAAACACAATATAGCTTGACCTACTTTATAGCTCCAAAAATCTTTTCAAACTCCCTAATCCAACTTTCTAGGAAGGTAGGGTCAGCTTGCCCCTTAAAGTACGGTGGTTTAACTTTGGCTAATCTTTCAAACATTTCCCAGCAGGATTGGGACGCTCAGCTCTTTCACGAGTCAAATTCTCCGCCAATAGGCGAACATCAGAAGCTAAATTGTTATCGTTGTTAGCCATTTTACTGCGCGAGCTAAAGTTTTAACGTAACTCTACTCTAGGTTTCGATACATAACTTACATGTCATTCTCTATGAAGGCAACATTTGATTTGACCATAAAGATCGCATCAACATACAATTTCTCATGAAGTTATAATAATATCACATAATAAATCATCATGGAACATATAATTATTCATGAATATATTCACATCAAGAATAACATATGTGAGGATAAAATTCAATCACAACAATAAGATAAAATAAAATATTCCCATTCACGTGCCAAAATAAATTCTTCCTCACTTGAGTAACAAAATCTTTACTTTTATTCCTCAAACGATAATAATAATATTTTTCCAATCCAAAATAACCAACTTATTCCTCAACAATATCAAGATGTTAAAGAAGGAAATTTAAACCATTGTAGCTTAGCTACTTATTCAACTACTAACCTTAGAACATAAATAAATACTCTTTGGAGTTACATTGTCATTTCTATCCTTATTTTCTTTATACTTTTATGGAGTAAACATTTCATCCTCAAAGTCTCAAGAGTCTCCACTATAATAATAATAATAACCTGGATTTTTAGGTCTAGTAGATTTTCAAATCCTTTTGGGTTGATGGCCATCCTCGTCCAACTCTAAATCACTCACATCGCTCAGATAAGATCTCCAAGTAATACTATAGATGTTCTTTCAGGTTTGCCCTCTAGTATGATCAAACTCTTGAATAACCTCATCATTGCTATCAGGAGTGTTTACTTTCACAACACAACACATAATAATCTCTAGGCTGGTGAAGCTATCACTGTTAGACTCATAACCTCCATCACTCTCATCATCACTCAACACAATAGGGTTATAGTAGCTCCCTACTCTAGTATCTTCTCTATCAGACATGGCTAGGAATCTATAACAAATATATATAACTTCTATAAGCAATTGGTACTCTCACTTAACGTATAATCCCAACAATAAACAATGAGCAAGAATAACCAACAACATAAAGCATAAGAATAACATAAACAGTTATTAGGGAAGAAAAATATAATCATGCTGAACTAACTATTTAATGCAGACATATAATATTTCCATCCTATATGCCATTCCTATACTACCCATCTCTCACAACATAATAAAATAAATTATATTTAAAAAAATTTCGAATTCGAAAAGAACCAAAAATTACATAACGAACAACATAAAAAAAAATTACATAGCTCAAAAATTTCAAACATAATGACGAAAATATCAAAACTTTCGGACTACTCCCTCCGTCCCAGAATAGTCTGAACACTTTCCTTTTATGTTTGTCCCAAATTAGTTTGAACACTTCCATTTTTGGCATGGTCCCACTATAAATATATTATTTATTTTACACATCTTTGGCCCACACTCTACCTTTTATCAATAAAAAGTTACCTAACTTTCTCTCTCCTCTAATAAAAAATACCCCACCAACTCCTATCACATCTACTTTTTAAATAAAATAACATTTGATAACCACACTACAGCTTATCACCTTAAACTACGTGTCCCAACAAGTGTTCAGATCTTTCTGGGACAGAGGTAGTATATAAAAAAATATATTCGGACACTAAACTAAACTAAAAAAAAATACGGACCCCTTTTTTTTAAAAAAAAAAAATTCATTCGAATTCCAAAAAAAAAAAAAAAAAATCGGACCCTAAAAATATTCGAATGCAAAATTCTATCACAATCATGAAAAAGAATTTTCGAAGGTAATTTGAATACCATGAATAAGTAGGACTCAATTCTAAGAAATTCATTTTAAGTAACTTTGCCAGTTAGGCGCCTAAAGACTCAAAGTTGGCACAAAAGGCCAATAAAAACCTAAAGCTCCTAGATACCACTTTGTAACACCCCGACAATTCTCTGTTTTCTAAAACACCTTTTTTAATATAAAATATAGAGAATTATCAAAGTATTATTGCCCGTGTGAAAACGTATCGGCTTATTCAGAATTTTACAGCGGAAAACATAATAATAAACTTTATAAATAAAACTTAGTCAACAACAAAGCCAACTCCAAAAGTCAAACCAACAAAAGTCAAAGTCAACTTAAAACCAACACCAACTACGAAAAGTATAACTCAAAAGTATTATAAATAAACTACACAAGCTCTCCAATCTCGAACCCAATGATGCATCATCTTCAAACCTGTAGATGGACAATGCACTATTGATCCCTAGAGACTTCTCACCAAAATGGGTCATCACAAGATCAATAAGGCATAGCCATGATCAACATACACAAACAAAAGCACGTAATCAGCAAAGCTGAGTACTACATACTAAATAAATAAACAATCATGACATGATACTAATAAATAGTAAGCAAGAATAAATAATAATATAATAACTTGCAGATAACTTTTACTGAACTAAACTTTAACAACATTCTTATTCTTTAAATGGAATAGCCAATGGACCGAGTTGTCTAACTAAAACCAGCCTTCCCTTTGGAAGACGAAATACGGGCGCGACTCCGTATTCCCATGCCCTACGATATCGAGGAACCTTTTAAATAAAATAGGACACGGTGATCAATCCGGCCCCAAAAAAAGCCATGGCACGCTCACCATGTACCCCAACTCCTATTTGTCCAACACTTCAGACGTGCACCAGTCTAAAGCTATTGCTATCCAGTTTCACTTTACATGATTTACCAGTTATTACTTGTTATGACTCACAAGCAACACAAAGAGCAAAATCAACAAACAATCAACTTTCTTTTTATCTTAGGATTAGATAAGTGATCATACAACTTAACAACCCAAGATTAATTCCAACTTTAATTCAATCTTTCTTATTTGTTGAACCTAGCCAACAACCAAATACCTTTCATAGGTATAAAATATCAACTTACTAAATAAGGCCCTCGGTCCTTATAAAGCAGTGAAATACTCAAAAGGGAACAAACGATCAATCATGATCCAAACCAATATATATATATATATATTAATTCCCCCATGTGAATAAATAAAATAAAGTTCCCAACCATATGCTTGCATCAATCTTTCATACAAACATAATATAAATCTCATAGTCAACATGTTTCACACAACGACATAAAACATGCAAATCCTACATAATAGAAATCATATATGAACTCAACATAGTTCCTATGCATGATACTACGTAATTCTCATCCTTAAAATCATGATACTAATCCAATCAACACATAGGTATGTATGTACCTTGTGTAGACAAAATTCGAGGCTACTTTAACAAGCTTAAAAGTCGCCTAAAGAATATTCTCCGCCTAAAACAACCAATATAAATCCAAGATCAATCCCTTATGAATTTACATCAATAATAAAATACTTTAAACCATTATTAAAAGTGTTTAAAAACCTTTCCCATCAATAAAACTTAAGTATTAAAGCCCCCTAGTATAGTACTACTATACTAGTTGTCAAAAACTCTCAAAACTCATGTTTTAAAATCATAAACTCCAACATCAACACTCTTTTTAAATTTCCAGCAACATATAACATATTAAAACTCATTTTAAACATGCTTAAACATATTTAAAATCATAAGAATAATCAATCTCATAAACTACAATATACTACTATGATTTTCCAACCTTTAAAACCCTAAAAATTCATGCTTTGATAATTAAAAATCCAATTCAAACCTAATATGCAAATCTGAATTTTATTTCTTCAATACATAAATTATATAACTTAGATTCAATATTAAATCGTCAAACTATAACCTTTAAACATAAACAAATTAAAACAAAACTTAAAAATATAAACTTTGAATAAAACTTGAGGAGGAAGAAAAGAAATCAAACCAAAGCAAGAAGGAGGACAACACACCACAGGCCGGTAGAGGAAGGAAACGGCGGCGGCGGCACGGCTGGCTGTGGCATTCGCCGGCTAGCAGTGGCGGTGGCCGAAAAATGGCGGCCGACCGGAAGAAGAAAAATCGAAGGGAAAAGGATGAAAGAAGAAAAGAAAAAGAGAGAGAAAAATAATGATGAGGGCTGAAAAATTGGGAGGAAAGGAGAAGAGAGGAAATAACTTGTGTGGAAAATATTAGGGGGTTTATATAGATTTCCCCTTGTGGGATTAGGAAAAGGTAATTGAGCTTGAATTATAAATTATCTTCCAAGCCTAAGAGTGTTTGGGTTCCTCAAACCCATTTAAGAATCCTTTTCCAAATCCAAAAAGTATTTCAAACATTTCAAATACTTTTCAAAGCATGACTTTAATAATATATTTGACTTGCATAAATCATTAAAATAATTCCTTTGACTTTCAAATAGTCAACCTTTGAAGAAATAAATCATTAAAATACTAAAATATATTTAAAAATAAATAACTATATATTAAAATATATTTATAAAATCCATAAATTTACGGGGGGGATTACAACTAGTCTATTGAGACTTAACTGCCTAGTTAAAAACCCTCTGAAAACTTGGCACTGGTCTGTTGTATGTGACCCATTTATATGCCATCTGCACATATCTTCCAACCCCTCTTCATTGGCTATCTTTGTCATAACCAAGATTCCTTCGTCAAGCAATCTGTTGTAGAGTTGGTTCCTATTTCGGTAGCTTGAGATGCCTGCAAGGTAACAGTAAAAACATTATTAGTCTCTCCCATACCACATAATAGTTCGAATGGTTCGTCCATTCCAACTACATTAACATCTTCATCATCAAGAAACATGATATTTTTCTTATCAATTTCATCCTGGATTTTATTTCTAAAAACGATGCATTCAGAAGTGTCATGAGTTACTGCATCATGTCATTTACAGTATTTTTTACCCTTAAGTTCATCAGCAGTTCTTACTTTATGCCTTCCTACCAGTTTTATCTTTTTGTTAGATAATAACCAGTCGAAAATAGCATTAGATTTCTTAGCATCAAAAGTATATTTCCTCTTTTGTTCAGATTTCATATCTTTTGGCGCCATAAATTCTTTCTTCTCTAGAGGAGCACACTTATAAGGTACTCCATGAATGATTTCTGCCACGTCCAGTTCTTGTGCAGTTTCAAAGTGGAAGGACTCGTCATTCTGAGCAAAGAAGTTGTGAAGTCTTGCTGCACTTTCAGCCTGTAGGTTCCTTTCATACCTTACGACCAATTCTGCTAATTCAACAAAATCGCCAAAGGTATGACCATCAAACCTTTTTCGAAACTAAATTAACATTCCCTCTTGAGCCATTTGTACAAATTCTCTTTCAAGGATGCTAACATGACACCAGATCTTGGCCATTTTGAATCTAGATAGGTAGTCTTCTATAGACTCTCCTAACTTCTGTTGGATTCTAGCTAGATCACTTAAAGTCACACCTGGTTCAGTGTGTGCAAAATGATTTGTAAATTGCACTTGCATGTCTTGCCATGAGTGAATGGAATTTGGCGGTAAATTAGTGTACCACCAAAAAGCAGTCTCAGTAAGAGACATGGAAAACATTCTAAGTTTTAAGAAATAATTGTCAGTTGCTTCCCTACACTGACAATTGAACCTAACCAAATGTTCCTCGGCATAAACTCTGTCATTGCCTGAGAACAAGGTGAAGTCAGGTATCTTAAACATTCTAGGAAATGGATTGGATCTATCAATCCATTCAGGGTAAGGTTTTTGACCTATTTGCCTCTGATTTTTCCTAGAATTATCCCCTACTAGTCTTTGGACTAGTGCCTCAACTTGTGCTGCCAATGGATCCTGATGCGTTCTTTGATAGCCCATATTCTCATTCCCCATGTTTCCTGCCTGATCCTATACAGGATTAGGGTTAGGATTGAAAGGTTGATTTTGAGAACCTCCCAAAGGGATCTACTGGTGTTGCATAAAAGCAGGATTGGCTGCACCTTACGCCATTTGCGGTGGGAATGTGTGTCCATTTGTGGGCATCCTCTACTGATAAACACCAGTTGCTTGGGCAAATGGAACTTGGGGTTGATTATACCCCGGAATATTCCCATAATGCGGCGTACCAACCATAGTTAGTTGGCTATGAGGCATGTAAACATAGGGTAAAGAAGGATTCCCAGCTATATTTGGTTGGTTAAGAGGCGCATATGCATGCGGTGTACTATTGTTGTTTGTAACAAAAGCATCTTGCCTCTGTCCTCCTTGTAATGGTCCAGATTAGTGTGTGTTGTCACCAACTTGTCCACCACCCATGGAAAATGAAGGTTGGTGATGTCCTGACGCCTGGTGCAAGCCTGGCTCCACGCCCGCTGCCATTTCATCACTTCTCCTAAGGTTTCCATAATTACCCTCATGGCTCAAGGGTATTGCCCTTGTTTGGTGTGCATGAGAGGAAGTTTGTGGATCGCCTGAAATAAGTATATCTCTAGTTTCAGGGTGGGAGAAATGTACCCTCGGAGGGTAACCTAGTGGAGGAACATCTGGCTCTATATCAGAATTTCCCATTGCTCTATTCTATGGGACCTCTTCTAAGGCCTTAACTAGTTTCTCATTTAACTGATAGTGTTTTTCGACTAGTGGTTCTAGACGAGTAACTACTTCAGTGGCAAGAGATGTTGATATTGCCATGAAAGTTGCACTCATAGTATCATTGATATCTACAAGTATCCTATCAATCTGCCTAGAGTTAATCTCTATATTCTCTTCACTTATCCTTTGGAGGATGTCTGTGAAGACCCTGGCAGACTCATAGGCTAGAGTCCTGTAGTTGGAGTCAAATTGTTATCTTTGACTCTCTCTGGCCTCTAACAGTAAATTCTTTACTATTTCTGTGAACTTTCCATACTTTTGTTGTATAAGTCCACGACCAGTACTACCAGGAGATGAGCCTTCCTTTTGTGGGGTCTCTTCATTTGACTATTCATGACTATGGTGAATTGGTTCACCGTTGTTACCATGCACCCTAGTTTCTAGAGGGGTTGAAGAACTCGTTTCCATGTTTTGGAAACTTGTTTCCTCCTGAGCAACTTCCTTATTCTTTTTAGAACGTGTATCCGGCATTTACGTAAAAACAACCCTTTTTTGCAGTTGGTTTTTCGAAAGTACGAAGAAGAAAGTTCACAATTTGATTATGAATCTTTTTCTCCCACTGTGGTCGCCAAAACACTTGTTGGTGCAAAATCAGTTGGTTGACTTTGCAAACAAGTCACTGCACACCCAGTAGTTTGATACTGAATGTCTTGGGAGACTTAGCCCCTGGGGGTTACCCGTTTTAATTAGATAAAACCTTGCTAACGTACTTTGTTGTAATTTAATTAAAGATTAAACTACAACGCCTAATAAATTCAGGCGAAATGCAATAAATAGAGCAAGCTGTAATTAATCCATTAATTAAAGCACAACATTCCCATATATGCCACAAACTTTAAGAAAGAATTTTACAACACATAGGGGGAAAAACCAGGCTGGACAACTAAAGGGAAGACACGAAGGTTGTTACCTCCATGGTTCCTTGCATCAATCGGAGAATTATAGAACCCGTCGCCAGAACATGTTCTACGTCTAAGGAACTAAACTATAACCCCAGAAAGGGGTTGGCTAAGCTAAGGCTAGGCTATGCTAAGAAAAGAGTAATTGCAAGTTGTTGAGTGTTTGTGTGTTTGTTGCTTGATGATCATTCTTCTATTCATAGAGAAACATGGTGTGTAGCTTCCGTGCTTGCTTGGAGGGAAAACATTTGAATCACCTTTGATTCAAATCTCAACCGTCTTCTGGCGCTGAATAACCGTAGCCTTGCACGTTCTTCCTTAAGTGGATTTGTCTAATGATTGCTCTTTAACCGCCTGTACGTTCATCATTCTTGACTTTCATCTCCTGTTGGTCTTGATGGTTTCCACTATTAAATTTGACTTGTATTGACTTTATCCAATGGGCTTTATGCTCTTGTTGGGCCTTCATATTGGGACGAAATTAAACCTTTTGAGGTCTAATATAATGTACCATAATAAATACTGCTGGACATCTAAAAATGGTTGTAACAACACTATTCATTTACTATATATGATTGTAATTTTTTGACTAACATATAAAAGTAATTATTAGTAATTAAGATATTGATGGGTTCATCTAAATTTATATTTTCAAAATGTCAGCCGTTGAAATATGTGTTACAAATTAAATAGATAATTAGATATATTAGTGCTAAGGTTGTGCAACAGGAAACGTGAAATCTCATACGAGGCGATATAAAGTATTACTAAAGGATACTTATAAATAAAGTAAGTTTCAATTTTTTGGTATTGTGTATTCTACCTTACCTTGTTAATTTACTTAGTTAAGTCGAATATGTTATCTAATGTGGCAGTAATATCCTTAATTCCTCTGCGAATTCATATAAGAATTACATTTTTAGAAAGCAAAAATTTAGGATTTACTATTGTATACAGGAATGACAAATTGACAACCATTCGAATTTGGATCAGATGTTGCACAATCCGGTTTCGGCCCGTCTCATATTTGAACTTCCCATTCACCTCCACCTTTGGCTTGAACTCCAATCTAGCTATTTACTCTAGCATCCAACTTTGCTCCACCTCGGACCCAAATTCAATTTTTTCTCGAAATAATGTTACTTTTTTAGGATTTTTTTTTTGTTTTTTTTTACCACATATTCTTTTACTCGATTTGTGCATTCGCACCTTTTGTGTTGTTTCATTGAATTTTACCACCTTAAGTAATATGAACTGTCGAAAAACACCACCTTCACTCGGTCTAAGGTTTAGTTTTCGACCAAGTGTGGTCCACATGACAAAAAATTTCATTTTCCATCTTTTTCAACCCATTTTCGATCTCCATGGCTACTTGCTATAAAACATACTTTCATCTCTTCTTCAACTAAGTTCACCTCAAAACTAAAAATTCTTTTATCCAATCCCAAATTCTCGAAACTCTATCCAATTTAGGGTTTTCACTTCTTAGCCATAATCGAACCTCAACACAGCAACATCGAGCATTGTTGAAAGTGCTAAACTTAAAGATTGTGAGCAAAAATTTTACATTAGGGTTCTTGATTTAATATACAGGTTTTTTTTACCGGTTTAATTTGCTAAATTACGGATAAAATGCAGCAATCACTATGTTCCATAACTCATTAATTTCTATAGTTGACACTCCTATTTATTATTATTATTATTATTATTATTATTATTATTATTATATTATTATTAGTATTATTATTATATTCTTATCATTATAATTTTTTTTAAAAGCGGTAGAGTCACACTCTTTAAAGGCTCTAAGAAAGAGGCATAAATGATCACTTCAAATCCGATAAAAGGGCTTCCACGAAACTCCTGTCTTAGTCTTCATTTTTTATGTTCTGGGACATAGTATTATTAGTAGGAAAAATTGACAACAGATGTCTCAACTTTGGGTGATAATTTTTACGATTTTTTCACCATATAGCCCTGACAAATTTTTTTTTGCACCATATACCCTTTCGAGTTTCCAAATTCACCATATACCCCCCACTTTACAAAAAATACATCAAACTACCCTTTTGACTAACGGTGTTAGACTTCCATTAGTCATTAACCCTTAATCCTCTCCTAACCCCGATTAACTAACCTAAACCTAAGCCTACCCCTAACCCTAACCCTAACCCTAACCCCCTAATCTAATACCCTAACACTAACCACCCCCTCCCCCCACCCTTTACCCACACCCACCCGCAACCCCTCACCGCCCCACTAGCCCGCAGCCACCCGCAACCCCCTCCCCCTTCCGACCCACAACCCCTCCCCTCCCTTTCGGACGCCGCAACCCCCTCCCCCTCCCTTTCAAACTCGCCACCCCCTTCCCCTCCCTTTCAAAGACCACCACCACGTGACCACGAGAATCAACAAAGAGGGAGGAATAGCCACGACAGTCGTGCACAAACAACATCAACAACAACACTCAGCAAAGGGGGGAGAGAGAGGTGCGAGCCGGGAAGGGAAGCAGAGGTGAAACAACTCCGGTGGCAAACAACTACGAGCGACAAAGAATAACGGTGGTGGTAGTCCCTACCCGCAACTACGAAACAGAGGATAGAGAAGAATGGCGAGAGGAGAAGAGGCTCCGGTGAGCCGAGGAAATGCCACGAGAGAGGTGCGAAGGAGGGTGAGAGAAAAAAACAGGGGTGATGTATTTGGGGAGGGGGTGGGCTTTAGGGGTGGTGGGGTAAAGGGTTGGGGAGGGGTGGGTTTCGGGGGGTGGTGTATTTGGGGAGGCGGTGGTGGGGTAAAGGGTGGGGGGAGCCGGGGAGTGGGTGGGCTTCGACGGTGGGTTTCGGGGGTGGTGTATTTGGGGAGGGGGTGGTGGAGTAAGGGGTGGGGAAGCTGCCGCCTAGTAGGGTAAGGGGGTGGAGGAGTGGGAGCCGGGGTAAGGGGTGGTTAGGGTTAGGGTTAGGGACTTAGGGTATTAGATTAGGGTTAGGTTTAGTTTAGGTTTAGGATAGCTAATTAGGATTAGAGGGGGGATTAGGGGTTAATGACTAACGGCGTTAGCCTTCCGTTAGTCATAAGGGTAAGTTAATGTATTTTTTGAAAAGTGGAGGGTATATGGTGAATTTGGAAACTCGAAAGGGTATATGGTGCAAAAAAAAATTTGTCAGGGGTATATGGTGAAAAAACCGTAATTTTTAAAAGGTCTGGACTATTGATTAACCTGTGTAGGTTCCAACTTTAGGGGGTCTTAACTTTTAGCGGGCCTTAGTAACTTGAAACTGGCTTAATAGGCCATCACTTGTAAAACTTGGGTCACACCAGAATGGTTAATTGAGGGAGGGATGTAGGAACTAGGTGAGGTTTTTAAAAAAATCGTCGCTTTAAGTCACCGAGGCCCGATAAAAGTTAAGACCCCCTAAAGTTGGGACCTATACAGGTTAATCAATAGTTCAGACCTTTTAAAAATTATCACCCAAAGTTTAGAACTCTGTTGTCAATTTTTCCTTATTAGTATTATTGTTGTTGTTGTTGTTGTAGTAAAATGATAGTAGTAATGAAATACAATTTAATAACAATATTAGTAGTTGTTATTATTATTAAAAGTTGTGATAGTTATTATAAAATGATAGTAGTAATAGTAATGCTAGTAATGAAATACAATATAATAATAATATTAGTAATAATATGCTTTATAAAAGATAAGTTAAGATCATATCAGATCATTAAGATAAGTTTAGATCAGATCAGAAAAAATAAGTTTCGATCAGATTAGATCAATAAAATAAGGTGAATTTAGCTAACTACGTTAGGCAACACAATAAACTAGAATATAATTTTAGATAAGATAAGTTCAGATAAAATAAGATAAGATTAGATACGTTCAAATAAGATAAGTTCAGATAAGATTAGATTATTTCAGATAAGTCAAAGTAAGTTGAATTAACCGGAGACTTAGCCTCTGTTTGGCAACACATTTAAGTCACCTTAAATGAGTAGGTGCTAAAAGTTTAAGTCACCTAAAATAAATAGTCATGTTTGAGGTAAGAGCTTAAATAAAATTTAAGCTCAAAAATTGACTGAAATTGAGTTGCTATCATTTATAGCATCTCAATTTAAGATGCTGAAATTTTCAGCTACCTTATCAGTTCAGCTTATTTCAGCTACCTTATCAGTTTCAGCTCTATTTCGGGCCTGTTCTTCCCAGCTTATTTTCAGTACAGTTCAGTTCCTAAATAATAGTCATTACTATTAATTAGTTATAATTTAATTCAACTCAGTTCAGTTCAATTGTTTTATGCCGAAGAGAACAGAACCTTCATCTTATGTTCCCAAACATAACCTTAGCTCAACCCTTAAGAAAAGAAGCGTTTGAGTAAGCAAACCTTTTGGTCCACAAGATAATTTTCGCACCCGAGGCAAAGGCAAAACTAAAGCATATCTCCTCATGATAATACATGACATACATCATACATATATTACATCTTTCTTATATTAAGAATGTTGAAAAAAAAAAAAAATCAATCTTGCTCCCAAAGCAGAAAATATAAATAAAAGAGCAATATCTCTAGATTTCTTTTTCATCAATTACAAAGTTCTTTAAACTAAATATAAATAAAAAACTGGCAACGATTAATATTAGTAGTTGACATTTTCTTCATTTCTTACAAGCACCTTCCTCCATACCCTGCATTTCTAAACAATGCTTGCTTTATATCTTCAGAATTTATCAGCGATTTTTGTTCCATCTCCTATAAAGGTTCAAGCATGAGAAATTTATTATAAAGTTTAGAGAAAAAAAATGATCAAATAAATTATGAGTAGGAAGACATTCGGTGGAAAACCATAAATTTACCTCACCACACGAAGCTTGTAGAGAGAAATCGTTAAAACAACTTATTACACATTGTTGTATTTCAAGACCCATTGCTTCAAGTGTCGTTACAGTTGATAGTAAGAGTCCAGGTTTCCCCGCACAACAGATCTCGACTTTGGTGTCCAAGTTCCTTCTTTCCACATCAAACTGCAAGAAATGCGACACTGGTAATTAATTCGTGCATAACAAAAAAGTTAACACGACAAGAACCAGATAGGAAAAAGATGATTGTGACAAACCCAAAACGTTACTCCAGAATCTAGAGATACACCAAATAAATTTTCTTGAAAGAAATTCAAGGGGCATGTAACAAGTTGAACCATTCTGAAAAGAATTCAACAATTTTTGGAATGATTTATTATTGTGAATTAATGGGTTCCGTTTAGAGTTGTGTTGTCTTTTATCTATATTTTGTTGATTAATATTATCTGAACTTATTCTTATTGGATCTTATCTTCTTACAACTTATTGAAATTAATCATAACTTACTATATATACTTATTACAACTTATTGAAATTAATCATAAATTATTCTAATAAATTTGAACAAAAACTGAGAATAAAGACCATATGCTTTGCTTAATTAATTTGTGATATACTTTTTACAGATCAGATCTCGCTATTCGCCCTTCAAAATTAGTTTTGTCCCCAGAGTGGCTGTTCGTTGCAACTCATATGATTGAATGGGATAGATTCAAGTAACCTGCTAAACTTACGACCAATCCCACTCATATTCTTTAGGTTTTTTGTTAAAGGTTTTGCAATGGAATAATGGAGCAAATGTCATACTATTAGTGATGAAAATTGTCTTCCGTCGAGGTAACTTGGGTACAAAATCTCATACAAAAAAGTTCTCACCAGCCTCTAAACCCCATGAATCTCATACCTATCGTTCCACAGAACTTGAGACCTCATTTTTCCCTTTAGTAGTGGACATATTCTCAATTCATACTACGAGTGGATCAAATAATTGAATTTTTTTATTGAATTTCCAATCAGTATTCATAAGATTCATTCTTGTACTATTCCATTTTATTTAGTTGAACCAAACGTCCACTTAGTTTTAGCCCTATGCCTCTATTGACGCATTGGAGTGGTTTCTATCCGACTAACAAAATATTTATTCAGGACCCATAACAGGGTCTTATAATAACTTAGCCACCTATTAAAAACATTTTTTTTTAAAAAAAAGCTACCTACTAGCAAATAACAATAAGCCAATAACATACATTCACAAACCACAAATCCAATTTCTTATCCAGAAAAGGATAAAACAACACGCGCTTGCACGTACATATCGTTCATGTATTTTGAAATGGATGCTAAAAACAATAGCGAAAGACAAAAGAAGTTGTGAAAAGATTGATGCAGCGAAATCGAATAAAAATCTAATAATTTGAGAAAGAACAGTAAAGTAAATAAAATATACCTTGGGTGAGTTCCTAACAAGGACATCATTTGGCTTCATATCCTTGAAAATGCTCATGAGATTCAACTGATTAGAACCCAAATCAACCTCTTCTTGCAAGTTGTTAATCCTCTCTAATAACTCCTTCATGTAATCAATTGTATCACCTAGTATAGATGTCCTATCCATCTACACCAAACACAAACAATAATCACCAAACTAAAAAAAAATTCCCACGTTTACTATTAATACTAACTTTATTTCGAGAAATTTCCAATTCATCTTCGAGAAATTCAAATTTATAACCAAGTGGCAATTTCATAATAATGATGTCATTAATATACAATCATCGATATCATATATATAATCGTGATTTTCTTTTTCGTCTTACAAAAATAGATTTGATATTCTTATTCAATATATATTTATAATCGTAGAATCTAAACTCGCCGTCATTGTTGTTGAATATACATACAACCTATGATTTGCCACAATTTATATCAGTATATATCGGAGATTAACTAAATAACTTTCTTTTAGTTCAAGTGACACACATAACATAATATTAAATAATTTTGAGAGAAGTATTTCATTTATTTCAAAACGAAGAAAGTATATATCTCTATTATATATGGGAGCTGACTTCTGGCTTTGGTGTCAGCCGTCCCTAAAACACCCTTTATGTTTTTATTCTTTAGGATAACTTATGAGGGCAAAAAAGTCATAGAACTTTTTTTAAAAAAAAACTCTAATGTAACTACCAGATTTCCCCCCAAAAAAACTACCAATTATTTTTTAGTTAAAGTAACTTTCATATTTTTTGAAAACAAAAGAAACATGTTCAATATCACCATTCACCGCGATGTTCGCGCACGCGATGCGTGCAAAAAATACTAGTATGGAATTAAAGAAATTACCTTACTAATTTTAGGAACAACGGATCTAAGCATAGAAAGGCGGTCATTTAATCTCTTTCTTCTCCTTCTTTCAGCCATAAGATTTTTAGAGGGTTGTCCTTCAACCCTCTTAACCTTACTCTTACTCTTCTCCATGCACAACCCAATGTTGAAACCCGGCTGCGGCTGCGTAGGCGACGGAATCTCACCGGAGGAGAGAGAATGCTCAGCTTTGCATGACATCATATTATTATTATTACTAATATTATTGTCGTCGTTGTTGTTGTTATTGTTATTATTCTCGTCGTCGTCGGCGTCCATCATGGACATCGAGTATCCTAGGTCCGGGCCAGGGCTAGGGCCCGGGCCTGGGAAGGTGGGGTCATGGGGAGAGAATGGACCCGACGACGACGGGTGGATGAAGAAGGAGGAGCAGTCTAAGGTGGAGGTTATGGGTGGTGGTTGATCAATGGAGGAAGAGAAGGAATCATAGGATGTGGTGGAGGTGTTGGGTAAGGTTGAATCAAGGCCGTCGAATGCCCAAGTAGTAGTTGAAAAGAAGCCGTTGATTTGATGATCAGTTGATGATGGGTTAATAGTTTCCCATGCTTCTCTTCTTAGAGCTAACAACTCTTCTAAAAAACCATCTTCATTCATTTCCATTATTATCTTTTCTTTTTGTGTTTTTTTGTTTTGGTTTTTCTCTCTCTATGAAAATGCGGAGAATATGGAGGTTGAGAGACTTTGGGTTAAGCTTATTTATATTGGAATAATTATTAAATAGATCACAAGCTGCTAATTACTTAGTAGGCTGATATATAAGATTAATTAAGTTTTTTAGGGTTAATCACAAGATGTTTATAGTACCTTCTTTGAAACATGGAGACAGCTTGCTAATTATGTTATTTAAGAGGTTTATATATTTTTAAAACGAAAGGTTTCTTTATTTATTCTGACAAGAACCTCTGGAGAAAAAGAAATGTTAAGTGGGGATGATAGAGTGGGAGATAAAAAAAAAAAAAAATTTGGCAACAAGATAAAATATGTCATTAATAATTCTTTATGATAGAAAGGAGGTAGAAAAGGGTATAGAGCAAAATGGTTTATAAAATTGGGTAAAGTCATGTCATTTTCACTCCTTTAGTTGGTGAGAAAAAGTATTGCCAATCGAAGTGTAATGATTTTCATTAGATTAAAGAGAATATTATACATTCGTTCAATAATACTGTATCGTAGTTTAAACATTTCATATGGCATAGGAAAGATTATAAGAACAGTTTCAATTATGGACGTTTCGCCATTTTTAGTCCCAATTAAGGATTATTATTGAGCAGTCTTAATTATGGAGTATGTTTTATAAAAATGGTCTCTGTTGACTGGTGACCATTTTACCGGTTAATATTTGTTTTAACTTTTTTTTTTTTACCTGTTTTACTATCTTCTCGGCTTCTCCCTCCTCTTTCTCTCTCCTTACTACCTTCTCGCTTCTCCCAGTTGTGGGCTCCCTCCTTCCTCCCCCTTCCCCTGCCACCCCCTTGAACCCCAGACCTTCCTCCCTTCCACCATCTTCCTCTTCAACACACAAAACCATAACCCCTAACAGTTTAATATCAATTTCCGCCACCACCAACCTCCAATTTCTCACTCGAACGTTCAAATTTCTTCCTCATCCCAAATTCAATTGCAAAATTCTAAACTACTCTCATGATCATCAAAGCACAGTGCAACCCATATGTCAATTAAAAAAAAACTCCCTTTTTTTATGCACCAATTTCAGAAGAAAGAAAGTTGAAAATTTTTAAGGGAAAAAAAATGATGGGTAGCAAAGATCTGGTGAAAAACAGAGATGTGAACAACAATCAAAACTTTAATCAAGTGAATTACCCACAACAATCATCTGGGTCGCCATTAACCACGTCGTATGGTCGAGCCTCGCAAGTGTTCCACAAGGTAGTAAAACTTCTCTTCTCTTGGGTTGTAATCTTGTTTAGTCTCCTTTTATGGAGTATAGAGTTAGCCAATTTGTATATTAATGAGGATTTTTCAAAATCTTATCTTGGTATATCATGTTTGGATTGCAAGATTGATTTTTCATGATAATTTACACTACAGTATGAGTCTCTCTTAGGTTATTGAAATTGGATTATCTTTAGTTTATGTGTTTATTGTCACTCCTGATAAGTCAAGGTTGAGGATTGAGTTATTTGAATTGCAATTCCTTCATCTTGTAGACTCTCCTACCTTGTGGAGCTTTATTGACATAAAGATTAGTTAAATAGAAGTTGGAATTCAATTTGTCATGGTGTTTTTTTTTTCAATGTTTAATGTGTGTGTATCTGCTTGCAATGGCCACTCCAAAACAAATCTGAGAGCTACTGCGGGTGGACGGGCTTACTAATGATGAAGTGTAGAGCCATTTGAAAGTGAGTTTTGTCTTATTTATGTTAATGCTCTTATTCAGGTACAAATATAAGCATATAACTTATACTCCATGTTTCCTGTTGCAGAAATACAAGCTTCATACTAGTCACTAGACGAGTACCCACCCGAAGTCATTTGAGGAGTGTAAGAGTTTGGCATTAAAGTGTTGGTGAATGAGCAGGGGACGAGTGGCAGTTTTGAGGGTGGGGGAAGGGAGGCGAGGGGATCTCGAAAGGGGTGGCAGAGGAGGGGTGGTAGTTTTGAGGGTGGGGGAGGGGAAGGGAAAGGAGGAGGTTTCGAAGGGGGTGGCAGGGGAGGGGTGGTAGTTTTGAGGCTGGGGGAAGGAAGGAGTAGGGTAGACAATCCACCAGAGGAGAGATAACATGAGAGTTGGGAAAAAAAATAAAAGAAAATCCATTTTACCTGTTGTAGTAGGTCAAGGACCTATTGGGACCAATTTTGTAAAAAATGATACATAGTTAGACTGGCTTTAAATAAACCTAGTTGGACCGAAAATGGTGGAACGCCCATAGTTAGAATTGTTCTTGTCAATTTTTCCTATGGCATATGACCTAGAGTATTGGGTATTTGGAGAGTGAATGAGTGGAAGAACAATCTTCTACCCCACTTATGTGCATCATTATCTATGTCATTTAATTTTATTGGTTGAAGTCAATTTTTTAAACACTTTTCTTCATTTTGAATTGATGAGCAACAACCTTCTGTTCATTTTAATTGCACATTCTAAATCTAGTTGATATAATTTTCAAATGAGCAAATAATTTTCCCAAATGAGCAAGAAATATGTGTTCATTTTACTTATACATGAGCAAATGAGAAATGAATTTTCAGGTTTGTCGAATTTATACCGCGAAATTTTCCACGTCATTGACAATGAGCCTACGAATTCGAAAATTGCAGAAAATTTTGGTGTGTAAGTTTGAGAAAGAAAAGAGAGAAAAAGAAAGGACTGAAAGAAGAATAATGACCTTGACTACATGCCGAAGATGAAGAAGATGATGACAATGGAGGATTCGAAGATTCTAGCTATAATGGAATTTGCTAACAAATCTCTTTCGTAGTTGTACATTTTCTGTGATTTTTGTGGAAATGGGGATGAGATAGTGAATGGGAGAAAAAAGATGACCCTAATCTTATACTCCCTATGTTTTTTTTTATCTTTCTCAGCTTGGAATCTTGACACTATTCAATACTTAGTGAGAATCTTACCAATTTTTCTCAATATATAAGAAAAAAATATAGTCATGTGGGTCTTGTTTGATTCGCCTCAATTAAGACTTTATTAATATTCAATCATTATATTTTTTACTAATATATAACGAAAGATATTTGAGTTCAAATAATTGCATTGGGAGACGCACACAAAAAGTGAGAAGGATAAAAAAACCAGAGGGAGTACTCCCTTACTTTATTTTTAATTAACTCAATTTACTTTGGGGGATAACCAAGGAGGAAGTAGAAAAGTATGAGAGAGAAATTGGAAAGGTGGAGAGAGAAGCTGAAAAGTGAGTTAAAATATTAAAAAGTGGATGACATGGGGTAGAAAAAGAGGAGAAAGTAGATGGGACATGCATGTTAATACCAAGAATAGAAAAAACAACAATGTGTAGATTAAAAGGAAAGCAGGAAAAAAGGAAAGTGTGTAGATTAAAAAGAAATGGAGGGAGTAATTTGTTACAAAAATGTCAATGGATTATCATGAGCATGGTATGCGCATGGTACACAAGAGAGTACCATGAATGGACTCGAGTATATATGGATACCATTGCCAAGAGAGAAAAGAATAATAGGAAGTAGGCCAAGATGGTGACGAGATGAAAAGTATATAGGGAAGAATAATAACGATATATGTGTTAGCTTGATCATCAATAGTAAGGGTATTGGTTAATATGTAACAACTTACGGTAATACTAATATAACAAATGTATTTTAACAATTCCGCTATATGTGAGGGGTACCAAATGAATTTTTCTTATTTATATTTCTTATATATTGAGAAAATTTAGACGATTCTATATTTGACTACTCCCTTTCGTACCTTATTGATGTTCCTAGTTGCTTGGCATCTTTTAAAAAAAAATATAGAATCTTCTAAATTTTCTCAATATATAAGAAATAACGCACATAATCATGTGGGATCTGGCTTGATTCTTCTGAATTAGGAATAGTATGTTGACAATATTGAATTTTTATAATAGATCCTTACAAATACGTAGTTGCGAATATTTATAGCTAAAGATGTGCATTGGTTAATGTGCAAGTCAAACTAGGAACATCAATATATAAGGAACGGAGGAGTAGTAAAATCCTAAGTAAAAATCAATTTTAATCAATAAAAGTCACTTCTGCAGGAATAAGTTCACTAAAATCGGTAAAAATCAGTTTGACTATGTAAAACTAAGTTTAAAACAAGCGAATATTACTTTGCATCAGCAAAAATCAGTTAGACGACGTAAAAATAAAATCTAAAATAAGTGAATATAGTTTATTGCATAGTAAAACTCAGTTCCAATCATTATATTAAGGAAAAATTGATTCTAATAATCCAACCTTTTGGCCGTTCGCTCAAATTAATCCCACCTTTTGATTATTATTTAATAATCCAACTTTTTAGTACGATCCGCTCATATTGAGCCGTGACCTGTTGAAACAGGTTGGTGACCATTGAAATAGGTTAATTGAACACGTGTCTTGTTCGAATTCGTTCTAATCTAATTAATCAATTTTAATTTTAATTAATATATTTAAAACAAATAATCACAACCACACCACATCACCCCACCCAACACCCCCTACCCCCTCACGACTGCCAACACCCCCCACCCCCCACCCGCCACGATTGCCAGCATTCCCACCTCCATCCCCACCCCACCCACTACCAACACCCCCCACCCCTCCCACCCCCCACTCCAACACCCCCACCCCACCACTGCCAACAAGCCCCCCCAATCTTTGTTCCATAACATTGAGTTATATAGATCGAGAGTAATTAGTAGTGTTGTTCCCAAATTCTTGTTTTTATGACATTAAACAAGTTGGGTGTCACCCATGAAGGATTATTTGAGGAGACATATGAAACATTGTTAATAAAGAGTAATATGGTAAATACTGTCAAGTGTGATACCTATAATTTATACTACTCCACACCTATGAGTGGTTTTGGAGCCATCATATTCAACCTTTGGTGACTATGTCGATTTTATTCATAAAATAAATCAAAATAATTGTATGGGAATAATTATTAGATTGTTGCTTGTGAGAATCTAAAGATGTCTATATATATGAATGATAGATGCTTTGTTCATTTCGATAAAAATAAGGTATTCTGGTTTAAATTTATTAAGGTTGGGTCAGTTTTGATGTGAATAATTCCGATCTAATCTTATGATTTAATTAGACGTATCTAAAAAAAAAGTAAACAACTATAAGAAGATTTGACTTTGAGTTTTCTGGTATGATCTCATCTAGTATAATTCAATTTTAACATGAACAAGCATATGTTTACTTCAAATAATTTTGTCTTAATTTATTTTGTTTTACTTATCTGAAATTCTTTTTTTTTTCTTTTGACATCCCACATCAAAAATTCTTCGGATTTATTTTGTTTTGTTTAAAATACGTTGAAATAAGTTAAAACAAATAGACCAAATAAATGACAAATTTTGATACTAATAAGATCGATGATGAGAACATAGTCTTTATTAATATTCATATAGCGAAAAATAGGACAAATTGAAACAGAGGGAGAATGGAATCTAATGGGTATAAACTATAAAATTAAGAGAAAAGGTTGATATTTTTTCTCTCAAGGCGATTTCATGTCGTTTTCACCGAAATCTGAAAAGGGTAAATAGAGAACAGTGCATATATTATAATTGGTTAACACTCTGAAAACTTTGACCCCCAATTCTGTCTTAACCGAAAAGGATGAAGTTAGCATCATAGACTCTAATTGGCAGCTTCTGATACTATTTGCATAAACCCGCCCCTTGTAATTTTCATTTGTCCATCAACAGAACATACCACGTAAGTACGTTCCCTATTTTCTTTCTCTCTCTCACATGGTGAAATTTTCTGTGAATGAGTGGGACCCAATTTATTTGTGTAGGCTTTTTCTTACTAATCTTTGTTTAGCTTCTCAAATCAGAGCTTTTCAAAAGGGTTGTTAAGTCTTGTTTCTTTCTTGTCACTTTTACTTAGCTTATTGCTAAAGTTTGAGATTAGTCTTTTCTAGTTACTACTGAATTGTTATGTTTCTACTTTCCATTTTCTACTTGGCCTCTTTCTTTTTCCGACCAGCTTAACTATTTGTAATTTTATTGTGGTATGTCTGATAATTCTCGTCTATGACTATTCCATTTAAGTTATAATATTTTCTTTCTAAGAATATTTTGCTTATATTATGACATCAATTATGGATTGAGATTTGGGTGCATGTAGTACCAACTTCACCAACTACAGATGGGTGTGTAAGGTAACACAATATTTAATGTTTGGAGTAGAGGACAACACTAACTTTAATATTGATACGCCCTAAGACATATTGTTACAGGTTCTACTGATTATCTACTTATCTAGTCACTTCAAATACTTTATTTGAGGGGGAAGTGTTAAACATAACCTCTTCTTTACTAAACATAACCTCTCTTTTTTTTTTTTAAAATTCCAAATCATCCATCTACAATTTGCAATTTAAATTTACGCCCTCTTACATTTTCACCCATGGGCTCATGTGTAGAGCACGTGATTCGGGAAAAAGCGGAAGAGTGTACCTAGAGTATGGATTAATGGATTCTTGTTTATCTGCCCTAATTTATACCCCCATCCCTAATAAGGTCTTATCTCATGGATCCTTCCTCCTTAACTATGGTTGGATCTAGGAATAGGGGCGGAACTTGAAAAATATTTTAGAGGGACCACAAATATTATTGTATTTTTAAAGGGGGCCAAATATAAAAACTAACCCATTTTATTTAAAAAATTTACATTTTTAACCTTAATTTTTAGGAAAATTCAATGTTGGTCGAGGCCACCGCTCCCACCCGCCCCGTGATGTTCCACACCTGTCTAGGAAGTACAAGAATGATTTGTTTTGTACGTGTACATGGTGATTTGCAGACCTTAATAAAAAATCGAAAAAATTATGATTGATACAATTTTAAATCAATAAAAACCACAAGTTAGCACGTGACATCACATGGGCCCATCTTTTAACTTGTGTATGCTCGACCTAGCTTGGGGGTCGTAAAATTTTTGGGCCAATGCCATGCCTAACCAAGCCCAAAGCCTAGTTGAGCTAGGCTAGCCCCTAATCCAAGTCTGGCCTATTAGACTTGTTTATTGTCATTGATATCATAAGTGAAGGTATTATTTAGACCTGGTAAACGGGTCATTTCGGGTCCATAAACGGGTTGAGCCCTCAACCCTAACCCGACCATTTATTAAACGGGACAAGAACACTCAACCGTATCCCGACCCGTTTATCAAACGGGTTACCCGACCATTTTATTGAGCCATTTATCAAGTACACGTATGTATATAAACTCAACCAATGTACATCATATATTTCTTAACCCACATCTTATATAGTAATATCTTACCTGTAAATAAACCAAACTGAACAACCAAAAAATATTCAAATATTGTCAAGCCCAATTAATGATATAGATAGTAGAATAATAGTTAAATGGGTTGCCGTGTCGAATTCGGGTTAAAATGTTCAATCCTAACCCAACTCATATAATAAACGGGTCGTGTCGGGTAAACCCGCTTACTTAAATAGGTTAAAAATCTTGACCCAAACCCTCTAATATCGTGTCGGGTTCGGGTCAGATTAATTTTTACCACCTTGTTACTACCATTTTTAGATGTGCAGTTACATTTATTATGGTACATTGAATTAGACCTCAAAAGGTTTAGTTTCGCCTTAACATGAAGGCCCAACAAAAGCATAAAACCCATTGGGCAAAGTCAACATAAGTCAAAGTCAACAGAGGAAGGCTATCAAGACCATCAGGAGATGAAAGTCAAAAACAGTAAAAGGACAAGCAGTTAAGGAACAATCATGAGACGGTTCCACGTGAGGAAGGACGTGCAAAGCTACAGTTATTTAGCGCCTGAAAAGGACTGAGATTTGAATCAAATTTGATTCAAATGTTTTCCCTCCAAGCAAGCATGGAAGTTACATAACACGTTTTTCTATAAATAGAGAAATGATCATCAAACAAAAGACAACGAACAATACACATCAAACTGCATTTCTTCTTTTCTTAGCGTAGCCTAGCCTTAGCCTAGCCAACCCCCTTCTGGGGTTATAGTTTAGTTCTTTAGACTTATAACATGTTCTGGCGCCAAGATCTTTAATTCTCCGATTGAAGCAAGAAACCATGGAGGTAATAACCTTCGTGTTTTTCCTTTAGTTGTCCAGCCTAGCTTATCCTTTTATGTGTTGTAAAATCTTTGATCTTTAAGTTTGTGGTATGTATGGGAATATTATGCTTTAATTAAAAAATTAATTATTGTTTGCTCTATTTATTGCATTTCGCTTGAATTTAATAGGCGTTGTAGTTTAATCATTAATTAAATTGCAACAAAGTACGTTAGCAAGGTTTTATCTAATTAAAACTGGTAACCCCAGGGACTAAGCCTCCCAAGGCATTCAGTATCAAACTATTGGATGTGCATTAACTTGTTTGCAAAGTCAACGAACTGATTTTGCACCAACAAGTTTTTTGGCGATCATAGTGGGAGGAGAAGATTCATAATCAAATTTTGAAGTTTCTACTTCGTACTTTCGAAAACTAACTTTTAAAAAACGGTTGTTTTTATTAAAATGCCGAAAACACGTTCTAAAAAGAATAAGGAAGTTGCTCAGGATGAACCAAGTTTCCACAACATGGAAACTAGTTCTTCAATCCCTCCAGAAACAAGGGTGCATGGCAACAATGGTGAACCAATTCATCATGGTCATGAAGACTCAGTTGGAGATACCCCGCAAAAGGGATAACTCATCTTCAAGTAGTACTGGTAGTGGACTTATACACCAAATGTATGGGCAGTTCATGGATGTAGTAAAAAATTTGCTATTAGAAGTCAGAGAGAGTTAGAGACAACAATTTGACTCTAACTACAGAACTCTAGCCCATGAGTCTGCCAGAGTCTGCCAGAGTCTTCACTGATATCCTCCAAAGGATAAGTGAAGAAAATAGAGAAATTAACTCTAGGCAAATTGATAGGATACTTGTAGATATCAATGATACTATGAGTGCAACTTTCACGATAATGTCCAAATCTCTTGCTACTGAAGTAATTACTCGCCAATAAACCACTAGTCGAAAAACACTATCAGTTAAATGAGAAATTAGTTAAGGCCTTAGAAGAGGCCCCATTAGATAGAGCAAGGGGAAGTTGTGGCATAGCACCAGACGTTCCCTCCAATAGGTTACCCTCCAAGGGTACATTTCTCCCATCATGAAACTAGAGATCCAATTATCTCAAGCGATCCACAAACTTCCTCCCATGTGCATAAAACAAGGGTAATACCCTTGAGCCATGGAGAGGGTAATCATGGAAATCCTAGGAGAAGTGATGGAATGGCAGCGGGCGTGGAGCCAGGCTGGTACCAGGAGTCAAGACATCATCAACCTTCGCTTTCCATGGGTGGTGGACAAGTTGGTGACAACACACACCAATCTGGACCATCACAAGGAGGACAGAGACAAGGTACTCTTGTTGCAAACAACAATGGTACACCGTATGCGTACACGCCTCCTAACCAACCAAATATGATTGGTATTCCTTCTATACCTTATGCTTATATGCCTCCTAACCAACCAAATATGGCTGGTACGCCTCAGTATCGGAATATTCCAGGATATGGTCAACCCCAAGCTCCATTTGCTTAAGCAACTGGTGCTTATCATTAGGGGATGCCCATAAATGGACATACATTCCCACCACAAATCGCACAAGGAGCAGCCAATCCTACTTTCATGCACCACCAGGACATCCCTATGGGAGGTTATCAAAATCAACCTTTCAGTCCTAACCCTAACCCTACATATGATCAGGCAGGAAACACGGGGTATGGGAATATGGGATACCTATGAAGGCATCAGGATCCATTGGCAGCACAGGTTGAGTCACTAGTCCAATGATTAGTAGGGGATACCTCTAGAAAAAATCAGAGGCAAATAGGTCAAAAACCTTACCCTGAGTGGATTGATAGAGCAAATTCATTTCCTATAATGTTTAAGATACCTGACTTTACCTTGTTCTCCGAAAATGATAGAGTTTCTGCTGAAGAACATTTAGTTAGGTTCAATTGTCAATGTAGAGAAGTAGATGACAATGATTTCTTAAAACTTAGAATGTTCTCCATGTCTCTAATTGAGACAGCTTTTTGGTGGTACACTAATTTACCACCAAATTCCATCCACTCCTGGCAAGACATGCAAGTGCAATTTACAAATCATTTTACACGCACTGAACCAGGAGTGACCCTAAGTGATCTGGCCAGAATCCAACAGAAGTTAGGAGAGTCTGTTGAAGACTACCTATCTTTATTCAAGATGGCTAAGATTAGGTGTCATGTTAGCAATCCTGAAAGAGAGTTTGTACAAATAGCTCAAGAGGGAATGCTAATTCAGTTTCGAAAAAGGTTTGATGGTCATGCCTTTTGGCGAATTTGTTGAATTAGCAGAATTAGCTGTAAGATTTGGTCAGAATCTAACAGAAGTTAGGAGAGTCTGTTGAAGACTACATATCTTGATTCAAGATGGCTAAGATTAGGTGTCATGTTAGCATTCCTGAAAGAGAGTTTGTACAAATGGCTCTGTAGACACCAAAATTTGAACCCCTCTTCGGGTAAATAAAGGTTTTGGAAAATAAAAATAACAAAATCGTCATGCATCGCGGAGCGCGAGTTTCATACCGTCGCACGATTTTCCCTTTTTACGTATTAGTCATAATGTTTCGGCTTAGAAGTATAATTTTCGTGAATCGTAGTCAATAACTACAACCACCGTTTTAATAAAATGATTCATAGTATAATCATGCTCGTCTTTATTAATTTGACGAGTTTTCATTAATTGTCGTAAGTTAGTCTTTTGGAAAAATAAAAAGGAGTCGCGATTAGTCGTCGGGATTTTAGTCGTATCCCAAAACCGGCATTAATCAGTTTACTTGATGGTCAAGCAATTGTTCATTGGATAAAGAATAAGAATATATTAGTTAGAGAATAAGAATCATGAAAAGATGTGAGAATAAGAATCAAATCCCATGTGTAAGAGGGGGGAAATTCGGATTTTTTCCAGAAGATTCGAGTGTGCGCCAAGCACACAATCATGCGCTAGACGCATGATTGTGCGCCTAGCGCACAAGTGTAGCCTGCGCCAGACGCAGGGCCTTGCGCCTAGCGCAAGGTGCTGTGCTAGGCGCAGCTTCCTGTGCTAGGCGCAGCATTCCGATCAGTTTTGTTTGCACGATTTTCAATGCAATTTTTTTATGTATTAGGATGTTTTAGGAAGAATATTTTCTGAAAATCTAATCTTGCCTCATTAATGAGCAAATCCAAAAAGAATAAGAATATATGTGTTTCCAAAGAGATTTGATGATGTCATTAGGGTGAGGTCATTAGAGTGATGTCATTAGGGTGATTAAGGATGAAGAAAATCAGATTTTTTTTGGATGAAAAATCTGATTTTCTACCTCTTTGAAACCCTAGTTCACCTCTTCATTTCTCTAT
The DNA here is from genome assembly GCA_947646795.1 of Beta lomatogona. Taxonomy (NCBI): domain Eukaryota; kingdom Viridiplantae; phylum Streptophyta; class Magnoliopsida; order Caryophyllales; family Amaranthaceae; genus Beta; species Beta lomatogona. The sequence continues at coordinate 1,514,062 of CANSNZ010000977.1, read as the reverse complement.
AAATACCCTCCAAAATTCACTTCAAAACCAAGTTGAAAAGAGTTCAACTTAACTTCACTAATTCTCTCATCTTCTCTACTCCTTTCCTCTAAAAGAAATCACACTTAAGAAAAGAAAGAAAAAGTTAGTAAGATAATTAGTAAGTAAAGAAGTTCATCAAAAGAAGAAAAACACAAAAGAAAGGGTTTAAGTTAGTAATTAAGAAGATTTAGAAACTCACTTAGAAATTTAGAAAAATCACAAAAAAGTAGAAAAATTTGCAAAAAGGAAGTGCATCATTGAGCTAGCAAGGTAAAGTTGAAGTTCTTTTTATTTTGATTATCTTTTTAATCATCTACTAACTCTTTCCTTGTTTTCTTCTTATCATTTTTTAATCTTTGGAGTGATTTGGGTATGTGGAAGTCCTAATAGGTTCCTAACCTTAAATCACCCAACCTAGAATAGTCACCTCTAATGGGGTGACTCTTAGGAAATAATGTGATTATGTGATTTTCCTTAATCAAGTTGTTATTAATCACAAAAAATGATTTCATAAAAAAATTCAAGAAAAATTGTGTACAAACATCTCCATAAAAAAATGTGATGCTGTAATTATGGTCAGTTTTATTTTCCTGTATCATTTCATTTTTTCGTCGGCATTAACTAATTAGTTCATAGGATTTAATATTTTTCCTATGAAGTGCAAGATGTTTTCAGCAACTGGGCTTTGGAATTTCTAAAAAACGAATTTTGTGTAAATAACTAAAAAGCATACAACTTTGTTGTGCCAAACTGATTTTGTTCAGTACCACCTAGAATTGTTCTTTCAATAAAATAAAAAAATAAAATCATTTAGATAAAACTAAAACATCAAGTTTGAAGAAAACATAAGTAGCTTTTCAAAAATATAAAAATCACGTTCATATGAATTTTATACAATTTTACATCATTTTTACAAAAATGTTCATGTAAATCACTAAATTCCAGAAAACCGATTTTCTCTTCAGTTAAGAAAATAAATAAAAATGGTCTTAAAAGTGTCCAATTCAAGTGAAAATTTCCATTTTAGTTCCTAAAAGTGTCTATAATGTTCATACCAAATTTCACTTCATATTAAGTTCAATAAGTCGGATCTCAAAGAACAAATTTAAGAAAGGTCATGTTTTGACCAGTTAGAGTATAAAATTCACCATAATTCAAGTGGTCAATAAAAACTTGTGAAATTTTAATATAACATAAAGAACTCACGGATCTATCCATAGATGTATCATATGTTCATTTTAACACTTTGTACACAAAGTTATGATTGTTTTAAGTTAGTACAAGAACAAAAAGGCAATTTGGAAAATGAAATGAAGTAATTAATTCAACTTTCATAGAAAAATAAAAAATGTTTTCTTTGCATACGAAAATGTGAATAAAAAATCATGAACTCATTAAGTTTATGTTAAAATGATTCATTTTATCATGTAAATAAAAATCAATAAAAATTGTCATAAAAAATAAAAATCAAAGATGTTAATTAATCTTTAATTTTCCCAAGTATATAAACAAGCATAAATTCCAAAGCCCATTCAAGGAAATGAAGATCAAGGAGCATCATGGTGAAGATCAAGATCAAGATTAAAGATTTGTATAGATCATAGATTTTGTACATTTTGTGGTAATATGATTCTTGGTAAATAGTTATTGCATCACTCAATTAATAAAAAAACATGGAGATGTTTATGCATAATTTTCATAAATAATTCCACAACTCTTTTTAATAAAATGAGCAACCAATGTTACAAATATTGCATGTTGGGCCAATATATCATAGTTTATGAATCAAATGACCCAATCTCAATTAAGAGGAAAAATTGCAAATCTAACTAAGTTAAATTGTATGATGATCTATCTTACATTTTAAAAATGTGTTCTCCATATTCAAATGGATTAATCATATAATTTGACATAATTAGATTGGTAATTATGATCACCGAATTGATTTTAGGCCGTTTCACGTGCCTCACTTTAAATAGCCAAATTCCAATTAGCCAAACACAAATCTCCAAATTCAATCTCAAATTGATTATTTCTCTCCAAATGACTTAATAATCTTCAATAAGATTATTTCTCAAAAGCCTTCAATTAGGAAGCGAACCTTCTAAGACCCCTCGAAAATCATAAACATGATCACTATTAAGGTGGTTATTTCAATCCCCGATTAATCGCTAATTAGAGCGGTTGACACAAACTTCTTTTAATCACTAATCGGAGTGATTACCTTAAACCCTAATAATCGTTAATTAGGACGATTATTCTCCTCATTTTTAATCACTAATTAGAGTGATTATTTCAAACCCTAATAATCGTCAATTAGGATGATTATTCTTCTCATTTAATCACTAATTAGAGTGATTATCTTAAACTTGGTTAACCACCAATTAGGGAGATTTGCTTAACCTTTCATCATATTTAATCACTAATTAGAGTGATTATCTTAAACCTTAATAATCATCAATCAAGGTGATTATTTCCTAACCTTCATTGTTAATCACTAATCAAGGTGATTATCTTTCCATTTCAATCACTAATTAGGGTGATTACTTATTTTCTTCCTTATTAATCACTAATTAAAGTGATTATCATAACCCCACTTTAATCACTAGTTGGAGTGATTACCTCATTTCAAACAGATTTGTTTGATTCTAAAAGTGAATTATTCATAATCTATTCCCCCTCTTCTTTCCCTAGTGGATTGGCCATTTAGGGTGAGACATAAGCTCGAACTACGACGGTTTTGATCCATCAGTGGATTCCAATTCCGTAATGATTGGTACGTAGTGCAACTTCAGTGCTCAAACCTACCATGTACAAATGATATGTTGGTCCTAAATAAAAATGGTTAATGTGTATATATGTAAATTATGTGATTTTTTTAATAGCCATGATTACTTTAAAATGGAAAATAACGCATTTAGTAAGAGCCCGTTCTTTAGAACGGAAGAGGAGACGAGTTCCAGACGTTCGCACCTCTTAACCTAAACCCCGAACCCTATCTCATGGTAAGAAAGACCAATGTTCAAAAAAGCCTTGTCCATATGAAGTCATCATCGTTTTAAATGATTTTTCTTGAAATTGATTTTAAACGATTTATTAAATAAATCTGTCCCTATTCAGATATTAATAGGGTGGCGACTTCCAAGTTTTCTAAAACTCAATGTCCAATGAGAGACTTTCGTGGGATTCAGACCTTTAATTAAGACAGTCGAAAATCGGATACCACAGGCTCAAGAGGGAATGTTAATTCAGTTTCAAAAAAGGTTTGATGGTCATGCCTTTGGCGAATTTGTTGAATTAGCAGAACTAGCTGTAAGATATGAGAGAAACCTACAAGCTAAAAGTGCGGCAAGACACCAAAGTTTCTTTGCTCAGAATGAGGAGGCCTTCCACTTTGAGACTGCACAAGAAGTAGACGTGGCAGAAATCATTCAGGGAGTACCTTACAAATGTTCCTTTAGAGAAGAAAGAATTTCTAGCGCCAAAGGATATGAAATCTGGACAAAAGATGACATATACTTTTGATGCTAAGAAATCTAATTCCATCTTTGACTGGTTATTATCAAACAAAAAGATAAAATTGGTAGGGAGACATAAAGTAAGAACTGCTGAAGAGGTTAAGGGTAAAAAATACTATATATGGCATGATGCAGTAACCCATGATACTTCTGAATGTATTGTTTTCAGAAACAAAATCCAGGATGAAATTGATAAGAATAATATCATGTTTCCTGATGATGAAGATGTGAATGTAGTTACAATGGATGAACCAGTTGAACTATTATGTGGTGTGCTAGAGGCTAATAATGCGTTTACTGTTACTTTACAGGCATCTCAAGCTACTGAAGTAGGCAACCAGCTCTTCAACATATTACTTGATGAAGGAATCTTGGTTATACCAAAAATAGCCAACGAAGAGGGGCTGGAAGATATGTGCAGATGGCACATGAATGGGTCACATACAACAGACCAGTGCCAAGTGTTCAGAGGGTTCCTAACCAGACCATTAAGTCTCAAAAGACTAGTTGTCTCAGAAATGGAATAACATGCCATGGAGCTAGAAGCATATAAGGCCAGTTTAGCCAAAGCTAAGGCCCCTGCTAAATCCAACCCAACTCCAAGCCTGGTGATACATGAGGAAAAAGCTAAGATTTATAAAGAGGCTGCTCAAAAATTCCCATTGCAAACTAGGGGAATAGAAGGGTTGAAGGCTCAAAAATTCCTATTATAAATTAGAAAGGATTTGCATAATATACAAATCAACATAACTAGTTTTTCTGGTTTATCAGAATAAGTGGAAGGAATGGCTATCTCAAAGATAAGGTAGGAACAAAACTACTTATACTGGGTTCTTCATAGTCGAAAATGGTACTAATTATAATGCCATATTAGGAAGAGACAGGTTACATCATAATTATGCTATTCCATAATCACTCCACCAAGTCTTAATCTTGTGGAATGGTGACACTTATGAAATGGTTCAAGTAGATAAGGAAGTTTGTCTAATTACATCTCCTGATTCAGTTTTTGTTAGGGGCTCTATAAAGTCAGTTCCTACTATCAAAATTGAGGTTGCTCTACAACTTGAGTCACAAACTCACCAAGAGATAGAAGACTCAGGTGCAATTCTCATTGAAGAAGTCGAGGACGTCCCAGAAGTTGAAGACATTCAATCAAAATATGAATATGTTCAACAGGCGCCTGACTATGATCAACCACTAGCTCTTATTAGTTTATAGAGTTAGAATGTATTTTTCTTAGTAAAGTTTATTATGTCTATAAACCAAGAAGAATGATGTAATGGGTTTACCCCTATTGTAGATCAAGTTATGAAAGATTTAGTTTTTAGAAAATACCAAGAGGATTTTCTTATAAATTCTAATGCATGTTGCTCAACTTTATACGAAACTGAATCCTTAGAAGAGGAGGATGAGAAAGTATGGGCTAAAAGTGAGGATGTTAAACAGGAAGTTCATGATCCACTAGAAGCAATAAATTTAGGGGATGATGAAAATCCACGAGTTACTTACATAAGTAAGCTCCTCACTAACCAAGAGAAACAGGATATAATAGAAATTCTAAAAGAATTTAAGGACTGTTTTGCTTGGGAACATCATGAAATGCCTGGCATTGATAGGAAAATAGTAGAACATAAACTACCTATCAAGGAAGGATTTAAGCCTGTGGCACAAAGTCCTAGAAGACTAGTGCCTGAACTGGCAAAGCCTATACAAGAGGAAATAAACAAACTCCTCAAGGCAAAGTTGATAAGGCCTTGCCAATATGCTGACTGGATTTCTAATATAGTTCCAGTAGTTAAGAAAAATGGCAAAATACGAATCTGCATTGACTTTAGGGATCTAAATAAAGCAACACCTAAAGATGAATATCCCATGCCAGTAGCTGATCCCCTAATCGATGCAGCATCAAGATATGAATACATATCTTCTATGGATGGTTATGCAGGATATCACTAATTAAGAATTACACATCAAGACTGTAATAAAACAGCCTTCAAATGTCCAAAATTATTAGGCTTGTTTGAATATGTGGCCATGCTATTTGGATTAAAAAATGCTGGAGCCACATACCAACGAGCAATGGACGCAATTTTTAAGGACATGATTGGTAAAATCATGGAAGTATACGTGGATGACATACTTGTAAAATTAAATAATTTTTTAGGACATAAAGAGCATTTGGTTAGGTCATTCACTAGAATGAGAGAATATCACCTAAAAATGAATCCACTCAAATGTGCATTTGGAGTTAGAGCTAGTAACTTTTTAGGATTCCTCATTCATAAAAATGGAATGGAAATTGACCAGAACAAGGCAAAGGCAGTATTGGCAGCTAAGCCACCTTCGAGTAAGAAGGAACTACAAAGATTCCTTGGACAGGTCAATTATGTTAGAAGATTCATGGCCAATTTAGCTGGAAAAACTAAAAAGTTTTCACCTTTGCTAAGATTAAAACATGAATCAGAATTCAAATGGGACGAGGAGCATCAAAAGGCCTTTGACCAAATCAAACAGGATTTGGCAAGTCCTCCTGTATTGATCCCTCCAAGGAAAAATGGAAAGCCATTAAGGCTATACTTGTCTGCCTGTGAAGATTCCATTGGTAATCTCGTTACTCAAGAAAATGAAAAAGGGCATGAGCAGGCCATATTCTATCTAAGTAAAATCCTGCATGATACAGAAAAAAGGTATACCATGGCAGAGAAGTGGTGTTTATGCTTATATGATGCATCAATCAAGCTCATACATTATCTCATAGCCTTTACAGTAGAAATAGTATCTCTAACAGATGTCATAAAATATATGATATCCCAACCTTTTATAAAAGGAAGGTTAAGCAAATGGAGTTTACATTTACTACAATTTGACCTTATATATGTGCCACAAAAGGCAGTCAGAGGTCAGGCTCTAGCTGATTTCTTAGCAACCCATCCTTGTGGTGACTCAAGAATCATTGATGAAGACATCCTTCCATGGGTCTTATTCTTTTATGGATCCAACACCAGAGAAACAGCATGAGCTGGAATATATATTCTATCTCCTGATGGGATCCCAACTAATTTAACAGTAACCCTAAAGGGTCCATGTACTAACAATAGAGCTGAATATGAAGCTTTGTTAATTGGATTGGAGATGCTGCTAGAATTGGGAGCTAAGAGAGCAAAGGTATATGGGGATTCTCAGCTGGTCATTTACCAAATGACTGAAGACTTCAAATGTATATCATCAGTATCGCAGGAGTGTGGAAAGAAAGCACAAAAGTTGTCTAAACAATTTAAGGAAATCACTTTCATACACATTCCTAGAGAAAAAAACAAAGTAGCAGATCAGCTGTCCCAAATAGCTTCTGCTAGAGAGGAAGTACCTTCACAAAATGAAGATATTATTCTCCAAGAGAAGATCCTAGAGCTTCTCAATGAAACTGATAAGGAAATATCAGAAAACATATTAGAAGTCTATAGAATTTCAATATTAAGAGAGGAAAAGGATTGGAGAGAGGAAATTATTCATTATCTCTAGAACCCAACTGGGACAAAAGTGCCAAATAGAATCAAAATGGCAGCTACCAAGTTTATATACAGTTTAGTGAACTACACAGAAAGGATCCAGAAGGATTACTTTTAAAATGTGTTGATGCTGGAGAAGCTCTAACTCTCATGGCAGAAATTCACCAAGGACTATGTGGTGCTCATCAAAATGGTCTAAAATTGAGATGGCTATTGCACGAACATGGTTTCTATTGGCCCACTATGAGAAAGTATTGTATAGATTATGCTAAAGGTTGCAAAAGATGTCAGAAGTTTGGACTTATCAGTAGGGCACCGGCCTCAGAACTTAAGTACATTCTTAAACCTTGGCCCTTCAGAGGATGGGCAGTAGATGCTATAGGGGAAATTAACCCTGCATCTTCTAAGAAGCATTCATATATCTTAGTCGTGACTGATTACTTCACTAAATGGGTAGAGGCTCAGGCCTTCAACAAGATCAATACCTAAGTTGTAATCAATTTCTTGGAAGAGAGAATCTTTACAAGATTCGGAATTCCAGAAACTATCACCTTTGATCAAGCCACTGTATTTAGGAATCCTGACCTACTGGATTACCTCAATCAGTTTGGGATTACCATGTTGCATTCAACACCTTACTATGCTCAAGCAAACAGTCAAGCTGAGGCTACCAATAAGATCATAGTAAAAGGAATCTCAAAGCTAATAGATAACAATCCAAGGAAATGGGATGAGTTGTTGCTATATGCCCTATGGGCCTACAGGACCTCTAGAAGGGAAGCAACAAGAGTTACTCCTTTTAACTTAGTTTATGGACACACTCCATTAATCCCAGCTGAAGTGAATGTAAGGTCATCAAGAGTAGCCCAACAAATGGGATTATCAGGAGATGACTATTTACAAGCGATGAACATTGAAATTATGGATGCTCTAGAAGCTTAGGAAGAAGCTTTAGCCAAAATAAGAATCCAAAAAGAAAAGGTTGTTAGGGCCTGCAACAAAAAGGTAGGGCCTAAAGAATTATAGGAGAATGATAAGGTTTGAAACATGTTTCTACCAGAAGCAGCTTACGAAGATCCACAATTAGGGAAATTGTCACCTAAGTATAGGGGTGAGAATGAGCCGAGCCGAGCCCGAATAGTGGTAGGCTCGGCTCGAGCTCGAGGCTCGTCGAGCCTCAAAAATGGAGCTCGGCTCGAGCTCGTGTTTTGGAATGTGAGGCTCGGCTCGAGCTCGTTTGAGGCTCTGCTCAAGCTCGTTTGAGGCTCGGCTCGAGCCTAAAAAATGGAGCTCATCGGCCATGCTAATTAGGCTCGGCTCAAGCTCATTATAAGCTTGGCTCGACCCATTAACTGTAGCTCAATTCCAAATGTGACTTTAATAAAGTACTAAATGGGTCATAAGCTATCAAGCAAGCCCAATCATCTAATTAATATAGCCCAAGGGACGCTTGTCGTAAGGCTTTAAACTAAAATAGGGCCCGTTGGCACTAATGCAATGCTTCCAGCCTTTCTTATTTATGTAGAGAGTTTCCTTTTATCAACCTTCTCCACTTCAATGTGGGGCAGTGGGACTTCAGCAAGATAGCAGGTGAAGAGCTTCATTTGTTGAGCTAAAAAGTTGCATACATTCATTCAATGAGCATTTTAGGAAAACGTGGACCAAGGCTTTTTTATTCTCACCCAAATTAATGCTTCTTTATATTTTATTTTGAATGGCTTGTTTAATGTGGTAATTTGGTAAATATTGTATAATACCAATAAAATTACATATATAAAAATGAAAGCCATTGAAATTTGTAAATATATTTTTATATGTAAGATATAAGAATAATTCGAGCCACTCGCGAGCTTTTCGAATCGAGCTTAGCCTGGCTCATGTATCGTCTCGTGAAAACTCGACCCGAACTCGAACCGGAGCCAAGCCCCATCGAGCCGAGCTTTGACCGAGTCGAGCTGGAATATTTCGCTAGCAGGCTTGGCTCATTCCCACCGCTACCTAAGTGGCAAGGTCCCTTTATCATTCATAAGAAAATGTCTGGAAATGCATACATTTTAAAAGATCAGATGGCAACATAAAAGATAGAGCCTTGAATGGCAAATTTCTAAAGAAATATCATCCATCTTTATAGGAACAACATGATCATGTGTTTCAACAAAAACATGCAGAATTGTTTCAAACAGCAAGGGATCATTAAAATCACAACATTAATAATAATGTTACATTTTAGACATTCCAACATTGCCTAACAGCTAAACTAAGGTTTTTAATGGCTGAGCTTTGCTGTACATCCATTTCTTTGAATATTTATTGCCTCAAATTGGTAAGTTTAGTTCGCCCTTGGTGTAGTTTCTTCTCTTCAATATCGATGGAGTTATGGAGTGAAGACTTTTCATTGATAATATTGATCTCCTCTTTATTGATCTAAGCCAGGCGATTCTGTAGAGATTACCTTTCCTCAGAAAGAAGCTTCAACTTTTGATCAAAAGAATTCACAGAATCTTGGATCTGTTTACTGAAGTTTTTGAAGGATTTGGCTTGAGCTTCCAAAGAAGTTTCTTCTTCATGAAGTTTGTGAGATGAGAACCTTGGAGATTGAACTCTTGTTTCAGCATTACATTGTTGAAGAAGGAGGCACTATAAGAAAGGGCCATATCAAGCCTTTTATAATGCAAAGTCTAGCCTTACCATCTGCAAAAAGGAAGAAACTTGAGAATAGAAAGGAACAATTGAATACTCAGTCAACCAAAAAACATGATGTACACCAGTACAAACCACCAGATGCAGAACAGTGAGATTTGGATTAGCCTCCACAAATTTCATTGATGTTCCATAAAGATTGTCAGGGAAATAAGGAAACAAGAAACTTATACACATTAAAAAGTGGGAAATCTAACCAAAGCCCTAATATATTACATATTAACCCAACTAAACATTAACCCCCAACCCACACAAATAATAACAAACTGATGATTACTTTATGTAACATGTAACATCTACAAGCAATTTGCTCAGTTCTTCATCGTTCCTCACTGCCAATTAAATGTGCCTCGACACTATTCGAGTTTTCTTGTTGTCTCTTGCTGCGTTTCCTGCCAATTCCAAAACCTACACACAGAAATTCATCTTCTCAATCAACAATTGGTCATTAATTAACAGTAAAATTTAACATGAATTCCTTGTTCAATCATGGAAACAATCTAAAACCTAGTTGTTCAAAATATTGTTTCCATAACTAGTTTAACTTCTAATAGCGTTTACAAATTAAGCATTAAATCAAGAGATTCAACCCATTCCTACATTTGGAAACTCAAGTTCACATTATAATGAAGAACTATAACTGTAATTCAAAGTCAGATTTTTGAAGATCCTAACGAAGATCCAAACCCAAGGTTCAACAATATCAATCAATCAAACGACAAAAAAAGCACGAATCAAAGAAATTTAAATCAATTCTAAAGCGAAATCAAACGACAACAATTTCAAACCCTAGATCCACGAAAAAATTGCAAAAAACAGCAAAATCAGGTAAAACTTAACTTCAAAAGAGAGGGGAGAGAATATACCTTAGCAGCGATGTACTCAAGAACAGCGACGAGGTAAATCGGAGCTTCGGCACCGACACGCTCAGCATACTTTCCAGCCTTAAAAACGAGCAATACGACCAACAGGAAACTGCAAACCAGCCTTACTACTACGAGATGTAGCCTTCTTCGCTGTACAAAAACCTAGGGTTTTACCTCTTCCTGCCATTTTTTTTGCAGAGATTTGAAGAATTCGTAGAGAGAGAAAATGACGGAAGAAGATGATAAACTAGAGGAGAGTGTTATACCTCTTCCTCCATTTTTACAGCAGATGGACTCGTGAACAGCCCGACCCATTCCCATGTCTAGGAGTGTCAGTCACTTAAACGCCTGAGAATTAAATTAGATCAGCATTACAATCACCTATTATTTCTACTGTGATGATGTATTATTACAATCAACACACAGAAACCACATAAGAAACTCATTACCAATCTGGGCAGAAATTGATATGACTTATGACTATCAAAGTACATCTAATACATTCATTAAGTCCCCGTATATCATCAGTAAATGTCTGTGCAACTACAGATGAAATCAAAAAAGCTTCATATTCTACATGATATCAGTGATTAAAAGAAGTGTTAATAGTAGGACCTCATCAGCACAAAGGCCCTTAAGAATTTAATATTGACTATAAACATAAGATATGCCATCAAAGTCGCAGCACTATAATAGCTGTTTTCTAATGGCTTTCAACCAAACAAAACAGTAAACAAGGTAAAGTCACAAATCAGGAATGGAAAATTGTATAGCAAAAGATGACCCACTTGCTTAGAAGGCTCAAATGCACAAAATTTGCCTGCAACTCCTTCGCCTGATCAAACAAATAGATTAGCATAACTTCTAAAATTTAAAAATGTGAATGGACAGTAAGATAAAAGAGGGAAATCATCTAGATACAAATGGTACACGTACTTCTAGCCTAAGAGTAAGCAATAGAAAGGTAAAAACACTGAAATCTACCCTAAGAGCACACGAAACAAGGGCAGCCGACATTCAGTTTTTGCCCAGCAAAAATAAAAAATTCTCTCATTGGCAAAAAATTTAACAAAAAGGGCATAAAGGCACCAACAATCCACCCAAAAATTTCCTCCTTATTTCATCACATTTGGATCATTTGGTAATGCAACCCTCACTTTCTCACTTAATTTAGGTTGAATTGGTTTTAACAATTTTGCTCCTTTTAATGAATTAGAACGGATAGGGAAAACTAAAAATTTAACTATAGTTCTCAAGACACACTCAAAGAACTATATGATCTTGATACAACTAAACAAGACACACTCAATTTAGTCTATCAATCCTAAACAACCAAGACACACTCAAGTTGTAATAGGGGGTTTTGAGACACACTCAAAAGAAAGTTTCACAAAGAAACAACTTTTTTTTCATTCAACTTCCAATCTCCCCTTAACCTATCATATGCTCTCCGTATATAGAGGGAGGAGCAGCAATAAGACACTTAAAAAAAACCTACAAAAACGTCCAAAGAGGAGCAGCAAAGAGGAGTTACAAAGCTCCTTGATTTAAGCCTCTTGTTAAGCTCCATTAAATGAGCATTACAAGAGTTAAACCCGGCACAATAAAAACCCTAAGGCGATGCATCACATGCCTATTATCGGCCCTAAAACCTCTCCCTAATCATGGATTACTTTAAGAGTAATCTCATGGTTTATTACAAACTTAAATTAACAACAAAAGCAAATAAAACCCAAACATAACTTGGGCCTTCAATTCACACATCCAACTCATGTCCCACTTCTTGTTGTTGCTGCAAAATTTGATTGGGCTTCATTCATGACATGCAACACTTGATTTCGACCTAAAACTTATCCAAATTAAGTGTTTGACCACTTTTTTCGTAAGTTCAGAATGTGAACTTGTTGATAGACCTATCAAAGTCCACGAAATGAGCCAAATTGACCGAATTATGGCTGTTAGGAATATAAGTATCAACATTGATAGTTCTAATTCGTCATATAATGCATGGGCTTTTCTTTTGGACCTTGGACTTGCATCATTCTCCCTTTCTTCAAAAAAGTTTGCCCTCAAACTTGGTTGTTGAAAGTATGAAAAGTGATCTCCTATAGTGAAGATTGGACCAGGTTTGAAGAGTTTCCTTTTGTTGTTTACCCTCTCAAGATTCCTTTTGTTCACTTTTTCAATTTCTTCTCTCATTTTCTCCCATGAATTTTGAAATACTTTCACTCTTTTATTTTCATATTGGTATTCTCCTAATAACTCATTTAGAGATGAGATATCACAAGAAGTACCCCTAGCTTGTTTTTCATTCACAACCAAACCCTCCCCGTTTGATTCCACTAGATTTTCATATGAATTACAAATTACAAGAGATGTGCTTTGCTTCTTTTCTTTTGTACCTACCTTTTCAAACAATGATAAAGAAAAAGTAAGTTCACTTTCCACATCACATGGATACATTGAAGGAACCATGATTGAACTTGTGATACTTTCATCATCACCATCACTAGAACCTTGCTCGGCAAAATCTTCTTCAAAAGGATCAAAATTTGTGACATCATACGAGCTGATAAGAGATCTATTTTGAAACAAAGTTCCTTTAAAAGCAAGTTCATGAAAACAATTTTCTTTCCCTTCTTCTTTAGAGTCTTGAATTATTTCTTTCTTTTCAAGAGTAACTTCAAAATTGTTTTCCATGACTTCAATTTCAAGTGTTCGATCCATTACCCAATCTCTTTCATCTTCTTCTTCAAAACTTAGGTAGTCATCCATGGACACATAAAACTTATTAGGATAGCAATGGTATGTATGCCCATAACCATGGCATTTTGAACATCTTGCACCATCAACCTTCCCAATTTCAAAGAAAATATCTTCCCACATTATTTCTTTTTTTCTCTCTTCTTTTTCCACTGATTTTTTCTCTAAGTTCTCCAATTTTTGAGTTATAACCTGTAACATCTTAGCAATATCATCACCAGCCATGTTTTTCTTTCACTATTTTGCTAGACTATTACAGTTACAATGATCAATCTGTCCGTAACTTCAAACAACAGAATGAAACTGTAAATTGCCTTGAGACTCTCAAAGGATTACAGATTATGAAAATTCAGGAAATTTCAAGCGGAATCAAAAAAAGAAACTCTTGAAAAGCTTTCCGGATGAAGGAGGAATCGTCGTTTGAAGTTCTGTGTGCCAGATTTGCTCCGTTTTGGCGCAGTTGCGAAAAACGTGCCCAGTTTAACATCTAAAAAATTCAGAAAAATCTAAAAAATTCTGTGAGTATTCTAGACAAAAAGTTATGCAGAATAAAAAAAAGAAAAAACCAATTTGGACTACTGAAGGTTGAGAAATCGTCCTTCAAAGTCGGATGAAAAACTGGTTGAATTCTGGCAGTTTCGTCTCTTCTCCAAAACTCGATTTTTCCGATGAATTTCTTCACCAAAGCTTTGATACCAAATGATCCAAATGCAACCCTCACTTTCTCACTTAATTGAGGTTAAATTGGTTTTAACAATTTTGCTCCTTTTAATGAATTAGAATGGATAGGGAAAACTAAAAATTTAACTATAGTTCTCAAGACACACTCAAAGAACTATAGGATCCTGATACAACTAAACAAGACACACTCAATTTAGTCTATCAATCCTAAACAACCAAGACACACTCAAGTTGTAATAGGGGGTTTTGAGACACACTCAAAAGAAAGTTTCACAAAGAAACAACTTTTTTTTCATTCAACTTCCAATCTCCCCTTAACCTATCATATGCTCTCCTTATATAGAGGGAGGAGCAGCAATAAGACACTTAAAAAAAACCTACAAAAACGTCCAAAGAGGAGCAGCAAAGAGGAGTTACAAAGCTCCTTGATTTAAGCCTCTTGTTAAGCTCCATTAAATGAGCTGTTAGAAGAGTTAAACCAGCACAATAAAAACCCTAAGCTGATGCATCACATGCCTATTATCAGCCCTAAAACCCTCTTCTAATCATGGATTACTTTAAGAGTAATCTCATGGTTTATTACAAACTTAAATTAACAACAAAAGCAAATAAAACCCAAACATAACTTGGGCCTTCAATTCACACGTCCAACTCATGTCCCACTTCTTGTTGTTGCTGCAAAATTTGATTGGGCTTCATTCATGACATGCAACACTTGATTTCGGCTTAAAACTTATCCAAATTAAGTGTTTGACCACTTTTTTCGTAAGTTCAGAATGTGAACTTGTTGATAGACCTATCAAAGTCCACGATATGAGCCAAATTGACCGAATTATGGCTGTTAGGAATATAAGTATCAACATTGATAGTTCTAATTCGTCATATAATGCATGGGCTTATCTTTTGGACCTTGGACTTGCATCAAAAAATTTTAATAAAAAGTCTCACCAAAACCAACAGACTGATTAGCTTTCCTGTCTATAAAACACAAATTGTTAGCCCAAATAAGAGGCTAAAACCCTAAAATTCCCCTCTAAAAAACCCAGAATTTCACAAAATTTGCAAATTGAATGAAATGAGAGAGTCCACTGTATTGGAGGAGAGAGAATTTGTGCGCAAATTTACTCAATCTTCGGTTAATTAATAGTCCTCCATAAAAAATCAGCAACCAAATGTTCCCAAATTTCCTAATATTCTACTTCTTTAAACACAAACCCTAATTCTTAATTTCCACAGAACAAAAATCAAACAGAGATAAGAAGACATTAAACCGTGCAGAGTTCGGCAAATCGAGCTTCGATTTCATAACCGTTCTCACAGTTCAAATTTGCAGGCTTTGATTCCTCCATTTTTACAGCAGATGGACTCATGAAATTCCTACCTAAACCCTGAAAAAAAAACAATCGAATAAATTTCTAAAAAAAAAAAAATCTAAACTAAACGTAAAGAAACATGATAAAACAGCAACAAGAAAATCAAATTAGTGAAAAAACAAAAACACACTACAATTTCAACTCAAGAACAAGAGTAGATCTCTTCGATTTCTCCGCCGACAATGTGACACATTTTCAGATCAATACCCCAAAAAAATCGAAAATTGGAAACCCTAGAATTCGATAAACAGAAAAAAGAAGAAGAAAAAAAAAAGATAAAAACTTAAAATCAAAATCTCTTACCTTCTTAGAGATGGAGTTGAATAAACCTTTTTTTGGATTCTCCTTTTTTTCCTGTTTCACTTTCTCTCTCCTCTGTCTCTATCTCTTTTTTAAACCGTCCGTTGCTCCCGTGGATTGAGAGGGAGGAGGGAGGAGCAGATCTGAAGAGGAGAGAGGAGGGATTAGGGTTGAGTAAGGAGAGAGAGGATGACGAGAGAGAGTAGTGACGAGAGAGAGGAAGCGAACTTTATTTTGTCTCTTATAATCACATCAGCGACCGTTTAACACACATGCTTAAATTGGAAAAATCAAAAATAAAATTAATGACCGTTTTAAATGGTCGCTGATTAATAACGACGGTTTATCCGTCGCTGTTACTTTATAAGCATTCGGTGGGCAACGACGATTTTAAACAGTCGCTGCATGCAAGAATAACGACCGTTTTTCAAATCGTCGCAGTGAAGCAGTCATTGTTTTGGCCTTTTCTTGTAGTGAGGGTTTCTTTGACATAATCAAGGTAAGGTATCCAATACTCAAAACCTTGAGAAATCAGGGATTCCAAGATCTACTTAAGTGTCTGTGCAGAAGCCTGATCATAAGGGTTGTCTGTTAGGGTCAAGCAGAGATCCCAGATTTTGTTTTCTTGTTTTATGTGCTCAGGAGACTCATCACTGGAAGAAAGATCACTGATAGCAGAGGTAGGTTGGTTCCTCATAATGATGGTTGTTTGCACATTAACTTATTTCCCTCCATCAGACTCTTTCATCACACTTGCTTCTTGTGTGCTTCCTTCTGCATCATAAAGAAGAGAAGCCAAGTTAGCAAGAGAGTGAAGTCTAGCATCATGAGAACATGGGCTCATATAGAGGAAGTCTAAAATGAATTCATGAGGAAAGAAAGGTAGACCAGTCCTAGAAGTAGATGGTGAAGTTGATGAAGAACCTTTGCATACAGAGGTAATCACAGGCTCAGTACTGCTATGCAAAGGTGTAACCTCTAAAGGAATAACATCTTTTAGAATTTCACTCCCAGTAATAGAAGGGATTGCTATAACAATAGTTGCAGCTGCATGAGGGCTTGGAACTTTAATATCTAAAGGATTTAACTCCAAGGGATCTTCATTAAACTGATGAAATAAGTTATCATCAGGAGATTCCACATGGAGATGATCAACTGGGGGGAAGCATTGCTTGAAGGAAAAGTGGGATGATTGATGACAGGTTCATCAACAAAACCACCCTTTGAATTTAATCCTGTGTCAACCACTTTAGAAGTATCTACTGAAGGTTGGCTGGCAGAACCAAGATGTGATGGCTTCTCAGAAGAAGGGTCACTGGGAATCTTGGGTTCATTTAAACCAGAAGGACCTGGGATTAAACAATCAATATTCCAAATAAAAGAGTGAAAACTTCTCACAAAAGAGAATAAAGATGGTATCCAATACCTGCTTTGACTCCAGGAAGTTTCCTCTTAGGGAAGATTTGAGATATAGTCTTATTATCATCTTCATAAGAGGAGATGATATACTGCGGTATCTCTGAAGAAATCTCCAACTTGGGACGTTTCCTGCTGGAATGCGTCAAAGGTTTAGGAGTAGAGAGACAACTATAATCTCTCTTATTTGTAGCCTTCTTAAGATGCTCAAATTGCCCCACTAACCCCTTGGGTTGAGTGTCCTTGGAAGCAGAGAGACAATTGTAATCTCTTTTTCTTGCAGCTCTCTTAAAAGGGTCAATCTGCTCCATTGGCCCCATGGTTTGGATGTCCTCCACAGTCTAGACATCTCCATGGGAAGCCCCTTGATCATAAGCAACATCATCTTCATCCTCTGAAGAGGTATGAGGTGGAATCTTTTTGTCTATGGTACTCCAATAGAGCTTCTCATATCTAGAATCTGTTGTCATACCATTTGGCACTCTTAGCTTCTTCTTGCCAGCTTTCGCTAAAAAGTCAAAAGGAGAGCACAAAGAAGGTTTAGTAATATTTATTCCCACTGAAAGTTATAAAATAACTGAGAATATAAAATACTTACAGCCTAAGAAGAATTAATCCTCAAAGTTAGCCAAAGCATCAAAATATGTTGAGTTGTTCGGGAATACATGATTCCACCACAGATGGAAGCCTCGCACAACTTTAGTGATCCATTTCCAAGGAGAAATGGACATGGAAGTATGGCTGAGAGTTTTCCTATGAAGGGCTCTACCCTCTTCAAAACGACCCCTTGAAGCCCATGGATCATTGCGGGTCAAGAAGTAAGGAATAACTAGCGGTTGGACCAATCCAAATTGTCTAGCTACCAGCTGTGAATTGTAGACTTCAAAGCCAAAGTACTCAGGCTCAGCAGCTATTAAATCCCTTGACCTAAGAACACTGCTCCAAAAGTTTCCACTCCCTAAGGAACTAGAGTGGATGTTAAGGGATTGTAGCCAAGCAGACACTGCTTGATGGCGCCAAGTTTCATTTTCAACAGAAACACCCATTTTGCCTGGGAAAATATTCTAGATACAAGGATTGGACTTAAAAACCAAGAAGTACAAGAGAATAAAGCTTGGATGCCAAAACTCATCTGGAGATACAAGATTAAAGTTGAATTCACCATAACAGCTACAATCATCAAGACTAGAGAGGAACAAAAGGGGATCAAAAGAAAGATCTTCCTCCTTTGGATCCTTAGATGCTTTAAAAGCAGAAGAGGGATTGAGAACCATCAGACAAGGTAAATACATATGGCCACATCAAGTCAAAAGCCATAGGGGTCCAAATCCCTTGTTAGTAGAGAATATGGGAGACTCAGAGGTATGAATTCCAAAACCTTTGAAGGATCCTCTACTCCTAAAAAGACATCTATAAAGTTGTCCCAATAGAACAGGAGCCAAAGCTACTTCTTCAGAACTAGAGGAGATGTTAACAGCTAGAGATAGCCATAATATTACTACTCCTCCAGCTCTAGACATCATTAATTTAGAGAAAGCAAAGGTAAGAAAAAGTGCTTCCTCTTGAGAAGTAACTTCCTCACTAGTATCCTTATTGATGAAGAAATCAACAAATTTCTGACACGGTGAAAAATAGGAAGTTCTTTGACTAGCAATTTGGCGAAAGGTTCATAAACACTGACTGTACAACTGATTATGTTCTTCGACATGGTGAAAAATAGGCAGTTCAATCCCATATTTACCTGTTGGAGAAGTCCCAGTAATGAAGGCAATATCAGCTAATGTTACAGTCAATGGTCCCCACCGAAACAATTAGCAGTTGATGGTAGGGTCCCAACAAGGCAGTAGACATAGCCCCATTAAAGGGAATGGTTTCATAAGAAGCTAGTCTTAAGAAGGGCAATATCTTGTTCTTGGACCTTTTGTCATGAAAAGGTTTCATTCGCAAAAACCATGCTCTTGCATCCACCCCTGAAATCCAACCTTTAAAAGGTTTGCTGGTCAAAGGCCAATGCAAATGTTGGAGGGATTTTGGGGCAAATGGAAGCGTTCTGGGCTTATTATCTTCTAAGATAATATGGTCCGAGAATGGATAACACTGTTGCTCTAAAACAATTTGGTGCTTTGGTTTTTGAATCCTGAAAGGAAAACAAGGACCAATAGTGGCAATTCTATCCTCTAAAGGAGTATTAGAGTCAAAGCTTTTGTTCATATACCAGAACACTTGAGACTTATAAGTCCTAAGGTTCACTCTAATGGCGTTGCATAATTGACGAGTTACCTCAGATTGCATGGCATCACCTTTTATAGCAAGTGCCTCACGAATCTCATCTTCACGAACTCTTTCAGTAGACATGGTGAATTGAAGTGTAGTGATGGTTGTGAATTCGTAGAGAAATGTATTAAAATGGTCTGAAAGATCTTAAATTTTCCTAAAATCCTTGAAAAGGGTATTAATGGAGAAGACAACCAAAATGAAATAATAAAAGAAGAAAATACGTGCAGAATGCGTGATATGTTTTATTTTGGGTCATGTTGTATGGGGCCATATTAAAGCGTAGTTTTAACAAATTAAAGCATAAGGTCCTGAAGTCATATTAAAAAGCCCATTTTAATATGACTTCAGGACCTTATGCTTTAAAAGGGTGTGTGACTTAAAAGCCCATATTAAGGGATCAGTTACTCAGAAGCCCATTCCAAAGGGTGCTTAACTTTTCATTTTTCAAGAGATGGTAAATTTCTTTATAAAAGGGTAAGTGTAGTAATCTTGACACACTACTCATCTCTTGAAACAAAACTCAAAAAAAAAAAAAATCCTTCCATCTCCCAAACCTTCTTCCCCAGACATAGATGCCCCTCAACCATTCGCCGAGTCCTGCATTACTGGGACTCAAGAGATCAACCCACAAGAGGTTGACTAGCCCTTCCTCCCTCCTCTAGAGATACTAGAAGAGAGAGAGAGGGAATAAGAGGAAGAGGAAGAAGAAGAAGAAGAGGAGGAGGGTACTCCTCCACCATCAAATAAATCTGATGATGATGATGAGGAGGATGAGGATGAAGATGACAAACCGCCAAGAGGGGGAAGGTTGACGAGGAGGATTTCCTCGAGGAACCCTTCGCCAGGGAGGAACGCTTCTTCTACCCTCCTGGAGATAGCTCCAGTGATGATGATGGAGATGATGATAACGCCTCCATTGAAGACTCTGATGGCGACAAGCCACGGTCTCCATGGGACTAAATTTAGGCCTAGGATTTAGAATTCAAAAATTCTAAATAGGTTGTAATTTTTATTTTAATATGAAAATTTCAGCTTAAGGTTGTAAATTTTTTTTTATTAATGAAATTTAAATTTCCTACATTTGGTCCAAAATTCTATTATCTTATATTTTGTTTGCATTGTTTATCCATTTTGCTCAATCAGAATTGTGCAAATTAATATGTTATTAAAAAATAAACCGTCAAATCAAATAATGCAAACTCTACGGTTAAGATTAAATGGAATAAAAATATGGTGTCTCCTGGGATACTAAAACTCTTAACATGTATTAATGAGATGGAAAAAAGCTGCTTCTAAAAAGTAATAATTATCATCCAACTGCACTCGCCACTAATGGCAAACTCCAGTAGTGATATGACACACTAAAGAGTTAGTGGGCAGACCCATTCTTACCCACTAAGGCCTAAACTTGATGTGGTTAAGATTGGTTACAAAATACGTGATATATTATCTAAAAAGATAATGCTAAACGCTTCATATACCCCTAAAAATAGGGATGTCAATTAATAATTGTATTATAAATACGTTATTTTAACTCTGAAATTCTTCATTCCTAAAACTTTGTTTCATCATCAAAACCCTAAAAAGTTCTTGAGTATGGCGAATCAACAAATCGCTCCTCCATCACTCTAGCCTGGAGAATGCTGGAGGCACAAATTTAATAGAGACGTTACACAGGAAGACTGGGAAGAATACAAGGAAGAAGAAATGAAAATATGGCAATCCAAAATCATCAAGCTCTTTGGAAGGGACCCAAAGGTCCAACCTGGAGATTTGGAGAAACAAAGGTCCAGTGCTGCTATTAATGGGAAGTGATATGGACTTCCTAGCACTGAATCTATGGCCAAAAATGGAGAAGGGAAAACTGCTAAAGCTACTAAGCGTTTGCAAAGCATGGGGAGAATGCATTGCAAAATAGCACTTTCCTCCTGAACTCACATTGAAGTACAACAAATCTATAATCTGCGAGGATAGCATGGGTGTCTTCAACCGAAAATACAGGCTAGTCCAAATAGACGAAAGTATGAGTTACAAAAAAACTCATACAGTACAAGTGTACTTGTCTACTGTGGCAAGAACGCTTAGGGGAAGGAAATATCCCTATGCTCCCAGAAAATTACTCGGATGATGATGACCCTGATGTTGATGAAGCACCACAAGTCACCATTAGTTTTACCCATCTCCGTGCCTGATAGATCAGGCGATATTTAAAATGTTTTTTTTTTAATTCTAGTGATAGTGCATATCTTGAATCATTTCTAGGAAAATATTTAACTACTTGAATTAAGTCAATAAACATCTTCTCAGAGATGTTTTATGATTAGGAAATATTATTTCAATTAATGAAGTAATTTTTATTTCTGTCATTCCTTCTTACTGCCATATTGATGATATGGTTTTATATAGAGTTTTAGGTGCATTTGGGGTGCATTTCTAGTTCATATTAGAGCATTTAGGTGCATATTTGCATGATTTACTCAAGTTTTACTCTACTACTCCCTGTTTGCGTGTTTCGATGATTTTCAGGTTATTTTGACGCAAATTGATTATAATTATCTAATATCAAGCATTTTAATCATTGAGGATGGAGATAGCTTGCACAAGGATCACAATGCATCCGTTTGGGACAATTTCGAGTTGGAATGAAGCAAAGAGTTAGTGAAAGAAGTGCCAAAACTGACACTTGTTCACCATTTTGATTATAACTTTTGATACAAAATTGATAATCAAGAAATTCCAGTTGGGTTGGAAACTAGACTTTAAGGGCTTTCCAATGATAGGTCACACTCCCCAAACGTACTTCTAGTTTGAGAGAACATATTCATCTGGTTGCGTTCTAGAGTTGAAAACAAGAGGAAAAGAATCCCGCCCGATGGGATCGGGCGGGTAGTCCGTCATATTTCCGACACAAAGATCTTTTCGCCCGATGAGGTCGGGCGACTTGGCCCGATGGTATCGGGCGGTTGACCCGGCACGCGTTTTTTAATGATTTCTTGGCTATTTTCGTATTACTTTTCCTTTAGGTTTTAGGTTTAGAATAATTACGAAAATTAGAACATTACTAAGACATCTTTTATTCATCTTTGCTTTTAGTCTTTATTTTTCATAGTTTTCTCTCAAGAACCCTAGTTTTACTACTTTTCATTTTGGATTCAAGATCAAACATTGGAATTGCTTGCAAGTTCAATATAGTTCTTTAATTTGGTAATCTTCTTCATTGCTTTCTCTATTATTGATTACATTGATTTCTTAGTTATTTGCAATAGTTCAAAGTATGAATTTTTACATTGATTTTGTTATTGTTTTCGCAAGCATGAGTGAGTAATTTTTTTTCTAGGATTGTGGGGACCTATGTATGCAATGAGGGATTGATAGATTAGTGTAATTACCTTTTATTTCAATTGTTTCCTGTTATTGAATCGTTCTGATAGGCGTGTCGCGCACCTAACAAAGATAATTCCTAACTAACTGACAGGCTAAAGTTGTATCACCTTATCAAAAATAACCTAAGGTCCACTAACAAGTAGTCAGGGAAGTCAGGATCGAATCCCCAGGGAGAAAGTTATACTATTGTATCTGAATTCTAATATTATACTAACTAAATCAGATGAAAATGGGTGTGTGACTAAACTAATAGGCAAATGATAGAACTAAATATGAAGGTAAAAATCAATTAATAAAGAACTAGGACTATGGATCACTATGCATACAATTCGGGAAATCAGAGACGAATAATAACTACCCAATAAGTCAATTTATCTAGGGCACATGTAATTTCTCTCGAACATTACTTCCCTCAAAGATCACCTAGCCGCTCTCGCATGGTCAAGGATCACTATGCCTAATGATTGAAAGCCTATACGAAATCTCTCCTCTCGAAGTAGATTCAATATTGCGATAATAGAAATACAAATCAGGCCTAATTCATAAATCTAGCATGAACGATTCAATCACAGGAAACAATTGAAATAAAGGGTAATTATATTAATCTATTAATCCCTCATTGCATACATAGATCCCCACAATCCTAGAAATAAAACTACTCACTCATGTTTGAGAATCCAACAACAAATTTCATATAAAAATCCATGCTTTGAACTATTGCAAATAACTAAGAAACTAATCTAATCAATAATAGAGAAAGCAAATAAATATGAAGAGAATAAAGAAGAAGATTACCAAATTAATGAACTATATTAAATTTGTGAATAATCCAAAGGTTCAATCTTGAATCACAATGAAGAGTAGTAAAACTAGGGTTCTTGAGAGAATCTATGAGAAAATAAGCGCTAAAACAAAGATGCCAAAAAAATTTTCTAACTTTCCTATTTATACTAAATGTTTGAAATTCATTAAATGAGCGCGCGCGTCGGAGAAGCCCGATCGGGCCAAGTCATCCCGATCAAATCGGGCACAAAAGCAGCAGCTGGGCCTCAAAACTGGACCCGCCCGATGACATTGGGCGGCATACCAACGCTGGGCAACACAACACCAAAACACGCCCGATGAAATCGGGCCGGACCGTCCGATCGGGCATCTCAGCGTAATAACGACCGGGCGACGTAGCCCGATCGAGCCCGCAACAACACCTCTTAACTCCTTACGAACGCCCGATCGGGCGAGTGGAGCCCGATGGAATCGGGCTATGCTGCATATCCTCCTTCTTGGCTCTAAATGCCAAGACATCCATTCTTCTTTGCTCAAGGGTCTCGGAACGTGTCCTCGGGACTTTGAAACTCCGCATGAAGCCTCTCCAGTCTAGTGTAATAGTCAAATAATAGTAGAAAATAGAGAGATAACTCCCTAAAACCTGCAATCAGACACAGAACAGAAAACCACAACTAGATGGAGAAAGTTAGCATAGAATGGCTCCTAAGAGCACCATTGATACACATTTTGGCTCAAATATAGGGGGAAAAACACTATATAAAACCATAACATCAAACTCCCCCAAGCTAAACCTTTGCTTGTCCTCAAGCAAAGCATAACATGAATAAGAATAGGATTGCTTCACCCCTCAGATGGAAAAGTTTAAACTCAATTATTTCCAACTCAAAATCATTCAAGCAAGCAAAATTCAAGTTCAGTTGCTCAGATCACCTGACTACCAATCACTTAAGTAAACCATCAAACGCAGCTGCCCTACATATCATGCAAATCTTGAAAAGGTGCTCACCGAGGTGTCACTCCTCTCAATTTTGTGGCAGGCAAAATGTGTGCCCGATCTCTCACCAACCCAACCATAATAGCCCTTCCCACTCACACTCTCATGTGTTTAGAAAGGTATAATATCGCTCATCCTAATCAGGTCGACTCAAATAACAAACTTAATCTTCAACTTTGGCATATTGACTCAGTATTATTCCAATAAACAATCAAACACGTGCTCAAAAGGTCTTTTTTCAGGGTTGTAATGGGGCTCGGGTAAAGGTACGGAAATTATTTAGGAAATGTGGTGGAAAAGCCAAGAAAGGGGAGCAAAAAAACACTAGTAGGACTAGGTGTGGTAGGAACAACTCCCATGGCATCAACAACTTAACCAAGATAATAACCAACTTTTGAAATTTCATGAACCAACCAATAATTGTCATTTTCAACATAATTTCCAACACTTTTGAAAGTTAACGAGTGAAGATCATAGAAATTTTTCAGATTTTTCACTATCAAATTTTTTTTTCTTTCTTTCTTTCACTTTATTTTTCTTTTTCTTTCTTTTCTTTGTACAAACATATCATTATTTTCCAACCGCCCTACGGAATCAACCACACAATATGATATAAACTTAACAAACGCTCCCCCAAGCTAGGCTTGGGACAATAGTCATTGCAAAGGCTCAAGGTGTGTAATGTGGTTTAATATAGATCCAAAAAGAAGTCATTAGGCTCAGCGGGGTTAGGGGGAAAAATTCATTAAACAACTCTGAGGCTTAAAATTAAACAAATGAATCGCCTCTATCACATCACATGCCTAAAGTTACCAGAACTGAACGAGTACAATGCCAAAACCAAGATAAGAATGCTACGAGGAACTAACACACAAGAATAGATCGGATATAGAGATAAATCCGAGGGCTAGAATGAATCCTCACAATCTAACCAATTCAAGCATGCAGTTAAAATAGGCACTTTATCATCAAAATTCATTCAAGATCAAGGCAATCATAGATCACATCACAACATCCCAATCACAAATGCCCAACTATCCAGCATAATGAGTTAAATCATTTTTTTTTCAAAGCAAAGTTCGGGGCACAGAGAAGCAATCAATCTATTCGTACTCAACTCGTATTGTTTTGTGTTTTTTTTCAGCGATATTTCATTTTTTTTTGTGATTTTTCATTTTTTTCAAAGCAAATATCCTACCTTAACTATCCTAAAATGCAGTAAAAACAAAAAGAAAAATAATACTAATACTTACAGATGTCCTCCCCCAAGCTGAACTTGGCAATGGCCTCAGTGCAACAAGGGAAAGGAACGCATGGATATCAGCCATCCATAGAAATGTCCTCACCATCATCATCCGCATCTCCATCATCCTCACCTCCATCATCCTCACCTCCGCCACCCCTACTCTTGGACCACCGGCTGGCCGTAATTTGGGTTCCAAGTGTATCGGGATGGGTGGGCATCTGTTCTGCAATTGTATGCTTGTCTGCGCGGTAGTCATCGTACGGGGATACGAGCTAGGTGTTGATCATGGGCCAATGTATCAATACGGCTGGCTGAGGCTCGGGAGAAGGGCCGAGTTGGCATCAACCTGCCGACCGATGTTACGAATAGCGGTAGAGTTGGCATCATTCCACGAAAATCAAAAGAAGGAGGGGAGCAGCGGAATATGGGGGAGGGAGCATCGAAGTAGAGGCGATATCGGCGGGATGAGGGGGCGACGGTGAAATGTGCGGCGGGAATCTCGGGGATGGGGGGTGGGAAAGTCGGAACCCGGCTATGGGAAGGTGGTAATGGGGCTGCCCTGGTCGAATTTTGGCTAAGGGACTAGGCAACTCAATAGAGTGCCTCCCGTTGATGCGCCATTGATATTTATCCCCACCCCTCTCTAACCAATGGAGGCGATCGAAGAAAGCATAATCCGGGAGGGTGGGTCCTAGGGCAGGCTGGTGGTAGCGAGACTCATCAAAACCAGGAATTTTCCTAGCAAAAAGAGTCACTAACCCCCATTTACAATAGCCCGAGAGGTCAAGGTACCGTCCGCTCTCCTCTTGGGGTAAGTGGTAGCAATACGCTCCATACGGGGCGCAACATGATGAGGGATGTTATATTGAAAATGGTCGGGCGTCCCTTTAAGCATGTAGGCTGCCAATTAGGTACGGTTCATCCCCCCTTATTAATTGTCCTTCCACCCTCCCAAATAGTGTCTGCGACATAAATCGAACCCACATTTTAAAGATGGGTTGGTGGATGTATTTGCCCTTGCGGTGTTGTAGGGTGAAGTCATTACCATCACCTCGTGATGGCAAAGTACGTGCTACGATGGTGGTAGTTAGGGGGTGCCCAATCTCCCCACCACCTTGTACTCGAAGTACCCGTGCAAATTCCGGCAAAGTGAGGTGGAAATCCCGATTGAAGCGATCTAAAGGATACATGTGATACGAGTCCGGTTCGGGGTTTGGTAACCTTAAGACTTGCTATAAAATTCATAGACACGATCAGAGATATGTATTAACATGGACGGAAAAGAAAGATTCCATGCCGATTATTTTCATGAAATCTTTGAACTCGAAGCAATACCCAATTTATTTAAAAATTCAATATCAAGGAAATGGGTAGGACTCACCTCGCGCCCTTTTAGGCGCTGAAACCGTTCACGTTGCTCCGGCGACGAAAAGATGACATCCGGAAAAGTCTCGTCCCGTGGTGGTGGTGGTGGTGGTGGTTGTGGTGGCCCAGTGCCGGATCCGCGACGCCTCCTTGAAGTCATGATGCTTGAAAAAATGTAGAGATGTCACACTCACTTTAATGGGGGATGTTGCTTTTCTCTCACTTCAATGGTGGAATGAATGTGGAAGAGGATGGATGAGAGAGATGGAGTGGAACAAAAAAATGAAGAGGATGTAGTGGAGAGCCAAGTAGCTTGGATTGGAGGTTGTTAATGGTGGATGGAGAATTTGGGGAAGAAGATGAGAGAGTTGGGGTTAGGGCTTGAAGAAGAGAGAGAAAGAGATTGGGAGTGAATGAGGAAAAGGAGTGGGGAAAATCCCGTGTTTAATGAGAGACCGGATACGCAGCCCGATCGGGCGGGAGAAGCCCGATTTCATCGGGCGAGAAACTGAATTAGGGACACCAAAAATCTGTTACGGGCCCGATCGGGCGGATTTCTTCGTATTCCCAGGTCTTGGCGGATTGCGGGCCCGATAGGGCGGTGGTGCCCGTTTCTGTCGGGCGACTTGCTTTTTCGTTGACGGACGAACGCCCGTTCGGGCGGAGTGGCCCGATTGTATCGGGCGCTTTGTTTTTTGTTCTGGCTATAACTTCGTCGCGGGCCCGATCAGGCATAGGAGCCCGATCACATCGGGCTGATGCCCAAAAAGCTATTTTTCGTGGTTTTGCGATATTTGCCATGGGAAAACGGGCCTCGCTATCATGCGAAAAAAATCCCTGCACACATATAACCTCAAGATAATGATTAATACCCTCTCACTCTCTCACCAAAACTACAAAACTAGAAAAACTAAAAACAAACTATTCTAAAAAAGAAGAAAAGGAAAGGGAAAATCGGGTTGCCTCCCGATTAGCGCTGGTTTATGAGGGTCCCGCACGACCATAATGCCGTATCCCTCAAACAGAAGGGGAAGGGGGTTGGAGGTGTAATTCCTCCACAGATCCAGCAAGAGCTCCTGTATGATAAAGCTTTAAGCGTTGGCCATTAACCTTGAATTTTTCACCTGTTGCATTCATCACCTCAATAGAACCAAACTTGTTAACATCAGTGACAGAAAATGGACCGGACCACCTAGACTTCAACTTACCAGGAAAAAGTTTTAATCTAGAGTTGTACAATAAGACCTTGTCACCAATTGAGAACTCTCTACTCAAAATTTTCTTATCGTGCCATCTCTTAGTGCGTTCTTTGTAGAGACGCGAACTATCATAAGCATTCAGCCGGAGTTCATCAAGTTCATTAATCTGCAAAAGGCGTTTTTCTCCTGCTAACTTAGCATCAAAGTTCAGCTCCTTAACAGCCCAAAAAGCCTTGTACTCTAGCTCAACAGGTAAGTGACATGCTTTCCCATAAACTAACCTGTAAGGGGTGGTGCCAATAGGGGTCTTAAAAGCAGTTATGTAAGCCCATAAGGTGTCATCTAATTTGTCGCTCCAATCCTTCCTAGATTTAGCTACCACTTTCTCCAAGATAGTCTTTATCTCACGATTAGACACTTCTACTTGCCCACTTGTCTGAGGGTGATAAGCTAGGCCAGTTCTATGGTAGACACCATACTTCTTAAGTAGAGCCTCGAAAGTGCGTTTGTGAAAATGAGATCCACCATCACTTATGACAACCCTTGGTACCCCAAACCTTGGAAATATAATCTTTTTAAACATTTTCATAACGACTTTGGAGTCGTTAGTTGGTGATGCAAGGGCTTCTACCCACTTAGACACATAATCAACAGCAACAAGTATGAAATTATTGCCAGATGAAGAGGGAAAAGGGCCCATAAAATCAATACCCCATACATCAAATAGTTCAACTTCCAAAATGGGGGTTTGAGGCATCTCATGTCTTCGGGAAATATTTCCCGTTCGTTAGCATGCATCACAAGACTTAATAAAGGTACTCGCATCATGAAATAAAGTAGGCCAGTAAAAACCAGATTGAAGTACCTTAGCAACAGTTTTGGAGGGCCCAGCATGGCCTCCACATGGCAGGGAGTGGGAGTGCTTCAGAATGTCATGCACCTCCCATTCTGGAATACATCGCCTATAGATGGTGTCAGCACAAAGCTTGTACAGTAGAGGGTCGTCCCAGAAATACTTTTTAGCCTCATGGAGGAATTTCTTCCTCTGCTGGTAACTCAGCTCTGGGGGAGTGTGTCCGCTCACACAAAAGTTGGCGAAGTCGGCATACCACGGGGTGACAGTAGTGACTGCCAGGAGCTTATCATCAGGAAAGGAATCATCAATAGGTAGTCCTTCTTCCATATCTTCATACTGCAATCTGGACAAGTGATCAGCCACTACATTTTCTGCTCCCTTTTTATCTCTGATCTCTAAATCGAATTCTTGGAGCAGCAAAATCCATCGAATGAGTCTAGGCTTGGCCTCCTTTTTGGCTAGGAGGTACTTCAATGCAGCATGGTCAGTATAAACAATGACCTTAGACCCCAACAAATAAGTTCTGAACTTGTCCAGTGCATAGACCACAGCTAGAAGCTCTTTCTCAGTTGTGGCATAGTTAACTTGAGCTTCATCTAGTGTCTTACTAGCGTAGTATATCGCATGGAGAATGTTGCCCTTCCTCTGACCAAGCACATCTCCCACAGCATAGTCGCTGGCATCACACATAATCTCGAAGGGAAGGTTCCAATCCGGAGATCGAATGATCGGAGCGATAATCAAAGCTTGCTTGATCCTGTTGAAAGATATAAGACAGGTTATCGATAAACGAGAACGGGGCATCCTTGAGGAGCAACCGAGTAAGTGGTTTAGCAATTTTAGAGAAATCCTTGATGAAGCGGCGATAAAACCCCGCATGACCAAGGAAGCTTCGCACCACTTTTACATTCACAGGAGGGGGTAATTGCTCAATCACTTGAATTTTTGCTTTATCCACCTGGATGCCACGTTCAGAGATAATATGACCAAGTACCACTTCTTCAGTAACCATGAAGTGGCACTTCTCCCCGATTCGGAGACAAGATTGACATCTTCACACCTTTTCAAAACTTTAGCCAGATTTAGCAAACATGCATCAAAATCAATTCCATACACGCTAAAGTCATCCATAAACACTTCCATAATGGACTCAATGAACTCAGAAAAAATGGCCATCATACAACGTTGGAAGGTGGCGGGGGCATTGCATAATCCAAATGGCATCCTTCGATAGGCAAAGGTACCATAAGGGCGAGGTAAATGTGGTCTTCTCCTGGTCATCCGGGTGGATAGGGATTTGGAAGAAACCGGAATACCCATCTAGATAACGAGAAATAAGAATGACAAGCTAGCCTTTCCAACATTTGGTCAATGAAGGGGAGGGGAAAGTGATCCTTCTTGGTGGCAACATTTAATTTCCTATAGTCAATGCACATACGCCAACCAGTTACTACTCTTGTAGCAATTAATTCATTTTTTTTCATTTTTAACAACATTAGTACCTCCCTTTTTAGGAACCACTTGAACTGGACTCACCCACTTAGAATCAGCAATGGGGTAGATGATTCCAGCATGAAGCAATTTCATGACCTCTTTCTTAACCACTTCTTGCATATTGGGGTTCAAACGACGTTGGCCTTGTATACTAGGACGATGATCATCCTCTAAGTGAATTCTATGCATGCGAAAGTCGGGGCTTATGCCTTTCAAATCATCAATATTATATCCAATGGCTTGTTTATTTTTTTTTTCAAAACAGACAAAAGTTGAGACATTTGACCATCATTCAATGAAGCACTAACAATCACGGGATAGTTTTCGGATTCATCCGAGAAAAGCATAGCGCGAGAGAAGAGGGAAGGGGTTTCGATTCAGGTTTCTTTACCTCTACCGGTTGAGTATCATATACTAACCGTTCCTTGTCATAGTGGTAATACCGTCAAGCTCTTCACATGCTAGAACCGCTTCCCATTCATCCTACCCGCAACACTTAAGGGATTACCATCACCCTGTAGAAGATGCAAAACAAAGCAAAGCCTCCAGGAGGATCCCGAAGGGATTGAGGCATATCATCGTTAACTAGCACATCAATGACATCAATTCTATAACGGGCTTCCTCTAGCATGGGACTTTTTTAAGGCATTAGTCAAACTAAAGGTCACATTGTCATCTCCCACGGTCAAAGTCAATTTACCATTCTTAACATCTATGACTCTCCAGCAGATATGAAGAAATGGTCTCCCTAAAATAATTTGGATCCGAGTATCCTCTTCCATGTCAAGCACAACAAAATCCACAGGAATAAAAAAATTTACCTACTCTCACGGGGACGTCCTCTAGGATACCTAAGGGGTATTTGTGAACGGTCGGCCATTTGAAGAGTAATATTGGTACATTTTAAATCTCCCATGTCAAGCTTTTTGCGTACGGTAAGGGGCATGACACTAACACTAGCACCCAAATCACATAAAGCCTTATCGATAAAAATGGTGCCAATGTTACAAGGGATAGAGAAACTCCCCGGGTCTTTCAATTTAGGTGGGGATTGGTTTTGCAAAAGAGCACTACATTCTTCAGTGAAAGCTACAATCTCAATTTCATTAAAGGCTCTTTTCCTAGTCGGAATTTCTTTCAAAAATTTAGCATATGCGGGAACTTGAGTAATAAGTTCGAGTAAAAGGGACGATTACTGCAGAGATATTTCACTATCTCCAAAAACTTACCGAGCTGATGATCAAGCTTAGTCTTCAATAGTCTATTGGGAAACGGTACCTTGATCACAGGAGTGGGAGGTGAAACTTTTTCAGCTACTGTCTGCTTCTCGACATTGCTTGCATCCTTAGGAGCTGTAGAATTATCAATGACAGCTTCATCCTTGTCGGAGCTAACCGGATCATCTTTAGGCATCTCTGGACTATCATATCTTGCGCTCCACTCCTAAGAGTGATGGCATTGGCGATATCTCTTGGTTGCATAGGTTGCGAAGGTAATGATCCGGGTGGCCTATTAGCGAAAGAACTAGCCAACCGAGCTAGTTGAGTCTCCAACATCTTGTTATGCGTACCCAGTTTTCCAACCGAGCCTTTGTGTCGGCTTGAAAGGCATTAAAACCTTTCTGCATCCGAAACATCATATTCTTCAGCTCTGTCATGGCTGGATCAGTAGAAGGAGCAGGTGGTTGTGGAGCTTGATTTCTCTGGAAACCAGGAGGAGCTTGTTGTTGGGGTTGATATTGTTGAACCTGATTTTGTGGGACACATGGTTGTTGAGGTTGAGGATTCAACACATTATTGCTCCGATATGAGAGATTGGGGTGATTTCTGTAGCCGGGGTTGTAAGTGTTTGAATATGGATTGAACTGACCCCGAGGTTGTGGCTGAAATGCATTAACCGCCTCACAGTTACTCCCGACATTAGAAGATAGAAGCGCGGGGCACTCTTGACGGTTGTGCCCGGGTATCCCACAAGCATCACAAATGGGAGCAATATAATTAGAAGCACTAGCCATCGCATTAACACTCATATGGGAGGAGTCATTACCTAGCTTCAAGGAATCAATCTTCTGGTTGAGAGCAGCTAGTTGCCCGGACAATAAAGAAATGGCCTCGACATCATGTTTCCCTCCCTTCTTCATGGAGGAATGAATGGTGGATGCTTGATTAGAAGCGAGTTTCTCCGAAGTTCATACCCCCTCATCAATGGCTTTATCCATGAAAAACCCACCGGAGGCTCCATCAATTACCCTCCTTGTATCGCATCAACTCTAGTGTAGAAAATATGACACAAATACCCTTTGGTCTAAACCATGATGAGGACAAAGGCGTTGCGAGATCCTTGAACCTCTCCCAAGCTTCATATAATGATTCTCTAGGGTCTTGGGTGAAAGTTACTATGGCATGACGCATATCTGCGGTTTTACGGTAAGGATACCACTTGATGAGGAAGATTTTGGATAGTTACGCCGGTGGTGATGGTAGAAGGCGACTTATTATACCAAAATAGAGCTTTGTCGCGCAGAGAGAACCCAAATAGGATGAGTTTCATATCATCGGCAGTAACACCAGCTTGTTTCTGAGTAGCACAACATTGTAAAAACCGCTGCAGGTGTTGACTTGGGTCTTCAGATGGTAACCCAGCAAATTGATTATTCTGAACCATATTCAGAACATGAGACTTGATTTCAAAGTTTGTAGTAGCAATGGTAGGCATCCGGACCCCAGTGGGTACATTGTCAGGCGAAGGTTGCGCATAATCTCTGAAGGTTGGTTTAGCTTCGTCACCCATTATAGCAGTAATAGGTGAAGATGGTGGAGTAGGAGTCTTTTGGGAAGGTATCCCTGCAGATAACTTCGCTTGCTTAGCTTGCTTTCTGAGTCTACGAGCAGTCTTTTCAATCTCCGGATCAAATGGAATGAGATTTGAGGATTTCAATTTCCTGCTCATACACCAAAAACACTAAAACAAACGTGAGATGCTCTAAAGAACAGGTGTTCTTCAGAGTAGAGGTTAGTGTAATACTATAATTCGAGACAAAATAAAAATAAACCGTCTCCCGACAACGGCGCCAAAATTTGACAGGCTAAAGTCGTATCACCTTATCAAAAATAACCTAAGGTCCACTAACAAGTAGTCGGGAAGTCAGGATCGAATCCACAGGGAGAAAGTTATACTATTGTATCTGAATTCTAATATTATACTAACTAAATCAGATGAAAATGGGTGTGTGACTAAACTAATAGGCAAATGATAGAACTAAATATGAAGGTAAAAATCAATTAATAAAGAACTAGGACTATGGATCACTATGCATACAATTCGGGAAATCAGAGACGAATAATAACTACCCAATAAGTCAATTTATCTAGGGCACATGTAATTTCTCTCGAACATTACTTCCCTCAAAGATCACCTAGCCGCTCTCGCATGGTCAAGATTCACTATGCCTAATGATTGAAAGCCTATACGAAATCTCTCCTCTCGAAGTAGATTCAATATTGCGATAATAGAAATACAAATCAGGCCTAATTCATAAATCTAGCATGAACGATTCAATCACAGGAAACAATTGAAATAAAGGGTAATTATATTAATCTATTAATCCCTCATTGCATACATAGATCCCCACAATCCTAGAAATAAAACTACTCACTCATGTTTGAGAATCCAACAACAAATTTCATATAAAAATCCATGCTTTGAACTATTGCAAATAACTATGAAACTAATCTAATCAATAATAGAGAAAGCAAATAAATATGAAGAGAATAAAGAAGAAGATTACCAAATTAATGAACTATATTAAATTTACGAATAATCCAAAGGTTCAATCTTGAATCATAATGAAGAGTAGTAAAACTAGGGTTCTTGAGAGAATCTATGAGAAAATAAGAGCTAAAACAATGATGCCAAAAAAATGTTCTAACTCTCCTATTTATACTAAATGTTCGAAATTCATTAGATGAGCGCGCGCGGCGGAGAAGCCCGATCGGGCCAAGTCAGCCCGATCAAATCGGGCAGCTGGGCCTCAAAACTGGACCCCCCCGATTCAATCGGGCGGCACACCAACGCTGGGCAACACAACACCAAAACACGCCCGATGAAATCGGGCCAGACCGCCCGATCGGGCATCTCAGCGTAATAACGACCGGGCGACGTAGCCCGATCGGGCCCGCAACAACACCTCTTAACTCCTTACGAACGCCCGATCGGGCGAGTGGAGCCCGATGGAATCGGGCTGTGCTGCATATCCTTCTTCTTGGCTCTAAATGCCAAGACATCCATTCTTCTTTGCTCAAGGGTCTCGAAAAGTGTCCTCGGGACTTTGAAACTCCGCATGAAGCCTCTCCAGTCTAGTGTAATGGTCAAATAATAGTAGAAAATAGAGAGATAACTCCCTAAAACCTGCAATCGAGACACGAAACGAAAAACCACAACTAGATGGAGAAAGTTAGCATAGAATGGCTCCTAAGAGCACCATTGATACACATTTTGGCTCAAATATAGGGGGAAAAACACTATATAAAACCATAACATCACTAACCTCCTAACTATGTAGCAGGGTAAGTCAAGGTCGAATCCACAGAGACAAACAATATTAAACACTAGGTATCTTGACTCAATTTAACTAAACAAATGACAAACAACGGTGGAAAAGATGTCGAACTAATACTAACACTAAACTATGATAACTACCAATAGCACACGAGGTAGAATCAACTAATAAAGGCATCTAGAATTAAGTATCCCCACTAGCACGAGTAATACATGAATAGTTCCCATCCCAAATAACATAATCAATAAACCAAAACGAGTAATGCACCCTAAAAATACCAAAGATCTCTCCCGAGTACCTATGGCTACAATAAACAAGCAATCATACCTATTCCCATGGAATCATGCAAGAAAGAGATATTAAACATGGCATCACAAACAAATTCCTAGTAATCCTATCTACTTATTCCCATAGAGATATTCATACTCTTGATTGAATCAACAAATCCATCTAGATTCAATTCCCATTGAAAACAAGACATAAGGAATCAATTCAAAGTCACCTATCCCTAGTATGATAATGAAAATAAGCACAATTCAATCAAGCAAGGATAATTAATCACATTAAAATTGGGATTATGGGAAATTCATATATTAATCATTGCTAGTGTTCAACTTAACCATAGATTATAAAACTACTCACTCATAATTGAAATAACAAATCAATTCAATAATAAATAAGTAAACATGATAATGAATAAAGAGAGAGAATTAGGAAACTTAGTCTTCTACTTCAATGAAAATTAATCAAAGGTAGCCAAATTGTAAATCTCAAACTTAACAATGGAGTTTTTCTCTCAAAAGATCTCTAAGAACTTGCCTAATAAAACCTAAGTGCCGAAAAATATTACTAAGAAGCTATATATAGTTTCCTAAAATAATAAAACAACTTAAATAAAATCGACGGAAAAACAGGTCAACACGGACGTGTCGCCTGATATTACAATATTAGTTGTAACACCAAAATTTCATGATCTGGGAAAAAAGCAGTAACACGGATGTGTCACATATGACATGGACG
Source organism: Beta lomatogona (assembly GCA_947646795.1). Taxonomy (NCBI): domain Eukaryota; kingdom Viridiplantae; phylum Streptophyta; class Magnoliopsida; order Caryophyllales; family Amaranthaceae; genus Beta; species Beta lomatogona. Next base: position 1,477,736 of record CANSNZ010000977.1, on the reverse strand, counting down.
TGTTGCCCTGGGAAACTAATATCAGTTTGAAACTGACTTGCTGAGAAGAGTGCGACACGGACGTGTCACCCTGAAAATCTGAGATCAGTAGCGCTCCTTCGTAATCCAAGAAAATGACACGGACGTGTCAAATATGACACGTCCGTGTTGACCTACTTCAGTCTATCACCATGCTCATGCATCCCCAACTCATCACAAGATATCCAATATGCTTGATTAACCTGAAATTAACTCAAACACCACAAAATACCTCGTGAAGTGCCATAGAACTAAAAGAAGCCAAAATGATGCAAGAGTTAGTCCTAAATGCTCTAAACTAGGCTTAATTATGCACCTAAAATAACAACTATTTATGACTTATCTAACTCCCCCAAGCTATATAAATGCTTATCCTCAAGCAATTCAACATGAAACATAGGGAAAAGTATGACAAAACTTTTCAAGCACACACAAGGCTTTCAAATCAAACTTCAATGTGAAAATGGAACCATGAAGAGAATAAACACAAAACTATTCAATCCAAGTCCTAAATCTCATAATTGTGACTTGACAACCAATCTTACCACTTTGCATCCGCCAAGCTTGCCTTGAACATATATGATAGCCCTCACTCTAGTCGTGCACACAACACTCATGTGTATGAAAGGGTCAAATAATCGCTCAAAGCTCCATTCCATTAACTATATCCTACCATAAGCTTGCACATCTTCTCACTCTCCACCGCTACAGGACTACGTTATATGCAAAGAATCATGAGAACTTTATATAGGTTGTAATGAAAGCTTAAGGTTGGGTGTGGGAAAGACTAGAAAAGTGGTGCTCAAAGGGGAAAGTGAAGCTTTTTCACACACCTTTGTCAACAATTGCCAAACCTCAAACACACATTTTAATTTCACTTCATTTTCTTTTTCTCATTTGCTAATTCATAACTCCTCAACTATGAACTCCAATTTCCTTTTATTGCGCACTAAACACATAAATCACAAACTTTCTTTTGTTTTCTTGTGTTTTTTTTTTTTTTCAATAAAGGGTTCAACAAACCATTTACAAGAGGAAATCAATAGGAGTTACAAAGACAGTAACTATGAGGAGGCGAACTCAACAAAGACCATGAGTTCCGTACAAACACTATATCACATCAAACACCATAAAATATCTCCTATGTCACACTTAACCTCATCAACATTGCTTCACAATCCCCTAGGTAGGACAAGGTAAAGGGCTTAAGATGTAGTTAATCACAAGAAACAGGCTAGGCTCAAAGGGGTGACAAAAGGGAGCAATCAATGTAGGTGGCATTTGGCTATGTAGCTCAGAAAACAAAAATTGCCTCAATCATACTCAATGCATACACAAGTCAATGCGGTCTCGAGGAGTATCAATGCATGTTCTAGAGAATAGTAGCCAAGGAAGAGCATCACACATAAAAAGAGGGACTAAAAAGATGTTAGTCCATTAGGCTCAAATAACCTCACTAGGTAGATTTTTGGCTATCAAGTATAGTCAAGCCTCCCCTAGGGGGATCAAACCGTCGTACCACAAACCATTCAAATCACAATGAGCAGGGAGGGATAAAAAATAGTTCAAAGCTATTGAAATCATGCTTAGACTTCACATAGAGTTGATCATAGAACCAAGCTTAGTGTGTATTATCACCAAAGATCAATCCTAAATGCAACCTAAAATGCAAAAACTAGCATGCCAAAGATTTAAAATGCCTACAATGTACAAGTGATGAAGAGTAGAGGACCTCCCCCAAGCTAGCATGTCACAATGTCCTCAATGTGACAAGGAGAGGGGAGAAACAAAACTCAAGGTGGAGGAGGAGGAAAGGTACCAGAACTGCCAGGAGGTCATCCAGCATGGCGAGTCCAATTCTGAAAGTCAGAACGGAAACCCCGGAACTCGGACACCATTGTATCATAGCTACCCCGCAGAGACGAAGATGGCCATCAATAGCAAGGTTAGGCCCGAGTGAGGTTCCGGACGTCATACCCGAGAGACTGGACCTCTAAGCGTAAGTCACCAAAGCCGCTCTCAGAGAGGCTAGGCTAGCCGCCTCCATAGAAGAAGAGGACGAGGATGGAACATCGGCCAAGCGTGGGGGTGGCGGCACCCGGATCCTCATCCATAGGATCGCCATGAGGGTCGACAACAAGTTGCCACTCAAAGTCGGGCTAGAAGATCCAGCCTCTCGGGAGGTAGATCACAGTGGCCTCTGGGTTAGGAAGATATGCATAAGGTTGCTGACTGACCAGCCAAACATGCCCAGAGACATTATTCTGCTCGGCTATCCAATGCATGGCGCGGAGAGAGCGTAAATTAAGACGCGTCTCTCCAGGTACAGCTGCCAAGTTAGAAAGATCATAGCCAAGATATATAGCAAGGATAGAAATCAAACCCCCAATGGCAATCTCCCCATTACCCTTTCTTACATCATCCAAATGGTCCATGAGCCACATAGAAGGCACAAGACGACAATCCCCCTGAGTCATATGACATAAGAAATAGAGTTCCCTCAAAGAAACAACCCCGGAACTTTCCCCCCTAGCAAACAATGTACTAGCATGTAGTCGATGAACATAACGAAAGCCCGGGTTGATAATCCCGGTGGCCTTAGAAGACCGGGGGTCATAAGTGAACTGGGATGTAAAGAGGCACCAAAAGTGTCCTGAATCAAACTGGCGAGAGTGAGAGTGATGGGGGCCAATTTGACCGCCTCTAGGAAAACCAAAAGCCTCTGAGACTTGCTTAATGGAAAGGGTATGGTGATTGCCCCTCAATTGGAAGGAAAGCTTCCGAGGGGACTTATCTGTACCCCTATGCACATGCAATGTAGAAAAGAACTTATAGGTCAGACGGGCATAGGTCGGAGCATGAAGATTTAGCCAATTATCCCAACCCATGGAGTGAAATAATTGTCTGACATCGTTCTCAATACCTAAGGCTGCTACCGCGGTGGAGTCAAAGAAACGGGTAGGCCTAAGGTGTCGGCGCGAGATGCGCATATAGTTTTGCATGTGATCCGGGTTAGTAAAGGTTATACCATAAGTCTCAACAACTGGGGGAGCCAAATGAGGAGGTGGAGGTGGTGGGCAGCGGTTGCGGAGATTAGTGGTGGAAGTGTTTCGGGGTTCGTTTCTCCTAGGTTTAGGACCCATAGTTAAACAAGCAATTTGCAAGCAAAGGGTAAAAACAAACCAACCACAATAAAAAACAACCAATTCACAAGATCACCTCCAATCTAGGACCAAGCCACAAATAGCACTCAATAGTAAATCACAAAGATCACCAAATAGCAAATCACAAATAGCACAAAAGAAACACAATATCCAAGCAATTTGCAAATAGCACATATAATGAGTACTCAACAATGGAGGTAAATTTGCAATGTCACAATGTAAGGAGAAAAAGAGGTGCTACCAACAATGTCGTGGGAGTAAATCCCGCAATGAACGTTCCTTGCTTCCAATTTGTGCTAGTGAAGGTGATTTAATGACCAAAGGGACTCCAATTGACTCAATAGAAAATTTCCCCAATACAATTTCTAGGGTTTGAAGAAGGATGGAGGAAAAAGAATGGAGATTTTTCAATGGAGTAGAAAAAGCATGTGAAGAAAAGATTGATGGAGAAATTTGGTAAGAGTAGTGAGGAGATAGAGAGGAAAACAATGGAGGGTGGAGAAGATGAAGGAAGGTGTAGAGAGGGAAAGAGAAGAAAGGGGGCTCGAAAGTTATGAGGGGGGGAGGAAGTAAAACCCAAGCGCGGTTTTATGTGCCGGATCAGCAGTCGACACGGACGTGTCGAAAACGACACGGACGTGTCGAAAACGACACGGACGTGTTATCCTGCTCTTCTCAAGTCAGTAGCTACTGACCTGGGTTTTTGCGAGCGACACGGACATGTCGTTTTTGACACGTCCGGGTTTACTTGTAGCAGCTAAACACGGAAAAAAAATTCTTTGTTTTTTTTTTATAAGAGTAGCAAAAGAAACTATGATGGATATTAAATAAAGTACTAAAAATCTATAAAATAAAAAAAACTAAAAACTAAAGTAAAAAGAAATAGAAAAGAGAAGAGAAAAAGATGGAAAATTGGGTTGCCTCCCAATAAGCGCTAGTTTTTAAGGTCATTAGCTCGACCTCCTCATTTATCAATCACGTGAAGGAATAGAGAGTATGATGTTAACTCTCTCAGCAATGGGATCTCCAACTCGGTAGTTCTTCAATCTGTGGCCATTTACCTTGAAAGTGTCATCTTGGTGGTTCCATAATTCCACTGAACCATAAGGGAAGACCTTACAAACTTTGAATGGACCAGACCACCGCGAACGGAGTTTACCAGGAAATAGCTTCAAACGAGAATTAAAAACAAGAACTAAATCTCCTTCCTTGAACTCTTCTCGCACAATACCTTTGTCATGCCATCTCTTGGTTTTCTCCTTGTACAACTTTGAACTCTCATAAGCATCAAGCCGAATTTCATCAAGCTCATTAAGGTGAAGTAATCTCTTCTCACCCGCCGTTTGAGAATCGAAATTGAGGCTCTTAATAGCCCAAAATGCACGATGCTCTAACTCAACAGGAAGATGACATGCTTTCCCATAAATAAGGCGATAGGGGGTGGTACCTATGGGGGTTTTGAATGCCGTTCTGTAAGCCCATAGTGCATCATCAAGTTTTACTGCCCAATCTTTCCTCGTTCTCGCAACCGTCTTCTCTAAGATGGTTTTGATCTCGCAGTTAGAAATCTCCACTTGACCACTAGTTTGTGGGTGATATGAAAGACTCACTCTATGGTGCACACCATATTTCTTGAGCATAGCTTCAAACTTTTTCTCCAAAAAGTGCCTGCCTCCATCACTAATCAAAACCCGTGGAATACCAAATCGAGGAAAAATAGTTTTCTTGAAGAATCTACTAACCACACGAGCATCATTAGTAGGGGAAGCAAGAGCCTCCACCCATTTGGAGACATAATCCACAGCAACTAAAATGTACTTGTTCTCATAAGAAGAAGGAAACGGCCCCATGAAATCCACACCCCACACATCGAATAATTCAACCTCAAGGATGGGGTTGAGAGGTATCTCATTCCGACGGGAAAGATTACCCGTCCTTTGACATCGATCACAAGAATGCACATAATGATGAACATCCTTAAACAAAGTAGGCCAATAGAAACCACTTTGAAGAATTTTCGCTGCAGTTTTATTGGTACTAGCATGGCCTCCACAAGGTAAATCATGACAATGAGATATAATGAGAGAGATCTCATTTCCAGGAATACACCTTCTAATCACCCCATCTGCAAAAGATTTATAAAGAAAGGGATCATCCCAAAAATATCTCCTCACCTCCTTAAAGAATTTCTTCTTTTGTTGTGATGAGTAGCCATGAGGAAAAGTGTCACTAGCCAAATAGTTGGCTATATCAGCATACCATGGCATCTCCGTAGTGGCTAGAGCTAGGAGTTGCTCATCAGAAAATGTATCATCAATTGGAAGATCCTCATCACCTTCACTATCAAGGACAAGTCGAGAAAGGTGATCAGCAACAACATTTTCGGCTCCTTTCTTGTCTCGAATCTCCAAGTTAAATTCTTGTAGCAACAAGATCCACCGAATCAAGCGGGGCTTAGCATTTTGTTGCTCATCAAGTACCTTAATGCCGCATGATCAGTGTGAATTATCACCTTCGACCCTACCAGATAAGATCGAAACTTCTCCATTGCATATACCACGGCTAACAATTCTTTCTCAGTTGTGGCATAGTTCATCTGAGCCGGATTAAGAGTTTTGCTTGTATAGTAGATGGCATGAAGCTTGCCATATTTCCTCTGACCCAAAACTACCCCCACAGCATAGTCACTAGCATATAATCTCAAAAGGGAGATTCCAGTCGGGCGATTGAATGATAGGGGCAGAGATAAGAGCTGCTTTTAACCTGTGAAAAGCCTCAGTACAAGCATCAGTAAACACAAAAGGGACATCTTTGCCTAAAAGTTCAGTTAGAGGTCGAGCAATTTTTGAAAAATATTTTATGAAGCGGCGGTAGAAGCCTGCATGACCAAGAAAAATCCTTACTCCTTTGACAGAGTTAGGAGGTGGTAGACGCTCAATGACCTCTATCTTTGCTTTGTCGACTTCGATTCCCCGATGAGAGACAACATGACCCAAAACAACGCCTTGTTGTACCATGAAATGATATTTTTCCCAATTGAGAATCAGATTAACTTCTTGACATCTATGGAGCACCTTTTGTAAATTAGCAAGACAAACATCAAAGGATGTTCCATAGGCAGAGGAGTCATCCATAAATACTTCCATAGAGTTCTCAATCAGACTTGAGAAAATTGCCATCATGCAACACTGAAAAGTGGCAGGAGCATTACATAATCCAAATGGCATCCTTCGATATGCAAAGGTGCCATAAGGACATGTAAAAGTAGTCTTTTCCTGGTCACTTGGATGAATAGGAATTTGGAAGAAATCGGAGTATCCATCCAACCAACAGAAAAATGAATGTTTTGCCAACCTTTCCAACATCTGATAAATGAAGGGGAGGGGGAAATGATCTTTTCGGGTGGCCTTATTCAATCTCCTATAATCAATACACATGCGCCACCCTGTCACAGTTCTAGTTGGAACTTGCTCACCCTTGTCATTCTTGACAACGGTCATGCCTCCTTTCTTTGGGACTACTTGAACAGGGCTAACCCACTTACTATCAGAGATAGGGTAGATTATTCCTGCATCAAGCAATTTTAGAACCTCTTTCTTGACTACTTCCATCATATTTGGATTAAGTCGTCGTTGAGATTCTATAGAAGAAGCATGTTCGTCCTCAAAAATGATTTTATGCATGCAAAATGAAGGATTAATGCCCTTAATATCATCAATGGTGTACCCAATGACATTCTTGTATTTTCTCAAAACAACAAGTAGCTTTTCAATTTGAGTGTCATCAAGCTCAGCATTAACAATAATAGGGTAAGTATCATTGGGACCCATAAATACATATTTCAAAGTAGAGGGGAGAGGTTTCAGTTCTACCTTACGAGGCGTAGTACTCTCCTTAGTTTCTCCCGAGCTCAATATCTCCTTGATAGGCTTTTCAGATTCAATGGCTCGTGTCTCCTCTAGAAATCTCTTGTATTCCTTGGTTTCCTAATCTTCCTCATCGGCACTACCCATCAAGACAGTTTGTAGAGAGTCATCAAGTTGCAACTGAAAGCATTGCCTTCTATCACCTCATCAAGAGCATCCACTCTATAAACAGTTTCTCCCATTGAAGGAGAATTCATGGAGTTTGTAAGAGTGTATTCCATCTTCTCATCACCTACTTCAAAGGTGATCTTACCCTTCTTCATGTCAATAATGGTTCCAGCAGTGGCTAAAAAGGGTCTCCCAAGGATGATGGGAACATGTGCGTCTTCTTCCATCTCCATGACAACAAAATCACATGGAATGAAGAATTTACCAACTCTAAGAGGAACATCTTCAAGGATACCAAGTGGAAACTTGACTGTTCTATCTGCTAGTTGGAGAGAGATGCGTGTGGGTTTCAGTTCACCCATGTTGAGTTTCTTGCAGATAGACAAAGGCATGAGACTAACATTAGCCCCAAGATCACACAAAGCATTCTTGATAGCAATATCACCAAGTTTTACTAGAATAGAATAGCTGCCTGGATCTCCTAGCTTTTCTGGAAGCTTGTTCTACAAAATAGCACTACACTCAGTTGTTAGTGAAACAGTGACATTCTCTTCAATTTTTCTTTTGTTAGAGAGCATGTCTTTCAAAAACTTAGCATAAGAAGGCATCTCAGAAATAGCATCCAAGAAAGGGATGTTGATGTGCAGCTTCTTCAAAATATCAAGGAACTTCCCGTATTTCTTCTCAAGTTTTGCCTGTGCCAATCTTTGAGGGAATGGAACAGATGGCTTGTATGGTGGAATAGGGATGATAGTGGTTTCCTTTTGCTCAGTCTCCTTAGCTTCATCTTCCAAAACCTTCTCACCTTGATCTTCTTCACTCAACCTTATAACCTCTTCTGCACTTTTCTTTTGCTCAGTCACCTTCTTTGTAGGCTCTTGTAATTCCTTACCACTCCTCAATGAGATGACATGGATATGCCCCTTAGGATTTGGTTCAGTTTGCCCAGGAAGTTGGCCTGAAGGTTTAGAAAGATGACTAATTTGTTAGGCAAGTTGGGTCATCTGATTCTCCATCAACTTATTATGAGCATTGATTTGTTGGAGAGAGTTGTTGAGGAATTCATTTTGCTTGGCTTGATATTCAACTTGCTTTGCTTGAGAAGAAGCTAGATTCTTCATGATACTCTCAAGGTTGGATCTAGAGGATGAGGATGAAGAGTTGAAAGGTGGTCTTTGTTGGAAGTCGGGTGGTTGGGAGTAGTTTGTGTGTGGAGGTTGAGGTTGGTTATTTTTGTAGGAGAAATTTGGATGATTCTTCCAACCTTGGTTATATGTGTTTGAGTATGGGTTGTTTTGTGGTCTTGTGTTTGTGTTTAGGAGGGCATTGGCTTGCTCAGATTTCATGCCCATGGTGTTGTATTGACACTCATTCAATGAGTGACCTTGCACTTCACAAATCTCACAAACAGGTGCTATTGATCCGCTACTCAATTGGTCAACCTTAGCTGCCAAAACTTGCACAGTGTTAGTCAAAGTAGCAATAGCATCAACCTCATACTTACCTCCCCTTTTAGGGGCTCCACGAGACATGCTCCAGTCATTCAAATAGTTGTTGGCAGCCATATCATCCAACAATGTCTTAGCAGCTTCTGGAGTTTTGGCGATGAAAGTACCGCCAGATGCGGCCTCAATAGAACTTCTAACCTTATGCTTCAGACCATTATAGAATGTCTGAATCAATAGCCACTCAGGAATGCCATGGTGTGGGCATTGTCTTTGCCAAGCCTTATATCTCTGCCATGCCTCATAGAGAGACTCCAATTCGTGTTGTTGAAAACCAGATATTTCATTTCTGAATTTTGAAGTCCTCATAGGAGGGAAGAATTTGTAGAGAAAGGCCGTCTTCACTTCTGGCCATGTGGTAATCTTCCTCACTTCTTCTTCTTTTAACCATTCTTTTGCTTCGTCCCTGAGGGAAAAAGGAAAAGCACAATATCGAATCAGATCATCAGAAACATTTGTGAGTTTCAAAGTATTACACTTCTCTAGAAAACTAGCCAAATGATCAGTAGGGCTCTCTTTTGGTGCTCCCACATAAGAGTCCTATGAAATAAACTGAATAAATTGTGGCTTAAGCTCGAAGTGTGTTGCATTGGTGGTTGGCCTGGTAATGGTGGTGGTGGTCTCATCGAGCATAGCATATTCCCGTAGAGACTTTGGTGGTGTTTCGTCTCCCATTATTGATTCTTGTTGTTGTCTTCTTCGCTGACCTCCTAATCTCGTTGTTATAGCTTCGATCTTGCAATCAAGAGTAACTAGACCTTCTGAACCCTTGCTTCGAGTGCGCATGCAACAAAAAGACTGAAAGAAAACAGATCAAACACCAAACAGAGTAACAATGATTGAACAAAAATAAGTTTAGTTAAATAAATCAAGGTTAACTAATCTAATACTGTTAGTCCCCGGCAACGGCGCCAAAATTTGATAGGTGTGTCGCACACCTAAAAAAAAAAAATAACCTAACTAACCTCCTAACTATGTAGTAGGGTAAGTCAGGGTCGATCCCACAGAGAGAAAGTTGTTCTATGATTAGCCCTTAAGTAATGGTAAGACTAAAGGAGATAAATATCAAGAATAATGGTGGAATAAACTATACTAATCAATATGAAAATAAAAGACTCTAGAGTTAAGTATCCCCACTAGCATGAAATAAGACAATAATAATTCCAACCCTAAACTAATCATTTAAATGTTCACAAGGAAAAGTACACCCTATAAAATACCATAAACCTCTCCCGAGTATATATGGCTTCTCTAATATGCACTCAAGCCTACTCCCGTGGAATCATGCAAATTAAAGATATTAAATGCGGCACTCTAACTTCCTTACAATCCATTCTACCTACTCCCGTGGAGAATTTCATATCCTTAATTGAAATACCCAAATCCGTCAAAACCCAACTCCCGTTGTGATTAAGTCAATGGAATAATAAAATACTAATTATCCCTAATCTAGTATTGGAATATGCACAATCAATTAAGCAGGAACAATTAAACAATTAATTTGGAAATTTAAAGGCATAATCATGAATCAATTCATACTAGGGTTCAACTTAACAATAGATAAAAGAACTACTCAAGCATAATTGAAATAAATAAAGAAACTAGAGAAGAATAATTATAATTCATAATAATTAACAAAGAGAAAAGAAAGAGAAAATAAATACTTGAATTAATGGAAGAAAGGTAGAGTCTTGGTGAATAATGAAGATCTACAAGTTTCTCTCTCTAACTTCTCTCTAGAAACCCTAAAAAGTGTTTACAATCAACTATCTCCCCCCGTCATTAAACAAATAAAAAAGTATTTATATAGGTTCCTAAAATAATAAAACTGACTGAATAAAACGCGCTACGGAGCAGACTAACACGGACGTGTCAATAATGACACGGACGTGTTGACCTGCTACTACATAAATATCCTACGACAGAAAAGCTGCTGCCTCGAAGAAATTAGAGTGACACGGGCGTGTCATAAGTGACACGCGCGTGTCATAAGTGACACGCGCGTGTCATAAGTGACACGCGCGTGTCATAAGTGATACGGACGTGTTGTCCTGTAATCATCAGATTCTCCAGCTCAACTTCGAGCAGCTATAACTTTTGATCCAGAGCTTTGTTTGGTGCATGTAATATATCGTTGGAAAGCTCTTCAAGTCTAGTTTCCAACCACTTAGAATCACCTCATTATCATTTTTGTGTAAAAAGTTGTGAGTAAAATAATGCAGAGGTGTCATATTTCGCACAAGTACACAAAGTCCTTTGTATCTTCTTCAATTCCAATCCGTTTTGGGCACATGGTGTATCGTTTTCAAGGTCATACAAGTGCCTTAATCATCATATCCTCAAATAGGAGTCCAAAGTACTTGAGATTACATCAATAAACCAAACAACCCGTGAAAGCATCGTAGCTTATAAAAAGTGACCTAAATATGCATAAATGCAATGTAAATGCTCTAATACTACATGAAAATGCACCCTAATTAATATGCAACTAAATTATGTTAGAATATGCACTTATCAAACTCCCCCAAGCTAAACATTTGCTTGTCCTCAACCAAACCAAACTAATTCACAAAGGAAGAGTAAGATGAACTTTTGTACATGATTTATATGTTCAACCATTCAATCTCCAAGACATGAAATTCGAGCATATATGAAAGATATTATAATTATAAGATTATACTAAGATAGACCACAAATCACACCTCATATAGATTCATGTAATCACAACTTGACTCACCATAACAAACTAGAAACCTTCCCCCAAGCTATACTCAATTAAACTCGATAAACCTCACTTTAGTCGAGCACACTTTCTCTTATGTATTTATAGGTTATGAAATTTCCACTCAAACATATACCAAGTCAACTCGAATGTAGTATTTTTTTCTTTAAACTTGACTATCGTCTCATTATCCACTTAAAACTGGCGAAAACATGCATATAGATCATGAGGACTTACAAAGGGTTGTAGTGTGGCTAAGGTAAGGGTAGGAAAATATTTGGAAATGTGGTGCTAAAAGCCAACTAGTGGAGAAAATAACACTTTAACATCTATGGCCATTAGATGCAAACGCTACAAAAACTTCTACTAGAAGTTCAACAACTCATTACCAATAAATCAAGATAATACCCAACCTTATCAAATCCAACAAACATTATTTCACCTTTTATTCGATCTTTTTTTCACTTCTTTCTTTTTTTTTCAAATTTTTTTTAGATCATTCTTCACAACTTCTTCATCATTCTTTTCATTTTTGCATTTTCACACTATAACTTTAAGTTTTTTTTTCTTTCAACATATTTTCTTCCAATAATTATCGAAAAACCACAAACACAAGCTCAAACACATGAACTTTAATGCTACTCCACTTTGGCAGAGAAACCATAAAAGGCTAGAGGCTTGTAATGTAGGTTGATCAAGAGAATGGGATATCAAAAGCTCAACATGGGTTAATTAAAGGGAATATTATATATGAAAAGAAAAATATTTGAAGGCTCAAAACAATGAAAAGAACGCCTCAATCATATCAACACATGTATATGCCACATAAATCTCAAAGAGTGCCAAGTCAAGTTCAAGAATCACACTTCATGAGGAACTATCACACAACAAAAAATAGAAGACTGATGTAGATGTGTCAGTCTATAAGGCTTGAAAAATCCTCACTAGTCTAGAGGGAATGAGGTCAAGTTTTTGAGAGAAAGGAACATGAGACTCAAAAACAGTAGGTGGAACTGACAAAGACTCATGAATCACATCACTCTCGTCTATAGACTTCTGCAAAAAAGGTTTTTCAACCAAGGGTTCTTCCTCCTTTAAAATATCCATCACATTGATTTTTCCTATACTTTGAACATCAATCCCATAACACTCATTTTCTATCCAACCCACATCATCTTCATCATAAATATACGGCTGGGGATGAGAATTTTGAGTATAATAATCAAATTCATATTGAGGTGAGGGGGTGGAATCATTCACTAAAATCACATCACAAGACAAAATATCATGAGAAGTAGAGTGACAATTAGAACAATAAGGAGGTGGTGTAATGTAAGTTTGGGGGTGAAAAAAACACTCTAGCAGATAAAGACATCTCCCACTCATAAGTATCTATAGCCAACCACTCAATTAAATCCCAACAGTAATCAGGAGATTGGAATAGAAATCCTTCATTAGACATAGATTCTACCACCATCCTAGTTTTATCATTTAATCCCTCATAAATCACTAGGCACATATCCCACAGTTCAATTTCATGGTTAGGACCAACAAAATCACCAAGTCTATGATAGTGTTTCCAGAACACTTCATTCTCATATTGAGGAAAAGAAAAAATTGCTCTACAATTACTAGCATGAATTTGGGGTTCACAGAACATATATGGCAATTCATAAGAACTCATGCAAAAATTGGGAGAATTTTGATATGATGCATCAAAACTATAAACATGAGAACCATAAGAATTATGATAATGCTGCCTATCAGAAGAATTATCCCCATCAAAATAATAATATGACTCCATGATACGAAAGAAAAAAATATATTCACAAAAGAAAGGAAAAAAAAAATTATACAGTCTAGTCTCACCAAACATAAAAACTAAATAAAACAAACTATCTCCCCGGCAACGGCGCCAAAATTTGATAGGCGTGTCGCGCACCTAACAAAGATAATTCCTAACTAACCTCCTAACTATGTAGCAGGGCAAGTCAAGGTCGAATCCACAGAGACAAAAACAGTATTAAATACTAGGTATCTTGACTCAATTTAACTAAACAAGTGACAAACAACGGTGGAAAAGATGTCGAACTAATACTAACACTAAACTATGATAACTACCAATAGCACACGAGGTAGAATCAATTAATAAAGGCATCTAGAATTAAGTATCCCCACTAGCACGAGTACTACATGAATAGTTCCCATCCCAAATAACATAATCAATAAACCAAAAGGAGTAATGCACTCTAAAAATACCAAAGATCTCTCCCGAGTACCTATGGCTACTCTAAACAAGCAACCATACCTATTCCCATGGAATCATGCAAGAAAGAGACATTAAACATGGTAATCCTATCTACTTATTCCCATAGAGATATTCATACTCTTGATTGAATCAACAAATCCATCTAGATTCAATTCCCATTGAAAACAAGACATAAGGAATCGATTCAAAATCACCTATCCCTAGTATGATAATAAAAATAAGCACAATTCAATCAAGCAAGGATAATTAATCACATTAAAATTGGGATTATGGGAAATTCATATATTAATCATTGCTAGGGTTCAATTTAACCCTAGATTATAAAACTACTCACTCATAATTGAAATAACAAAGCAATTCAATAATAAATAAGTAAACATGATAATGAATAAAGAGAGAGAATTAGGAAACTTAGTCTTTTACTTCAATGAAAATTAATCCAAGGTAGCCAAATTGTAAATCTCAAACTTAACAATGGAGTTTTTCTCTCAAAAGATCTCTAAGAACTCGCCTAATAAAACCTAAGTGCTGAAAATATTACTAAGAAGCTATATATAGTTTCCTAAAATAATAAAACAACTTAAATAAAATCGACGGAAAAACAGGTCGACACGGACGTGTCAAATATGACACGGACGTGTCGCCTGATATTACAATATCAGTCGTAACACCAACAGTTCCTGATATGGAAAAAAAGCAGCAACACGGACGTGTCACATATGACACGGACGTGTTGCCCTGGGAAACTAATATCAGTTTGAAACTGACTTGCTGAGAAGAGTGCGACATGGACGTGTCGCCCTGAAAATCTGAGATCACTTGCGCTCCTTCGTAATCCAAGGAAATGACACGGACATGTCCAATATGACACGTCCATGTTGACCTGCTTCAGTCTATCACCATGCTCATGCATCCCCAACTCATCACAAGATATCCAATATGCTTGATTAACCTAAAAATTAACTCAAATACCACAAAATACCTCGTGAAGTGCCATAGAACTAAAAGAAGCCAAAATGATGCAAGAGTTAGTCCTAAATGCTCTAAACTAGGCTAAATGAGACTTAGAAATGCACCTAAAATAACAACTATTAATGACTTATCACGTTCATGCTAGATTTATGAATTAGGCCTGATTTGTATTTCTACTATCGCAATATTGAACCTGCTTCGAGAGGAGAGATTTCATATAGGCTTTCAATCATTAGGCATAGTGATCCTTGACCATGCGAGAGCGGCTAGGTGATCTTTGAGGGAGGTAATGTTCGAGAGAAATTACATGTGCCGTAGATAAATTGACTTATTGGGTGGTTATTATTCGTCTCTGATTTCCCGAATTGTATGCATAGTGATCCATAGTCCTAGTTCTTCATTAATTGATTCTTACCTTCGTATTTAGTTCTGTTATTTGCTTAGTTCAGTAAAACAACCATTTTCATCTGATGTAGTTGGTATAATATTAGAATTCAGATACAATAGTATAACTTTCTCCCTGTGGATTCGATCCTGACTTCCCTGACTACTGGTTAGTGGACCTTAGTTTATTTTTGATAAGGTGATACGACTTTAGCCTGTCACATATCATATAAAAATTGCGGGCTTGATTATTGTTCATAAAATGAATAATAAATCCAAGAAAGTGATCCTAGGCACAAATGCCTAAAAAATGGTATATATATTTTAAGATTTATCAACAAATTGATAACCTTAAAACAAATGATAATTAAGGAAAAGTCAAAAAGCCTCTCCAAAAGAGGTTAAAAGTACTTAATTATTTACTGACCCCAGAAGTCTCATAAGTTATTACAAAAATAACCGTTGAACAAATGGGCTGGTTATATAAAGGAACCTAGCCATAGCATACTAGTATTACATTTTCATTTCAAAAAATCAAAATGAATAACGAAGCACATGCAAACATGGCAGCTGAGTTTGATGATGATTGTTTTAATCATCGATTCGCCCTCAACAACATAGAGGAAGATAAAGTATTTTTCATCACAAATGAAAGAGCCAGATGGACTGAAAAAATGGCACAGATCTTTGGCGATGAACCGGTAATGGGGCCAAGAAATCATGGGCTTGCTGATTAAACACTACAAAGGTCAGTTCTAATATCGGTCTCTTGTCTACCCATATATGGCCCAAATTGGATGGGAAATCACAAGACAAACTGCTAACAGTTTGTAAGAAGTGGGGGAAAGGATGTTTCCACTATCTTAAATTTCCCAAGACCTTAAAGGATGAATTGGGTTTATGCCAAGGATCTAGTTCTTTCTTGCACCCAGTCCTCCTTCAAAGTGGTGAGGATAGAAGAAGGTCAAGATGAGCGCCACGGGAGGATAGTACACTTTAAGTGTATGTGCAAACTATGGGAGCTATTGGTCTAAGAAAATTTCTTTTCATGGATGTATGTTGCATTGATCGACAGGAGATACGCTTGGGACAACAGCTACCACATGACCCTCTTCGAGGCAAGGTTCAACGACTCCCCTGAAAATGGTCACTACTTTGGAGTTACTAGGAGTAGTGCAGGGCGCGAGTTAGAAGCCGATGAGTATGAGGCTATGGTAGAGACAATATGTAGGGAACATCTTCAAATGTTATCTCTAGATGCAAGTCCTTTCAATTAAAATGTAATTAATGATTTTATCTTCATAAATATAAATGTAATGAAATTACCACAAATGGTAATCTTATTAAATATATTTTCAATATTTCAATTGCCTTAACGTCGGTTTTTGGTTCACCAAAGTGAAGTAGAAACAATTACGCGTCCATTTATTAATTATACTCCCTAAGAAACTGTTTCGAATTCCCGAGAAATTAGACAATTATAAAAATTATTTGACGGTTAAAGCATCCAAGTCTTTTTATATATGTGTGTGTGTGTGTGTGTGTGTGTGTGTGTGTGTGTGTGTGTGTGTGTGTGTGTGTGTGTGTGTGCGTGTGTGTGTGGGGGTCTCTAAAAGATTCAAAAAACTTAAATCTAAATGGATTACACATATCTTCCCATGTTTCATCAATCTGCTCCAGAGGATATGCCATATCCATAAAAATGCCCAAATCATCACAAGCATTGAATGTCATATCTGGAGGTAAGGATGAATTTATTAAGAATGAATCCACTAAATGGGTTTCTTCTATTCAAAAATATTTTGGAGAGATCATGTCATACAATAGGATCCGGAAAATAAAAGAGGATCTAAGGCCTTCCAAATAGGGTCCAATTTAGATCTCATGAAAGATTGGATATTTCCTAAACTTGAAAAGAATGATCGGGTTACATCTCTTCCGGTTTGCAAATCATGGGGAAAAGTCATTACAGAAGAAATATGGAAACCTAACATGCCTTGGAGATATCTAAAAAAGCTCTGTGTCAAGGGAACTACAAAGAAAGTAAAAGTCTATAGAATGGTGGATGGGTCATCATCAAGAGATGTGGTACAAAATAAATGTGCATGTCAAATTTGGTACGATCTCATAACCTATGATGTAAAACCATGTTGGTTATCACCAAATAATCTTACAAGTACGCATCTTGAAGAAACTTTCTTAATAGATTTCACAATGGCTAGAAAGCAAGGTGAAGGAATACATGAAAGACTATTATGTTCAACTAAATTTAGCCATCCCAAAAGAGCGTTTATGGACCATCTTAGAACAATAGAGGAAGTCACATTCAGAATACTACTGAATGATATTGGCTACAACCATTAGAAGTCCTTCTCTGCTCATAATTTGTGGGTGCTAAGTACATCTCTCCACTAATCGGGGGGGTAATTTGTTACTACCTGTAGACGCATAATCGTGTCTCCCCATGTAGCACCCTATGATGACCAATACCCTGCTCCAATTGGTACGGATCGAGGAAAGAATAAAGAACGAGTCTAAAATAAAATGTCTTAAGTCCAAATACATTTTCTAACTCTTTTTATTAACTCATTTCTGAAAACCTTTTAAAAATAGTTTTTATGAAAGCCCAATTTATAAAATTCCTTTTCTAAGCCCAATTTAATTAATAGAATTAATTAATTATATTGATTAGTTTTATTAATAAAAATATCTTTTATAAAAATCATCTTTTTCCAAAGTGTTTTTAAATATCTTTTGTCTAGCTATTTTCTCAAATATTTTTCAATAAAAAATAATCTTTTTCCAAAGTGGTTTTAAATATCTCTTACTAACTCTTTTTTAAAAATCTTTTATGATAAATTTTTTTATATAAAACCTAGTTGTTTTCGAAAACCTATTGCAATCCAACTACCTAAACCTATATATATCCTCCTAACAATTCACATCTCCTCACCATATAACAATAACACAGCACACGACCAACATACAAAAACCACGGCTCAACTAAATTCCCTCGCTATCTAATACTCATCCTGCACGCTACATAATCACCAGGCCCTCTAATTCTCCCTCACTAATTCCTTCTCACTTTTTCCTTTGACTCCACTGATACACGGCCAATTCATGATCATTCATCAATCACCATAATCTAATACACCTGATGCTCCACTCCTAATTCTAATCACCTAACACACCTTGTAACAAATATTTTCCATACCTATATTCATCTACTCGCTACATCTCCATACCCTGATCGCCAATCATCATCCTTCAATCATCATCATTTTGCGCCTAATACTAAAACCCCTTACAACAAGAAAATCAAACAGCAACAACGTATAAACTTTAAAACCCAAGTCAGCGTCTCATATTATTTCTGAAGTTAAACAATTGTGTTTGATATTGTTGTTGTCACGCAAAACTCAACGCAAGATACTATTTTTCTAAGACTCGTACAATTCAATTTTCCAAGATTCGTACAATTCAATTTTCCAAGATTCGTACAATTCAATTTTCCAAGATTCGTACAAATCAACGACCCCGGACGGTAGTATAATGTCTGAGGGTCAACTAAATTAACTACCTTTATTTGTTTTCTTTATTTATTTTTTATTATTTTCTTGAATTTACTAACATTTCATTCATGATGTAGATTGTTAACTCATCCCTGCGACTGTAAGTATTGTATATATTATACTAATTCCCTGCATTATTTTATTTTCATATTTTTATTTATTTTCAAGAACATATTATTTTTTCATGCATGATTGCAATAATTATCACCTTGTATTTATTGTTAATCAAGACCTAAATAAATGTTCTAACTAAATCAGATAATATGGACAACATGCTAGGAACCCAGTAATCTGATTGTTTAATAACTTGTCACTAAAAATATAGTCTTAATATGTGTTCAACCTAGACTAAATATATTTAGGGTGCATTAAAATGTTATGTGATTATTCTTTGGCATAAAATCTGTAATGAACCAATATTTAGTAGAGGCCAACAATGGGCAATATAGTTCCTGACTATATTGTACCCTCACCCCGAACTCACTTTTTGGTTCATGGCCATCTATGGAGTCATGACAGGGAAATCTACATTGGATAAGTCCCTAAGATGTCCCTTCCGTTTCAAAATCCAATTAGGTTTATGATTCTTCCTCTAAAGAATTGTTGGCGACTTCAAAACATATTTTTAATAAAACCTTAACAATAGAGTAGTCAAATAAACGCGCTCACACCGCGTGTAGGCATTAAGGGAATTCAAAAATCCACGCCTACACTACCATTTTTAGATGTCCAGTTACATTTATTATGGTACATTGAATAGACCTCAAAAGGTTTAGTTTCGCCTTAACATGAAGGCCCAACAAGAGCATAAAGCCCATTGGGTAAAGTCAACATAAGTCAAAGTTAACAGAGAAAGACTATCAAGACCATCAGGAGATGAAAGTCAAAAACAGTGAAAGGACAAGCAGTTAAGGAACAATCATGAGACGGTTCCACATGAGGAAGGACGTGCAAGGCTACAGTTATTCAGCGCCAGAAAACAATTGAGATTTGAATCAAATATGATTGAAATGTTTTCCCTCCAAGCAAGCATGGAAGTAACGTAACACGTTTCTCTATAAATAGAGAAATGATCATCAAGCAAAAGACAACGAACAACACACATCAAACTGCATTTCTTCTTTTCTTAGCGTAGCCTAGCCTTAGCCTAGCCAACCCCCTTCTGGGGTTATAGTTTAGTTCCTTAGACTTAGAACATGTTTTGGAGCCAAGATCTTTAATTCTCCGATTGAAGTAAGAAACCATGGAGGTAATAGCCTTCGTGTTTTCCCTTTAGTTGTCAAGCCTTATCCTTTTATGTGTTGTAAAATCTTTCTCTAAGTTTGTGGTATGTATGGAATTATTATGCTTTAATTAAAAGATTAAGGAAATTTTGTCTTAAACAACCTTTTAAAATTTTTTTTGTCAAGACAAACCTTAAACCAAAATATTTTTGTCACATTAAACCTTTGGCCGGAAAAAAATCCTTGACTTAGTTTTTAGGCGTTGACCATCCCAGCCCCACCCACGAAACCACTCCCACCCCACGAAATCAGCCCCATCGCTTTCCCCCACCCTCGAAACCACCAACCCTCACTTCCCACCACCCCCAAAACCGATCCCCAACCCCTCCCTCCACCCTCAACCGTCCCCTCAAACCCTAAATCCCCACCCAAACAAACCTAAACCCTAACGAAGAAAAAGGAAGGGGTGGTTTCGGGGTGGAGGGAAGTGAGGGTTGGTTGTTTTTAGGGTGGGGGAAGAAAGCGGTGGTTTCGAGGGTGGGGGAAAGCGAGTTAGATGATTTCGTTTGGGTGGGGGGTGGTTTCGTGGGTTGGGCTGGGATGGTCAACGGCTGAAAACTAAGTCAAGGGTCTTTTTCCAACCAAAGGTTTAATGTGACAAAAAATTTAACTTTAAGGTTTGTTTTGACAAAAAAAAAAATTAAAAGGTTGTTTCTGACAAAAAGTGTTTTATAAAAGGTTATTTCTGACAAATTTTTCAAAAATTAATTATTGTTTGCTCTATTTATTGCATTTCGCCTGAATTTAATAGGCTTTGTAGTTTAATCATTAATTAAATTGCAACAAAGTACGTTAGCAAGGTTTTATCTAATTAAAACCGGTAACCCCCAGGGACTAAGCCTCCCAAGGCATTATCAAACTATTGGTGTGCATTGACTTGTTTGCAAAGTCAACGAATGGATTTTGTACCAACACACCTCTAGGGTTATTATTGTTTCTACATATCTATCAGATTTATTATTCAGTTATTATAGTTTGATTCTTTAAGTGTACTTATTGGGGTTTTATATTCCTAGGAAAATTTTGTTTCTTTTTTTAGTTGGAGCCTAGAGCAAGATAACTCTAGCTATAAATATAAATCTAGATATATGTGTTAAATTGGAAATTAATATTGATTATTATTGCGTTGTGCTTTCTATTTGCTTAGTTTCCAAGTGTTCTTGCACGAATAATTACCCTTTTTTTGCGTGGCTTGTGAGTTTTGAAATCCTCAAAACTCACACGTTTAGATATTTGTCCTTTTGTTTTTGTTTGGATCATTTGGACTCACATCCCTCTTTTAAATGTTCTCTTATAGATTGTTGGAAGTTATTAGGATAAAATGGCATGACTTGATACTTTTATATTTGCTCTAAGGGATGCTCTCTTTACTTTGGTATTTTGTATGTTGAGATACGTTGGTATACTCTCTTAGATGCTCGCATCCAGGATAGATTTTGTCTTAGGACACTATACCGTAATATACCTCTTATTTTTCGCCAAATCATCCACCTGTAATTGCTTAGTTATCCCATGTAGAGTCGTAGATATACTTTCCATGTAAACAACTGCCTAACATCTTACAAAAGGAAGAAATGGTTTCTCTCAATCTCGATACCATACTGGCACCAAGATTCTAGAAAGATATAAAGAAAACGATAAATCTTAGATTTTGTCCAGTATCACTATATCAATTCTCAATTATTGGTTTTATATAAGAAACAGAAAAAACAAGGGAGAAATTAGGGAGGCTATTGTGGCCATGGTCTCTTCCGATCCCATCAACTAAAATATTGTTTAAAATGTTTTAATACACTATAAATGCAAAAGAAAATATTAGCTTAGTTGGTAAACATTCCCTATAGAATAGTCTTAGCCACAATTATAATCCTATGAAAGACTCCTTTTCTTTTATTCTTTTGCTTAAAGAGGAACATTTGTTAATTCTTTTTCCCGGCCTCCTTATAAAAAAACTTAGTTCTATCACTTTCAAAAGTCGTCGTACTATATAATCATATTTATTTTGAAAACTGACAACAAAATATTAGAAATTATTTTTTTCTGAATTTCGTATCTTGTTTTTAGTTTCTGAAAAACTAAAAACAAAAAAGATAAATGACAGGCCATTTGTTAGCTAAAATCATAAATGTGAGATAGAATTATAGTGGGTTTTACACGAATTACATTTACTGTATTGAATTAGCTGCACTCATAGGAAAACTATTTAACTAATCAATATTTAACCAAATAGCCAAAATCTAAATAAAGGCTTTTGGTTTACTCAATTTAATTGAGTAGTTATTGTCAGAATAAGCAACCAACTTATTTTATGGTCACTTTACAATACGATTAATATAGAGTTATGTGATTGGATAGCTTCCGAGAACGACGATAGTTTACTAATTAATCGCATATCTTCATCAATCTGATCGCATCCCAAAATTTGTCTTCAAACACGATTAAATGAGTCAATACATCATACCTGAATATAAATTAGCTGGACTCATACAGTCATATTTAGTAAGTATAGTTTTTTACAGTAAATATAATCCTTATAAAAGAAACAATAGACATAATAATCAATACATAGTCAAAGCCGTAAGACTAAACAAATCCTAAGGGCCCGTTCGGTATTACTGTGGTTTTTCTGTTTTTTGGTTTTATGATTTTCAAAGTCATATGATATATGTCCTATAGTGAATAAAAAATTAGTCAAATTTATTGGGAACATGATGATTTTGAAAACTGACAACTAAAAAGTGAAAACTACTTTTTCTGATTTCCTGTTTTTGGTTTTTAGTTTTCAAAAAAACTGAAAACTGAAAACAAAAAACGATAACGAACGGGCCCTAAGTTTTTTGGCATGTATAGTATGTTTTTACGCGCATATGCGAATCCAATCCATACATGTATACATATTTTGACCAATATCTTGACTACTTGCAGACTTGTGGTAGATATCAAGTGTTGTAGCCTACGTCTGCATGTAAAGGGGCATATATGCATTCGTATATGTACGTGCTTTTGCCTATCTCTTCTAGTAATTGACACTATACCGGAAAAAAGTTCTTAACCTATGTTATTACTTTCTCCATTCTAATTCTATAAGAGTTGTAATATGAAGAAAAAATTCAAAGGATTATGTGATGAGGAGAGAGAAACATGCATGTGACATGCATATGAAAATCGAAGTGTAGGATTTAACTTTCCTTAGTTGTATTGATTGAAGGTTTAACATATAAATACAACCTAATAAAGCACTAGGAAAAATTGATGGCAATAATCCCATCTTTGGACGAACTTCTTAAAACGATCCCATCTTTTAATTAACTCAATATAATCCCACATTTGAGCTTGTCTTCTTAGAGTGGTCCAGGTTAACTTGTAATGTAGGAATTTAGATGCTTAATGCGGAAAATGAGTATCACATACTCAAACATCTAACACCAAGATCTTTGCATAAATTAACATGAATCTATTAAGAGTGTAGAATATACCTCTTGATGCGTGAATTCTACTTCCACCACAAGCCTTCTAGTGGAGATCCTTTAGAACGTCAACTGCCGTTCCTCTAGTGTTGGTCCACGAACAACCCTTAGATCACCACGTATGCTAGTACGGAAGAGTGTAGAATCCTCTTGCTTTTGAGGTGTATGATGGCCAAATGAATGGGAGAGAGGAGAGCAAAAGAAAATCAGATTTTCTCTCACCAAAAGTGATGTACATACATCTCCTTTGTAACCCCCATATGATTATATAGGGTGGTTACAAAGAGATGATTCATGAGGCTTTATTTTGCCTCATAATGTCATACATTATGAGCCTAATAAACTCATGAGTTACAACTCTTCCATCAATCATAAAAACCGCCCAACCCATTTCACAAATGGATTTGGGTAATATCCAAGGGTTGTCACATTGTGTGACCTCATAGGACCCAATACATATTAGTAGTTGGCCTAAATATACTAGCCCAACCAACCGCAATTAGCTTCTAGCAAAACGTTGCGGTCACCTAATATTATTGAATATATTATCTTTATAATTTGTCCATATACATTTAGTTTGTTACACTTGATCGAGGACAAAATCCTTCAATCTCCCAATTGTCTAAGAACAAGTGTGTAACCTTCAAATTCCTTAAGTCGCTTAATGTCTAACTTGATGACATGGTAACATCGTATGTAAACCATACCAATATTCAAGTTGTTTCTTGAAATCCGAGTTCGAACTGTCGAAACAAATGATTAACTCCTTAATCCATTTGAGCACGGCCATGCATTTTCAGTTCTCGCTCTTCAAGAAGCCAAGACACCAATCCTAACTCTTAGGAGGACTTTATCCAGTCTTGTATAACCAAAACTCCCACTCAATTCGTAGCAGTTTCGATCACTGCTTTTATAGCCTCCTTTTACGGCACGACGTTTTGCAGTGTCAAAAACATACTAATCCTTAAGTAAGAATAGTGTCATACTCATGTCTAAGGAATCCACTAAATATATTAATGAGATTCTCATAAACCTTTTAGAGAACTCCCACTAGGTCTGCCCAACGTGTATCAACTATACACGCCTATGCAAATGACTAGACATCTCGATGTCCCCATAGCCCATGAAACTGCGCTATCAATCAACTTGCAATCTAGTCCATCAAACAGAATCATTTACGTTCAATTTCAATGATTCGAACTAGGGACAAAGGTAAATTATAACTCCTGTTCACGGATAGGGTTTCATTCGTCAAATCACATATTTGACAATCCTATCAAACGTTATAAAATACTTTGAACGTTTTATTTAATACTAAACCAAGATTAAATAAGAACATAACCTTTTATTGATAAACATAACCAAACATATCACAAGAGTAACTATAACTGTGAACTAATTAAAAATAAATAGTACACAATCAAAGCCACTCTCCTACATGCTTAAGTCCTATAGCCCTAGTATGACTCTCATGCTTAGGCTGAGGCAATGGTTTAGTCAAAGGATCAACGACATTGCTATCCGTATGAACTTTGCTAACTATTACATCTTTTCTCTCAACGATCTCTCGAATGAGATGAAACTTCCTAAGTACATGTTTACACCTTTGATGTGATCTTGGTTCCTTAGGCTGAGCTATGGCACCATTGTTATCACAATGTAAAACAATACCATCTCCAACACTAGGCACTACTCCTAGCTCCCGAATGAACTTCTTCATCCAAACGGCTTCCTTTCTTTGCATCTGCCGCAGCAATGTACTCGGCTTCGTTGTAGAATCGGCGACGATACTTTGCTTTGAACTTTTCCAGCTCACTTTGCCCCTCCATTTAGACAAAAGATGAAACCAGATTGGGATCGGAAATCATCTTTGTCAGTTTGGAAGCTCGCATCTGTGTAACCCTCAACAATTAATTCACTTTCACCTCCATACACTAAGAAATTATCCCTAGTCCTTCGTAAGTACTTTAGGATATTCTTAGCCGCACTCCAGTGTGCGTCACCTGGATTTGATTGGAATCGCTACACATGCTCAAGGCATATGAAACATGCGGGCGAGTACAAATCATGGAGTACATAATGGACCCTATAGGCGACGCATAAGGAACATTACTCATTCGCTTAATCTCATCAGGTCCGAAGGACACCGAGTCTTGCTAAGCGAAACACCATGTTGCATGGGTAGAAAACCTCTTTTAGAGTTTTCCATATTGAACTTAGTAACGATCTTATCTATATAAGTTCTTTGGCTAAGTCCAATCATCCTCTTAGACCTATCCCTATAGATCTTGATCCCCAAAATGTACTCAGGCGTTTCCAAGGTCTTTCATAGAAAAACAACTCTTGAACCATTCCTTGACTGACTCAAGCATGGGAATGTCGTTTCCTATGAGAAGTATGTCATCTACATATAAGACCAAGAAAACTATGTTACTCCCACTTTCCTTCTTGTAAACACAAGACTCTTCTCCGTTTTTGAGAAAACCAAACAGTTTGATTGCCTCATCAAAACGAAGATTCCAACTCCGGGATGCTTGCTTCAATCCATAAATGGACTTTTGAAGCTTACATACCCTCCTAGGATATTCTGGATCCATAAAACCTTCCGGCTGTGTCATATACACATCCTCTTTCAAGAACCCATTCAAGATAGCGGTTTTGACATCCATCTCGCCAAATCTCATAATCATAGAAGGCAAGAATCGCTAGGAGTATCCGAATGGATTTAAGCATTGCTACTTGGTGAAAAGGTTTCGTCATAGTCTATACCATGAACTTGCTTGAACCCTTTTGCAACCAATCTTGCTTTGTAAACCTGAACGTTACCATCCTTGTCTGTTTTCACTTTGAAAACCCATTTGCAACCAATAGGTGTAACCCCATCGGGCAAATCCATCAAGTCCCATACTTGATTTTCAGACATAGATGCCATTTCGGACCTCATGGCTTCAAGCCATTTTTCGGAGTCTTCACTCATCAAAGCTTGCTTGTAGGTAGTAGGTTCCTCAAATTCTAAGATCATTATCTCATAACTTTCAGTTAACAAGAAATCAACAAACTTCTTGTTTGGTATTCTTGATCTACTAGTCCTACGAGGGGCTGCAACAGGAGAAATTTTCTTCTCAACAATTTGAGAATTTTCGCACGAATTAGATTCGAGTGGGACAGTAGGAGGTTCATGTACAGGATGCACATCCTCCAACACTTGGTCAGTTATGGGAGACGATTCCTCTAAAGGAGGAATTACTTCAAGCTCCACAGCTGGCACTTGTGCTTCTGACTCTAACATAGGTTGAACTATGTCCATTTGTTGCTTTTCTCGAACCTCTTCGAGAAATATATTACTCCCACTTGCCTTTTTGGAAATAAAATCCTTTTCCAAAAAGACACCACGACGAGCAACAAACACTTTGCCCTCAGTCCGATGGTAGAAGTAATAGCCCTTGGTCTCTTTGGGATAACCCACAAAGAAACACTTATCTGATTTAGGGGCGAGTTTATCTGAAAGTAAACGTTTTACATAAACCTCACAACCCCAAATCCGTAGAAAAGACAAACTTGGAGTTTTTCCACTCCACATCTCATATGGTGTTTTTTCTACTGCCTTTGATGGAGTTCTATTAAGTGTGAAAGTAGCAGTTTCGAGAGCATATCCCCAAAAAGAGATGGGAAGATCAGCAAAACTCATCATAGACCGAACCATATCAAGTAGAGTTCGGTTCCTCCTTTCGGATACACCATTCAATTGAGGTGTTCCAGGCGGAGTGAGTTGGGAAAGAATTCCACAACTCTTCAAGTGATCACTAAACTCTTGGCTCAAATATTCACCACCACGATCGGATCGTAGTGCTTTAATTGTTTTGCCAAGCTGGTTTTGGACTTCATTCTGGAATTCTTTGAATTTTTCAAACGATTCCAACTTATGCTTCATTAAATAGACATATCCATATCTACTTAAATCATCAGTAAAAGTAATGAAGTACCCAAACCCTCCCCTAGCTTTTGTGCTCATTGGTCCACACACATCAGTATGTATTAGACCCAATAGATCACTGGCCCTTTCACCCTTTCCAGTAAAAGGTGACTTTGTCATTTTACCCATTAAACATGATTCACATACATCAAATGGCTCAAAGTCAAAAGATGTTAGAAGTCCATCTTTATGTAACTTCTGAATGCGTTTCGCGTTTATATGTCCTAAACGACAATGCCATAAGTAAGTAGGATTAGTATCACTTGATCTATGTTTTTTGCTGTCTATGTTAAGGACATCTTTGTCTAAGTCTAGGAAATATAGACCACTAGACCTTTTATCAATGGCATAAACCATTGAATTCAAACAAACGGAGAAACAACCTTTCTCAATTGTAAATGAAAACCCTTCATTATCCAAAACTGGAATAGAAATAATGTTTTTGGTAATAGCAGGAACATAATAACAGTTATTAAGCTCTAATATTAAACCAGAAGGCAAAGGTAGACTATAAGTCCCAACTGCAACGGCCGCAACCCTTGCACCATTTCCAACGCGCAGTTCTACCTCCCCTTTAGCCAAGGTTCTACTCCTTCTTAGTCCCTGCACATTCGAAGTAATGTGAGAAACACAACCGGTATCAAATACCCAAGAAGTAGATGTTGCTAAATTAATGTCAATGACATAGATACCTGAAGAAGAAGCCCCAGACTTCTTATCATTCAGATACTTCGGGCAGTTACGCCTCCAATGGCCAATTTGACCACAATGGAAGCACTTGGCATTTGCGGCCACCTTTGGCTTTGCCTTTGCCTGTGGCTTATCAGCAGTCTTAGCGGCAACTTGCTTGCCCTTGTCTTGCTTTTTCTTGCCAGCCCATTCTTTCTTAAAACCCTTTCCCTTTTGAACCATAAGAACTTCCTTCTTAGGTGCAACGAGAGATGTTTTGCTCTCGCGATTATGAGCATCCCATGTAACTCGGCAAGGGTTTTCGACACCCCATTCATATTGAAGTTCAACCTAAAATGGTTGAAGCCTTCATGAAGTGAGTGTAGTATGATGTCGTAGCCAACTCTTGGCTATAAGGAAAACCCAACCTCTCCATTGTCTCGAAATAACCAATCATTTCAAAGACATGAGTGGCGACCGGCTTGCCTTCGACTAACGCACACTCAAGAATAGCCTTGTGAGTTTCATACCTCTCTATCCGGAGCTTGCTTGCTTGAAACATGGTTTTCAGGTGTCGGATAATCTCCAGAGCATCCAAGCTTGCAAACCTCTTTTGCAGGGCTTGGTTCCATAGCCGCGAGCATAAGGCAAGTAACAATTACCGACCTTTTGCGCAATGGCCTTATGGGCCGCCTTCTCGGCTTCGTAGAGGTGGTCGTTAAAACCGGGATCGGGGTTTCAAGAACATCCTCTCGACCTTCGGATCTAAGAACAATTCTCGGATTCCTTTCCCAATCAAGGAAGTTGTTCCCGTTCAACTTATCCTTTTCAAGGATTGAACGTAAGTTAAAAGGTGAATTATTGTTGTTACCAGGACATGATATCTACATAGAAGATGCAAAAGTAATGAGTATGTTTATCATAATAGCTTTTAACAAATTTTAAACACTTTAAAATAAAAGCTATGCACTTGACCAAATTTAAATGTGTCCCTTTTGAATCAAGTGATTCTAAGATCCTATCAAACATGATTTATAAGTGGACTTTGGCCTCAACTTAAAACCAAATTTTAAAAGGTAAGTAAACTCTTTTACTAATTACAACAATTGTAATTCTTAGTTGATGGGTGATTGCTAAGGTGATGAAAGTTCCCAGGTAAGGAAGTTACCCACAACGTTGGGGAAAGCCTTCCTAATCCTAGACAGAACTTGTCACCCAAACACAAAAACCCAACCCTTTGCTTCAAAATCCAAAACCGTTTTGATGATTTTGTTGGGCCAAACCAAACTAAACATGCAAATTTCGGAAATTTACTCTACTTAGCCCAAGATTGGAAGTAACACTCTGCTTTGGCAGAACCTATTACTAACGATCAAGATTTTAGTAGATGTTTATTTGGAAAAGCAATTACCCAATATTAGCTTTAGGGACCTAAGTAAATTATTATGTGATTTAATTACTAGTGAACTCATTGCAAAAATAAATCACATGCATAATAAAACTTAGAAAGCATTCAAAAGCAATATTTAAATGCATAAAATAAAATGTGATCCTAGTATGGCCCCTAACCCTAAAGACTACTCTTTAAGGCCTCCATCCTTGAACCACCTTGGATCTACATCCTTGTGCTCCATGGAAATGAAAAACATCGGATCTCCATCCTTGAATCACTTCAACTTGAATAATTTTGAAAATTTAAACTAATATTACAAAAATACCAACGATGCATAGATCGTATTTAGATTACAAAAATACATTAACGATACGCAGATCATATTTTCTATCCAAGTTTGGGCCATATTAGTCACCGCATGCAATTATAATACCATATATATAAAACATGCATTTTAATCAACTATTAAAATAAATTATTATGCTTCAACAACTTTAAAACATAATAACATCAACCAAATTTAATCTCATATTAAATTAAATGGTTAGTACCTCTAGACAAATTCAATCATATTAGAATTTATCTCTCAAGAGCATTATAATATTAATCTAACAAATTTAATCAACTATTAAATTTAAAGGAAACATACATAAGCACTCTAAGGTACCACATATATTTTAATCATATTAAAACATAAAAGCATTGCATGACATTTAATCACAAACACTAGCATGTAAGAATTAATCAACTCATTAAAACTAACATCCTAACATAAAATTAAATGTCACAAAATGAAACTCCCATCATAATTTTAATTCATTTAAGTATTAACATAGGATACCATGCATAATAACTCATTAATATGCATTAAGGGATAAACGGATCTTAAAGTTTTATCCGTTGAAGGAGAGACGAGCCGAAGAAGCAGACCACCTCTCGCGACTCGCGAGACAGGTCGCGACTCGCGATTTTAGTCGCGACTCGCGAGAAGCTCACTGCTTCCACTTTTCGATTTCAATTCAAGCAATTTTAATCAAAATACGTATGATTTTCTTTATACACTAAAACACTTTTATGCATAACTAAATCATACTTGGCCTCTCATATTCAAGAATTCATGCCATGAAATTATACATAATCAAATTAAGCATAAAAAACTTCAAAGCATGCAAATCATGAATCATACATATATATATATACATCATATTCTAATTAACAACTTAACTAAAACATGAAATAATATAACAATTATATATGTATCGAAAATGTATAAACAACTTTTATACTCCCACTAGATTAAAATCCAATTTTAATCATGCAAACAATATCCTCATGCTAATACCCTCCCCTAAAGGAATTAAAATAAAGGAAAACATGCATCAACATGATCACATTAATCTATGCAATAGGCTAACTGATACCACTGTAGGAATTTAGATGCTTAATGCGGAAAATGAGTATCACATACTCAAACATCTAACACCAAGATCTTTGCATAAATTAACATGAATCTATTAAGAGTGTAGAATATACCTCTTGATGCGTGAATTCCACTTCCACCACAAGCCTTCTAGTGGAGATCCTTTAGAACGTCAACTGCCGTTCCTCTAGTGTTGGTCCACGAACAACCCTTAGATCACCACGTATGCTAGTACGGAAGAGTGTAGAATCCTCTTGCTTTTGAGGTGTATGATGGCCAAATGAATGGGAGAGAGGAGAGCAAAAGAAAATCAGATTTTCTCTCACCAAAAGTGATGTACATACATCTCCTTTGTAACCCCCATATGATTATATAGGGTGGTTACAAAGAGATGATTCATGAGGCTTTATTTTGCCTCATAATGTCATACATTATGAGCCTAATAAACTCATGAGTTACAACTCTTCCATCAATCATAAAAACCGCCCAACCCATTTCACAAATGGATTTGGGTAATATCCAAGGGTTGTCACATTGTGTGACCTCATAGGACCCAATACATATTAGTAGTTGGCCTAAATATACTAGCCCAACCAACCGCAATTAGCTTCTAGCAAAACGTTGCGGTCACCTAATATTATTGAATATATTATCTTTATAATTTGTCCATATACATTTAGTTTGTTACACTTGATCGAGGACAAAATCCTTCATGTAATCCATGAAACCGGTAAACTAAGAGCCATTTCACACTTTCTCTCTCTTTGCACACTAATTGCCCTATCAAATTTAAAAGCATTAATTTTTTTTCAGTTCACCCATTTTCCAATTTTTCTTCCTCAATCATCAAATCAGCTAGAAAACTCTTGGAATTTAAACATCAATTCTGAGATTGCCATCAAAAAAAAAAAATTCTCATTTCGGCACTTCGAAAATCTTGAAATTCACAGCTGGTATATTTTAAAAGGTTTTTGAAGGAGGAGAGGGAAGATGGGTTTGGGAAGAATAATAATGAAAATAGGATCAACATCTAACTCAATTCCAATTGCAACAGAAGAATCTAATACCTTGGTAAATTCAACCAATCATCTATTCATCTCAATTCAATACTTTGGCCGAAATTTTCGTCGCCGTTAGTAGGACATGGTGTTTTGGGCCTTACACTTTCATGAAAATCAGTTGGCTCTTTGGTGCTTTTGCTCTCTTCTTTATTGCTCTTCTCACTTACTGTTGCATGATATTGTTGGTGTATACTCAAAGAGATTAAACTTGAATATTTCAACAGCGATTTATACGCATATTCTCTAGACCATATATTCACGAAAATATACATGAAATGTGGTAGTCTTGGTGCAGAATTTGATCCTCTTTCCTATACAACATTTCAAGGTCACAAAGATTTATATTGATGGTTGGTCTATTTTAGTTCAAATTACATTCAATTTGATTTTAGTGTTTCCCTCTTTCCAAGATTTTCTAACTAATTGATTTTTATAGTCATGGAAAGTACTTTTTGACACTCCTTGCCTTCGATGTTCTTGCATACAATAATTTCATTGGTTCGTTGTGAGCTTGCCATAATTTTTGTTAACAGTCCAAGTGGACGATGATAGAGCTGACAGAGAGTGAGAGAGGAGAACATAAAGGAGGAGGAAAGTAACGAAGAAGAAGAACAAGAAGAAGAAGGGGATGGGGATATTAAAAGGGATCAGGAGATTAAGGGGGAAAAAACATGTCATTAGTATCGTTTAATATTAATTAGGGGGGTTTTACCTGCAATTGCAAGTCACTAACAGGTAAAGGACCAATAAGAAGATAAGGCTTAAAGGTGGGAGTATATTGAGTTAATCAAGAGGTGGGACTGTTTTAAGAAGATTGTCAAAAGGTGGGATTATTCCTATCAATTTTTCCAAAGCACTAATTGGCTTTACATACTAATAAAACATTAAATAACAAGTATACAAGGAGTATATACAAAGATAGGCTCAAAGGATGCCTAACACTGTAACAACCTAAAATTTTAAGTAGCTTTCTTAATTGGTAATCATGATCATTAGTTTAATTAATGTTTTAAGATATGCTTTATTATTATTGGGTGTATTGAACTCTTGAAATTATCATTGAGATCAATATTGGATTTTTAGCTTATTAATGAAATTACAAAGATGCCCTTTTGTTTTAAAAAAAAAATAAAAGAAAAAAAAGCCATATTTAGCTCACTGCCTCGTGGCATATAAGGAAAATGCCACCTTTTTGCTTTGGTGTCAAACTTTCAACCCCCCTTCTCCAAGAATTAAAAAAAATTAAGGATTCAAACCCCAAAACCCTCATTTTACCTCCTCACTCTCTCTTACCAGCTCCTTACTCTCACACTCTCACCCTCCCTCATCTCTGCTTGCACTTTCGGCCACCACGGGCGTCGCCGCCAATGATCTTCTCTCTTCTCTGCTCAGTTCCTGTTGTTGTTGTGTCTCACCAGAGCCATGTCGGTGTAGCTGCTTATGTCCTGCGTTGTGTGGTTTTGCTGTTGTTGGTTGTTCTGTCGGCACTGCAGCCGCCTTATTGCTATCGGCATCCCGTTGGTGCCTTGGCGCCATCGACGATGTTGCTTTGAGTTGGTGTTTTGCTCCTTCATTGCTCTCTATCGTTCCCACTCTTACTAGTGGTTCTGATTTTCTATTGATCCCAATTTCAATACTTTTGTTATACTAAAGGTAAAAGCATTCTGATCTTCTAATATACTTGAAGCGTTTACTAAAGTTTTGGGATAAGTTTGTTGTTGGTATTTTACTCTAGCTTCCAAAGAGACTAATTTTGCAATCTTAAGACATTCAAAAATTCAGTTTATGATTTGACTTTGAGTTGTTGGTGTTTGAAGCTAGATGAGAATTTATTCCTAAGCTTGATTTGTTCACATTGTGAAATAAAACTGCATTCATCTTCAATCATCTTCATTTTCATTCAGTTTTTATGAACTCTCTAAAACGGTTATTACATGTGTTTCTCTCTCTTGCTTACAAAATAAGCTGTTGATCTGCACCCACTCCTAGAGTGACAACTATTACAACTAAAAGACAAGAAGTTCTAATTGACACATAGTGCCTTGATTTATAAATAAGCTGTTGGACTAAAAACATAGGCTTAGCTTAAGTAGTGGGCTTGGACTATTATCTTCAATACTCCCCCTCAAGATGAGAGTGAAGAGCTATTCTGAGCTCCCATCTTGTGAAGTAAAGTCTGGTGTTGAGATACTGGAAGACACTTTGTTAATATATCTGCAAGTTCATTGTTGGAGGAGACATAAGTGGGAGAGATTACACCTTCAACTGCTTTGTCTCTGATGAAATGACAATCAATGTCAACATGTTTGGTTCTCTCATGATGAACCGGATTAGTTGCAATGGCTAAAGCAGCTTGATTGTCACAGCAAATAGGGGTGCTACTGAGCTGATGAAGTCCAAGGTCCTTGAGTAGTTATCTCAGCCACATAACCTCACATATAGTGAGAGCCATTGACATGTACTCAGCCTCTACACTACTTCTAGCAACAACTGATTGCCTCTTTGCCTTCCCTGATATAGGAGAGCTTCCTAACAACACACATAAGCCTGAAGTGGACCTTCTGGTGACAGAGCATCCTGCCCAATCACTGTCATAGAAGGCTGTGAGTTTTGCATTTGTGTTACTTGCAAGGAGTATGCCTTATTGTTTTGACCCAGCAAGGTACCTTAGGAATATGATCCCAGCCTGAAAGTGTACAGTTGTAGGCTGGTGCATAAATTGGCTGAGAACATGGACAGTGTAAGCTATGTCTGGCCTTGTGATGGTCAAGTAAATGAGTTTGCCTATGAGCTTTTGATAGGGCTCAGGGCTGCTCATAGGCTCTCCTACATCACTGGTGAGTTTGAGATGTGAGTCCATAGGTAGTTTAAGTGGCCTGCAGTTCATAAGTTTATATTCTTTCAACCGATCTTGGATGTATTTTCTTTGTGAGAGAAACATTCCTTGGGTACTTCTGTCAACTTCTATCCCAAGGAAATATCTCAACTCCCCCATGTCCTTCATATGAAAGAGCTTAGACAAGAACTCTTTGATTTCCTGAATGTCTTGAAGATCAGTGCCAACAAGAAGCAAGTCATCCACATAGATCAATATGGTAGTGAGCCTACCCTGTGTGACTTTTGTGAAGAGTGAATAGTGACATTTAGATTGCTGAAAGCCATGTTCCTTCAGAGCTGAACAAAGCTTAGAGAACCATTGTATGGGTGCCTATTTAAGACCACACAAGGATTTTGTCAATTTACAAACTTGAGTAGCCTTAGAATGAGTTGGTAGAGACTCCCCCTCAGACACAACATGCATTCTATCACCTTATTTAGTGTATCCTGGTGGCAATTTCATGTAAACATTCTCTTGAAGTTCACCATGCAGAAATGCATTTTTTACATCCATTTGATGTACATGCCACTCACACACAGATGCTACAGCTAGCAATGATCTCACTGTGGCCATTTTTGCCACTAGAGCAAATGTTTCTTCATAATCTTCACCATATTTCTGCCTATTCCCAAGCACAACTAGCCTTGATTTATACCTATCAATACTGCCATCAGGACAATACTTGATTCTATGGAGCCATTTACAACTAATTGGGTTTTTGCCAGGTGGGAGATCAGTGATTTCCCAAGTGTTGTTTAGTTCCAAGGCTTCTAATTCTTCATTCATAGCCTTCACCCACTCATCCTTGGAAACAACTTCTCTAAAACTTTTAGGTTCAGTGTTTTTAAGAGCTTGAGACATAAAGCATGTGTAAGTAGGGGTTACAACATCATAGTAATGGTTTTGATTTTTGTGGGGTAGGCTAGGTTACTGAGATGATAGTCATTCAATCCATGTAGGGCTTTTGTGTGTTCTTTCAGATCTCCTCACAGGTGGAGCAGGATCAGGTTGAGGGTGAGCAATGGTTTGTGTTTCAGTTTGTTCTGTGTCATGTAGGGTGTCATCAGTGTGTATGGTTTCATTTTCTCCCTCAACATGACACTCATTATCATAACACAAGTCTGGTATTGTAAAATTGGGATCATGCAAAGTTTGGGTATCAATTTTAGTGGATTTATGGAACAATCTGTAGGGGTAGATTGTTTCATAGAATTTCACATTTCTTGAAACAAACAGCTTGTTTGTTTTCAAGTCTAAGAGTTTATAACCTCTCAGAGTTTAAGGATATCCTATGAAGACACAAGGTAAGCCTCTAGGATTCAATTTATCACTATCAGTACTCTCATTACTTGCCATAACAAAACAGCCAAAACATTTCATATGAGTATAGTCAGGTAAAGCTTTATGAAGTACCTCATAAGGTGTCTTGTTGCCCAACAAGTGAGACGGAAGCCTGTTTGTGATGTAAGTGGCAGTCGGAACACACTCCCCCCCACTATTGTGGAGGTAACCCAGCTTGAAACCTGAGAACTCTTGCCATTTCAAGCAAGTTTCTATGCTTTCTCTCTACCCTGCCATTCTGTTGAGGTGAGTTGACACATGATGTTTGATGGATTATTCCAAGTTCAGCAAAATAAGGTATGCAATGCTTATCATCAAACTCCTTTGCATTATCAGACCTAATCAGTTTGACTTGTTTGTCAAATTGAGTCTTTGCCATTGTAATGAACCCTTTGATTGCACTGATGAAGTATGATTTTTCCTTCAATAAATGCACCCAAGTGACTCTAGTGTGATCATCAACTAGAGTGAGAAAATACCTATGATTTCCTCTAGTTGGGACTCTATATGGTCCCCAAGTATCTGTGTGAATCAGTTCAAAGGGCTCTTTTGCTCTTGAGTTGCTCAGTTTATATGGAAGTTTAGTGAGTTTGGCAATGGGACATGTGATGCATATGTCCTTGTCAGCTTTGTCAAACCCATCTAGACCATCTATCTTGCTGATTCTTTCCAAAGGGGCATGTCCCAGCCTTTGGTGCCATAGTGTTGTTCTTCCCACACTCTGAATTTTTCTGATGGTTGCTGGTACTTTTAGTTGAACCTGAGCATTCATTGCCTTCTCAGGGCACTTCTTTGACACTTTCAGTTCACTCACATCACCATTTTTCATTCTTTTTATCAGTTGCTGAACAGACTCATTCACCAAATAATATAAGTCATCCATAGACTTCCCAAGACCTCTCACAGTTCCAGTTTTGCTCTCTTGAATCACACAATATCCTGGGTGAAAGTTCACTATATAATCACCATCTTGAGTAAGTTTTTGAACTGACAGGAGATTATGTTTAAAAGCAGGAACATCAAGTACCTTGTTCAAGGTAAGTCCAGTTTCCAAGGCAACTACTCCAAAATGAGTAATAGCTGAAGTTTCACCAGTTGGAAGCCTAATTCTTGGCTGATTCTTGGCTGTAATTGTTTCACTCAGGAATTTCTCATTTCCTGTCATGTGATTTGATTCCCCTGAATCAATGATCCAAGCATCTTTCACTAGCTCAGCTTGAAAACAGCAAGCCATACCAGAGTAACTCAAATCCATGTCATCATCATAATCATCACCACTTCCACCTTTGGATGGTGGAGGAAGTAACTTCATTAATTGCTCAAGTTGCTGAGGTGTTATCATAGTTGCATTGCTACTACTTCCTGTGTTGCTGCTTGATTCATTTTTGTTGCTTGCATACCCAGCAAATTGCCTTCCACGACCTCTACCAAATCTACCACCTTGATTCCATCTTCCTAATCTACCACCTCTAAAGCTTGTTCCACCTCATCCTTTTCCTTTTGAATCAAACTGATTCCTAGGATCTTTGCTTGGATATCCAACAATTGTCCAACATTTTTCCTTCACATGACCTGTCTTGCCACATGCTGTGCAGACAGGTACTTCATTGCTCTTGCTGAACATAGCAAGTGTTTCTGGTTCCTCCTTTACACTCCTAAGAACCTCTTTCTGCATCTCTTCCTGTTGAAGCATACTGCAGGCTATTGCAACTGAAGGTAAGCACATCATCATGAGCATTTGACTCCTCTGATGAGTGTAACACTCATCTACACCATTTAAAAACTGAAATAGCCTGTGTTCATCTTCTTGTTTCCTCAAAGCATCCACATAAGCTCTTATTTCTTCATTTATGTTGGTTATGGGTGGAATGGAGTTCAAGTCATCTAACTCCTCTCAAATCCCTCTCATCTCAGTATAGTATTCAACTATGGATCTTCCACTCTGTCTTGCTTCATACAGGCTTTTGTTCAACCTAAATTTCCTTGTCCCATTTGTGATAGTGAATCTTTGCTCCAGTTGTCTCCACATTTGACAAGCCTCATTTACAAACATAATGGACTTTTTCACAGGCTCATGGACATTTGCTAGGATCCAAGATATAACCATATTGTTACAAGTATCCCAAGCATCTTGTTTTACTTTGTCAGATTCATCCCTTTTAATCAACCCTGTCATAAATCCTAGTTTCGTTTTGAAGCTAGGGAGATTTCCATGGACCTCTTCCATAACCTGTAGTTTCTTGTTCCTTCCAGTTTTTCTACAGATATGGAGTTAGTTCCATCTGATGGGTGGAGATAGAGAGGACTAGTTGTTTGTATTGTGGTGGAAACAGCCATAACTATTGATTTTAAATATAAAGGCACAAAGATTTTATATATTAAGGAAATACAGGCTAACACAGTTTAGATTTTTACTATAAAGACTCAAACTTTCTATTTCTGAGATTTTAAAACAAAGCGTAAAATGACAGCATCAGGATCTAACAATATGCAGTAAAAGATACAAACTTTAGTGCAAATTTGAGAGTTGTAGAACATGTGCTTTGATACCATGTTCACATAGTGAAATAAAACTGCATTCATCTTCAATCATCTTCATTTTCATTCAGTTTTATGAACTCTCTAAAACGGCTATTACATGTGTGTCTCTCTCTTGCTTACAAAATCAGCACAGCCACCATTTATAGTAGTGTGCACTCAACCCTAGGAAGATCTGCACCCACTCCTAGAGTGACAGCTATTACAACTAAAAGACAAGAAGTTCTAATTGACACATAGTGCCTTGATTCATAAATAAGCTGCTGGAATAAAAACATGGGCTTAGCTTAAGTAGTGGGCTTGGACTGTTATATTGAATATGATTATTTTAGCAAATGAAATTAGATGGATCATGTATTGAACTTTATCTTTCAAAGTTTAGTTTTAATTCATATCCTAACTGAAATATAGATTTTGGAACAATTGTTTTGCCCATCATTCTTGTTTGAAATAGGAAATTCAGTTGGTTCATAAAGTATAAGGATGAAAATGGATTAATTTATGAATTTGGGTATAAGATATATGTTGCGGAGGTTATGGTAAGTTTATAATTCATGGGTGATGAAGAGTGAGTTATTATGTAGAGTTAGTTTACAAGATGCAAGTAATTAGAAGAGGTGATTAACTATTGTTATTATTCTGAGGTGAATATATGTGGATTTTGAGTATCAATCGGATGAGCGAGATTATAGCCTATTGGAGAATGGCAGTGGAGATGTATATGTTTCAAGCTAAGATGGAGATCAAGTTTATAATTCTTGGAGATCATGGAAAGGTACACATTGTCCCTCCACCTTATAATTACACTTGTCTGCGCAACTGCAAATTTTATGAATTTCATGATTTTATTAAAAGAAATTAGAGTTATGAATTGAACATGTTATGAATTTATGATTATAAAGTTCAGCTTGTTTGAACTTGTGATTCTTAAGTACTAAGTTTTTCCGATTTTTCGGAGCATGTGATTTAACTCCAAGTGTTTGATCTCCGTTCCATAATAAGTGAAACATAGGGATTGGGCACAAGATTTAATGAACATCACTTTCAAAAGCCAAAAAGTCATCAAGTACCCTTTTATTATCAAAAAGAGGAGAGAGAAAAGCAAACCACACAAGTTTGTGATGGGTACTCTTGTCATTTTGTCACTTTCTTTTTTCCATTTAAAGTATGTTTCACTTATTATGGAACGAGGAAGTATATGATTTAGAATTGATTTCCGAATTTCAATCTGAGATATATTTACAAGTTTTGGCTATGAAATATAGTTTTATTCGAACATTTTAAGTAAGTAAAGGTTATCCAATGATATCAACTTCTGCTACCTTAAGTCAATCTTGTTCCGTATTGAATAATATTTTGGCTTCTGAGGTATGATAGTATAAGTTAATCAATGACCCACGTGTTAAAATATTATATGAAAGTTAAGAATGTCTGATTATAATTATTTAAGTAATGTCGATATAATTCTCAGTGTATTTGCAAGAGTATTATAAGCGAGATATTATGAGCGATTTCGTATGCTTTGCAATAAGTGATAGACTTAAGTCAATGGGATTAATAAGCTTATGGAACCTAATTATATTTTCGCTACGAAATTCGTCCATATATAGTTGTATGGTGTATAAATGTACCAAGAGTTTCATCTATAGAATATTATTGAGAATCCGAGTATATTATAATGTCGAGTGTTTCCTGATTCAAATTCGTTATATAAATTCCAAAAGATGCTCACGATATAAAGATTTTAAATATATTGGTTACCAACTTTGAGGAGTATGTACTTGACTTTTGAAAGGTATGAGTTTGAAAGTCTAACTATAATACAAGATTTCGGATATATCCTATTATAAGTTTTGCATGCTTAGGATTATTGGGTCATGCAAAGTTCGAGGTTAGAGATTTCAAAAGTAAACTATTATTTGGAGATGTTAGGTATAGTATAACTTATCACTTGGAAGATTTAGCTATATGTTTGGATTTATGATAATAACTGGAATTAGCCAGAAATTATCCTTTGGGATATTAAATGGAGTGTACATTGGTAATGTTATAAAGTAAGCTTTCTTTTTTTGTTCTTGTGAAGAAAAGAATTTTATACTAAAAGTTAAATTATATTATTTCGAGGTATCTTTGGAGAATCTCTGGGATTGGGTTATATATAAGATTGAAAAATCTATGGTGGCATGATCATAAGATAAGTTACTTGTGTGAAAAGTTCTACTTTGG
Source organism: Beta lomatogona (assembly GCA_947646795.1). NCBI lineage: Eukaryota > Viridiplantae > Streptophyta > Magnoliopsida > Caryophyllales > Amaranthaceae > Beta > Beta lomatogona. Next base: position 1,436,844 of record CANSNZ010000977.1, on the reverse strand, counting down.
AATGTAAGTTGTTATATGATAAAGTTAAGTCGGATAATTAGGGTTGTAATTTGGAAGTAAGTTTCGGAGTTTAAATGTCGTTTAGTAGATTAAAGGAATTTCTTACGAGAATTTGATGGGTCCTTAAAGCATGATGAGTAAAGTGGTTGTAAATTTTGGATAACTGAAATCAAGTATAAAGAAGTAAAATCTGATATGTGAGGTTATATTAGTGATATAATAACTCAAGAGATGAGTGATGGATCGAAGGAGTAGGAGAGCAATATAATGAACCATAATACCTAAGTTGTGAGGAACTATATCCGAATCAGGAATCTTATACTATAAGTATTGAACGGGGATAAATAAAATGTTTTAGAGATATCATCCTCTAATTGGAAAGGTAAGTTAAAGAATGAAAAGTAGGGGGATATATAAATTCTAGGTAATGTGGAAATTAATGATAGGATTTAATAATAAAATGACTATAGAGTTAAGATTTATATGAACATGGAGTTTAGATATTTGAGAATTGTTGTTATGATTTTAGATTTAAGAATAATATGGGCTATGAGTTTAAGTTAGATAATAAAATTTATTAAAACGGAAAGATGGAATAAGATATATTTTTTTACTTATGATAGTAGTTGTAGATTATAAAATATGGTAGAATACAAGGACATGGAAGTGTGGAGTCTTGAGGCAAGAAAGTCGGGAATACAAATAACTATCTTATGATACTAAGGTTAAAGTAATGAGGCCAATTATGAGATGTCGGTTCAACTATGTTAGATCCTTCGTCATTGGGGCTACTAGAAGTTGGAAGTTCAAGTAAGAGAGTTCATAACAATTGAGAGAAGGGGGTTACACGCCACATTATGATAATGGAAGAATTAATTATAAATATAATATATAAGTTCGAACTTAACAAGTTTTCACCTAAATTACAGATATATGTTCTAAGATGTTTTCTATTATGAGAGTCAAATAGATGTGATATGTTTTTAAATCTAGATATGAGTGATGTGGAATTTGATGTTACTACATTTTGACTACATAAAGTTTATATACGATCTAAATTATATTTTGAGATTCTAATCTTTCGGGAAGCTGTGTTTTGTCTAAATTCAAATATGATAAGCTCGTAGAAATGAGGCTACATTTCTTTTAAAGTTCGTATTTGAGTAGTTTTTATTAAATGAATTTTATAAAAATCATTTACACTAAGTTATTGGAAGCGCGAGTATATTGTGTTATCAAACAAGTTGAGTTTGTATAAGAAATACCCAAATGCAATTATGTTATGAGATTTTGATATATTTGACTCAGCAACTATGAATTTCAGTTTCAAAGAATATTGAATTATGTATTTTGATTATGTTTTTGTCGAGGGGAAGAAGTTGTTAGAGCAGTGATGAACAACATTCTGTATTTTATATATTTTATATTCTGGGGACATGTCCTGTAATGTCTTGCAAGCAGTACATAACGGAAGAGGGAGACGTCCCTTGAAAAAGTTTGGAGAATTCGCCTGGAAGGCAACTCTATTCGTGTTCTCTTCCCCAGTATAATATGAATTCTGAAAGAAAATAGAATATGCATTTAAACATGGAAGTGGTTTCGTGGAATTCATGTATTTCCGAAGTAATGTTTTACTCACCCGATTTTATGGAATTCATGTGCGGAATATGGGAATGAATTACTAAGAAACTCGTTAGGAATTTATGAAAGGAATTAGCTATGTTACACATATTTGGATTAGAGGTTATTCTTTTTGAAACACGAAAGTGGGAAATATTTTTATGTCATAGAGTATGTCAGATAGAATGAATTTTGGAATATCGTATTAGATCCTATGGAATCCTTATGAGGTCTCTGTAATTGAAAGTGTATATTATTCATTTTGTGAGATACTCTTAGTAATATTCAAAACGAGTGGCATTGAAAATTGTCTATAAGTATTTGTTATATTATTCTTTCATTATGATTTCTCTATATCTTGATTTCTAATATCTCGTAAGATAAACCTAAATCTGTAAATATGTTTTAAGCCACCAAAAAGATTTTCTGGTTGGATAGTGTGTACTCAGTCTCACTGCTTTTGTTCTTGGAACCTGTCCTATGGTGGGGGCAGTGTTCATTGCTAGTGATTTTGCAGGTATTATAAGAACTCTGAGTTGGATAGCGAAAATAAACATAAGTATTATATGAAATGACTTCCGGATGAGCAATGGTGGAGATTATATAGTTTAGTTAAGAAAATTTTTATGGTGTATTATTACATAGTTTTGGAGACTTGTTTTAGATTAATTCTTTGTATATACATTTTGGAATGTTATATTGTGGGCCTTGACCCAGGTCCAAGATCATTTTATAAGTTATGTTTCTGCTGCAAGATAAGTTAATTTGAGGTTTATGAATGATTATTGAGATTTATGAATATTAAGTATGATTAGCTAGCAGCTCGGGTGTGCGGGCGATTACAAACACTCCCCTCCCCCCTCCTTCAAGTTGGAGCATGGAGGTCACAAATGCCTAACTTGCTCATTAGATAATGAAACTGTTGTTTCCCTAAAGCCTTAGTGAAGATATCAGCGAGTTGGTCGGAGGTGGACACATGATGAGTAGAAATGATACCGACCTGAAGGGCATCGCGAACATAGTGAAAATTGATGGGTTTTAAAATAGTACCGCAAGTGCACGGTGTCTGTTGCTAGCAGATACTTAGCAAATACGGGTCGATCCACAGGGAGAGGAATTCTACAGATTAATGTTCAATTACTTAACTATTTAGACAGAAAAGTTGTTGATTGACTAATAACTAAGGTGAAATAAACTAAATCACAAGAGAAGGAAATTTATCAAATAATTAAAAAGGTCTAGGGCATTCGATCGGTCCACCATGCTTATACCAATCAGGAGGGTTCAGAAAACTAAAAATACTTAGGTATAGGGTCGAGCAATTAGAGTATGCGTTAATCCTATGGTCGAGTCTTAACACTCTCAAGACAACATATGCAGTACGGTCACATCACATAATCAGACTCACTAGTGTGTTCTAGGCCTCTAAAAGTAGGATCTTGATCAATACAAACACTTATTAGCCAGAAACGATTCATGAAATTGTACACTAACATAAATCACAGATAAAAAAATGAATCACACTAGAATTGCTCTTACCACAACCTAATTATCAATGAAATCAAGAACAATAGCTCCTAAGAGCACTATTTTGCACGCATTTCAATCAAAGAAGCGGGGAGAAAAGAAGATATAAGACTATAATTTCAAATTCCTCCAAGATAAACCTTTGCTTGTCCTCAAGCAAAGCATGACATGAGCATGAATATAATTGCTTCACCCCTTTAGATATGAAAACAGAGATAAAAAATTCTTCAGAGCTCAAAATCATTCTAGCAGGCAAAATTCAAGTTCAACTGTTCAGATCACTCTAACCACCAATCACCCAAGCAAGCAATCAAATGCGGCTACCTTACGCGACATGCAAATCTCGAAAAGATGCTCACCAGGGTGCCATTCCTCTCAAAAATCTGTGGCAGGTATGAAATGTGCCCGAACACTCACGGACCCAACCATAATAACCCTTCCCACTCACACTCTCATGTGTTTAGAAAGGTATCATGTCACTCATCCTATTCAGGTCGACTCAAGTAGCGAACGCACATCTTTAACTTTGGCAATTTGACTCCGTTTCAATTCAACAAACAAAGAACACATGCTCTAGAGGTCTTTTCTGGGTTGTAATGGGGCTTGGGTTAAGGTAGGGAAAACATTTAGGAAATGTGATGGTAAAGCCAAGAAAGGGGAGCAATTAACACTAATAATCAAGACCAAGTGAGGTCTAAAACAACTCCCAAGCACTAACACACATCTCAAAACATCAACCTACTATGGAAGATCACCAAACACATAACAAACTTTTGTTTTTAGCTCATTTTCTCATGGTGTATTTTTTTTTTTTCAGAATAATGTGAATGAAAGAATAAGGAACAAATGCACTTTTCCAACTTTTCACACTTTTATGCTTTCCTTTGAACTAACAAATACAATTCTTTTCTTTCTATTTTTCTTTCTCTTCAAACCTTTGAACTTGCAAATAGTATTTTTCCAACGAACCACCAACATCAACTTATCATCACAATGCCAACCTAAGCTAATGCTCCCCCAAGCTAGGCTTGGGACAGTAATCAAACAAAGGGCTCAAGGCTTGTAATGTGGTTTAGTAACCAGAAAAGTCATTACGCTCAGCGGGGCTAGAGTAGAAAAAGAATCATGAAAATCAAATTCAAGGTTTAACAATTCAAGGAAACGCCTCTATCACAGCATATGAAAAATGATGCCAAATGTCAACAAGTACCTTGCCAAAGTCAAGATTGGAACACTAGAGAGGAACTAACACACAAGAATAGACTGGAATTAAATCCATGGGAAAGAAAGAATCCTCACAAGCTAACCAGTTCAAGCATGCAGTCAAAGTAAGTGCGTTATCATCAAAGCCCACTCAAGGTCAAAGCAGCTAAAGTTCACATTCCAGCATCACAATCTCAAGTGCCCAGCTATCCAAATACAGAGCTAAATTATATTTTCAAAGAACATCACGGGGCACCGGGAAGCAATCAATCCAATCCAGTCAAATCGTATTTTTGGTATTTTTTTTTTCTCTTTTTTTTTTTTTTAAAGCAAAGAAACTAAACTAACTACACTAGAAAGAAATTAAAGAGAGGAAAGTACCTACAAAGATCCTCCCCCAAGCTGAACTTGGCAATGGCCTCATTGCAGCAAGGGAAAGGAGAAAGAATAGGGCCGTCAACCGCCCAAGGAAGCATCAGGATCATCATCCTCCATGTCCTGGGCACCAGCATATGGGGGAGGGGGAGCAGAAGAGGAAGTACCGGCACCATCATCATGAGGCGGGCGCATACTGTATGTGCGCTGGGAAACCTCAAGGGGTGGGGGTGGGGAAATCCTGGCCCTGGATGGGGAGGTGGTAATGGGCCTGCCCAGGCCGCAGACGAGCCTGAGGATCAAGAAGAATGATGGAACGCTGGCTACCTATAAACCACTGATAACGACCCGGCCCAGCTCGCTCTATCCAATGAAGAGAGTCGAGATAAGTAGCATCTATAAGGGTGGGGCCGGGGACTGGGGCGTAGCGGGATTCGTCAAACCCCACTATCTGTCGGGCAAAGAGGGTAATAAGCCCACCATTGACTATGGGGCGGGAGGAAAAAGTGCCATCAGCGCGGCGTTTGGGGAAGGTGGTGGCAATCCGCTCAAACTGGAGATCAACCTGATGGGGGATATTATATTGAAATATTTTTTCTTGTCCCCTAGACAAGTAGCTACCTATTAGATAAAGCTCATCCCCCATCAAGTTGTTTCCCTCAACCCGCCCAAACAAAGTCCAGGACATAAATCGTTGCCAAATTTTGAAGATAGGGTGGTGAATGTAAGTGGCCTTACAATGTTGTAGGTTGAAGGGGACCTCACTACCCGTAATGCTAAAATAACATGAACCATGATTATACCCGTCAGGATGACCAATGTCCCCCCTATTGGCGATTCTTAAGATAGCAAATTGGGGTAAGGAGAGACAAAAATCATGGTTGAGCAATCGGTAGGACACATAAGAAATAGGACCTGACCTAGGCTTAGTAACGTCAAAGCTACTATAGAATTCAAGCACTAGGCTTCTATAGGTATTCACATGAACATTATAGAGGGCTTTCATGCCAATTATTTTCATAAAGCTTTTGAAATCATTAGCAATTCCTAAACTATTCAGAAATTCAATATCTAAAAAGCAGGTAGGAAGTACCTCACGATCTTTCAGTCGTTGAAAATTCTCCTTTTGCTACTCAGATGTGAAAACCACTTCGGGAAAATCTTCATCCTGTTCAATTTGCGGTGGTGGTGGTGGTGGTGGTGCCCTAGCCCTTGAAGATTTCCCACGTGATCTTCTTGTTTCTGCCATGGATGCTCTTTAAAGCTTTTGGTAAAACTCACAAAAGAAGGGAAGTGGAGAGATGAAGGTTGAGATGGGTAGAGAAGAAAAGTGGGGAAAAGTAGTGAGAGAAAAAGTAAAGGGTGAAGAATGGTGATTTCTTGAAGGTGAAAGGTATTTTAATGGAGGTAATAGGTTAAGGATGGGAGGATGGAGGAAGAAGATGAAGTGGGAGGTTAGGGCTTTGAGAGGATTTTGAGAGGAGAGTGAGTGAGAATTGGGGAAACTGAAAGATGAAAGAAGGATAAAAAAGAAAAGGGCCCGATATAACACGCGGAAATCGCCCAGGCGCCCGATCGGGCGGCATTGCCCGATCAGATCAGGCACAGTGAAATTTTTTGTTTCTTTTGGAATCTGAATTTGGTTACAGGCCCGATCGGGCGGGGTTCGCCCGACCAGATCGGCGAAGGCACTTTCTTTGCATTTTCTCGGAAAATTTGACGGACAGACGCCCGATTAGGAGAAGTCGCCCGGCCTGAAGGCACTTTTCAGCTTTTTTTCTCTCAACCAAAATTTGTTACGGGGCCGATCGGGAGCAGTTGGCCCGACCAGATCGGGAGGTATGCAAATGTGCGTTACGACGCTTGCTTTGTTCGCATTTTCGCTCGGGCAACTCACGGCTCACAAAAACTAACCACCCTGCACTAAATAAGCTTCAAATGAAAGTTAGTACCCTCTCACTTACTCACGAAAAAGAGCAAAACTAAGAAGAAAAGAAAGAAAACTAAGTAAAAAGAAGAAAAGATACAGGTTGCCTCCCGCAAAGCGCTGGTTATGAAGGTCCCGCACGACCATGTTACCTCATCACTTATGTCTCAGAAAGAGTAGATTCAAAGCGAATCTCCTCTACAAGGCCTATAAAAGCACCCTCATGGTACAACTTCAAGCGTTGTCCATTCACCTTAAATTTCTCACCTCCATTCTTAGAAATTTCAAGTGCTCCATGTGGCTTAACATCAGTCACCACGAATGGTCCCGACCATCAAGACTTGAGTTTTCCAGGAAAAAGTCTCAACCTCAAATTGAATAGTAATACCTTTTCACCCACATGAAATTCCCTCTTTTCTATCATCTTGTCATGAAACTTCTTCGTTTGCTCCTCATAAAGCTTGTGATTCTCATAAGCTTCCAATCTAAGCTCATCCAATGCATTCAATTGAAGAAGTCATGCCTCACCTGCAGCTTGGAGGTCCAAGTTAATTTCTTTAGTAGCCCATGCAGATAGATACTCCATTTCAACTGGTAGATGGCAAGCTTTGCCGTACACCATTCGATATGGAGTTGTTCCTAGAGGACTCTTAAATGCAGTGCGCAGAGCCCAAAGAGTATCATCAAGCTTCAAGGACCAATCTTTCTTTGCTTTGGTGACTACTTTCTCCAGAATCCTCTTAATATGTCTGTTGGACACCTCCACTTGGCCACTGGTCTGTGGGTGGTAAGCCAAGCCAACCTTGTAAGTGACCCCATGTTTTTTCAACAAAGCGTTAAAAGTGCTCTTATGGAAGTGGGAGCCTCCATCACTGATGACAACTCTAGGGACACCAAAATGAGGGAAAATTATTTTCTTGAACATCTTCATCACCACTTGAGAGTCATTGGTTGGTGATGCTAAGGCTTCAACCCATTTTGTCACATAATTAACTCCGACCAAAATGTACTTGTTTCCACAAGAAGTAGGAAATGGACCCATGAAATCGATGCCCCATACATCAAAAGGTTCAACCTCCAAAATACCTGTCTGTGGCATTTCTTTCCTCTTGGAAATATTACCGGTCCTTTGGCAAGCATCACAAGACACACAAAAGGCACGAGCATCCTTGAAAATTATAGGCCAGTAAAATCCACTCTGGATAACTCTATGAGCTGTGGCTTAGGAGCCTAGATGACCGCTAGAGGGCATGCTATGACAATGTTGTAGCACTCCCTCAATCTCCCAATCTGCAACACATCTACGAAACATCCCGTCAGCACATTTTTTATATAAAAAAGGATCCTCCCAGAAATACCTTTTAGCATCATGATAGAACTTTTTGGCTGCTGATATGTAAGATCAGGGGGGTGAGATCCGTCAACACAGTAATTAGCAAAATCAGCATACCAAGGAGATTGGGTAGACACAGCAAGGAGATTATCATCAGGAAAAGAATCATCTATATGGCCATCTGAGCTCGACTCAAACCTCAAACGAGAGAGATGATCTGCAACCACGTTCTCAGCACCCTTTTTATCCCGTATCTCCAGATCAAACTCTTGAAGAAGAAGAATCCATCGAATGAGCCTCGGCTTCGCCTCCTTCTTGGCCAACAAATACTTGAGGGCGGCATGATCAGTGTGAATAATGACTTTCGAACCAATGAGATAGGTTCGAAACTTATCAAGGGCATAAACAATTGCAAGGAGCTCCTTCTCAGTAGTAGCATAATTTATTTGAGCTCTATCCAAGGTTTTACTTGCAAAGTAAATAGCATGCAACACCTTATTCCTCCTTTGACGAAGCACTGCTCACACATAATCTTGAACGGCAAATCCCAGTCCGGAGGTTGTATGATTGGAGCAGTTATCAATGCTTTCTTAATCCTGTCAAAGGACTCCAAACAAGCATCAGTGAAATCAAAAATGGCATCCTTAAGCAATAATTGAGTCAGAGTTTTCGCAACTTTAGAAAAATCTTTTATAAAACAACGATAAAAACCTGCATGACCAAGAAAAATGCTCACTCCTTTGACATTCACGGGAGGAGGAAGTTTCTCAATCACCTCAATTTTTTCTCGGTCAACTTGGATGCCATGTTCAGAAACAAGATGACCAAGTACCACTCCTTCATTGACCATGAAGTGGCACTTTTCCCAATTCAAGACCAGATTAACATCACAACAATGCTTAAGGACCTTAGAAAGATTATGCAAACACATGTCAAAGCCAGAACCATAAACACTAAAATCATCCATGAATACCTCCATGATATTCTCAATGAAATCTGAAAATATGGCCATCATGCATCTTTGAAATGTGGCAGGGGCGTTACACAAACCAAAAGGTATTCGGCGGTATGCAAAAGTGCCATAAGGACATGTGAACATCGTCTTCTCCTGGACTTCGGGGTGAATAGGAATCTGAAAGAAACCAGAATATCCATCCAAATAACAGAAAAAATTATGATTTGCTAATCTCTCAAGCATCTGATCAATAAAAGGGAGGGGGAAGTGATCTTTCAGGGTGGCCATATTCAACCTGCGATAATCAATACACGTACGCCACCCCGTGACAACACGAGTAGGAATAAGCTCATCCTTATCGTTCTTAACAACTGTTGTCCCCTCTTTCTTTGGAACGACTTGTACCGGGCTCACCCACTTAGAATCAGGAATGGGGTAGATGATGCCCGCATCAAGTAATTTTATTACCTCTTTTTTCACCACCTCCTGCATATTAGGATTCAAACGATGTTGTGGTTGTATACATGGACGGTGGTTCTCTTCCAGATTTATTCTATGCATACAAAAGTCAGGGGCTAATGCCCTTGAGATCGTCAATGTTATACCCAATAGCTTTCTTATGCATGCGAAGCACAGTGAGAAGCTTTAAAAGCTGGCTATCATCGAGTTTAACACTCACGATCATAGGACAATTCTCTTGATCATCAAGAAATGCATATCTAAGGTGAGAGGGTAATGGTTTTAATTCTACCTTCTTTACCTGTGGCTCAGAAGTGGAACATGTAGTTTGCATTACCTCAAAACCTTCGGCCTCATCAGTGTCAAAGCCATCCAAAGTAGTTACCTCATCATCACCTTCACCTTTTGAGGCTCCAAAAGTAAAGGCGCGAGGAGCATCATATCCAGCAACCTCCTCTATAACATCAATCCTGCAGCAAGTGTTCTCAAGCATAGGAGACTTTAGAGCATTAGAAAGCTTAAAAGTCACAGTATCATCACCAACACTGAAGTAAGAGAACCAGACTTGACATCAATAACAGCACCAGCAGTACATAAGAAAGGTCTACCCAAGATGATGGGGATCTGACTATCCTCTTCCATATCTAGTACAACAAAATCAACAGGTATATAGAATTTTCCAACCCAAACAGGAACATCCTCTAAAATACCCAAAGGATATTTCACAAAACAATCTGCCATCTGCAAAGTTATATGCGTGCACTTTAAGACTTCCATGTTCAGATTATTACAAATAGATAAAGACATAACGGATACACTAGCTCCTAGATCACATAAAGCTTTATCAATAAATAAAGCACCTACATAATAAGGGATGGAAAAACTACCAGGATCTTTGAGTTTTGGTGGGATTTTATTCTGCAATACAGCACTACACTCTTCAGTTAGAGCAACTCTATCTAGACCACCAAAATCCTTCTTCTTAGTGATCATATCCTTTAAAACTTAGCATACACATGTACTTGAGAAATTAGATCAGTAAAAGGAACTGTTACCTCAAGGTACTTGACCATGGCCAAGAACTTACCAAGTTGTTGATCGACCTTTGATTTTTGCATCTTGTGGGGAAAAGTTAGTGGTGGTATAGGAGAATCAGTGTCCTTCTCCTTTTGCTTCCTTGCTTCATCTACCTTCCATTGCTCAATGTCAGTTTTTGAGCTATCCTTACCTTCATTTTCATCCACTACATCATTCTGAACTAGAGGTGGTGAATCATCAGTAGGCATAAGTGGGGCATCATACTGTGTACCGCTTCGAAGAGTGACAGCATTAGCAGTTTCTTTGGGAATTGCTTGCCCCGGTAGATGACCTGGTTGCCTCTGCACATTGTTTCCGGCCACCTGAGCAAGTTGAGTCTCCACATATTTAGTAGTGTTCTTCAACTCTTTGATGCTTTCTTCATAACTCTTCTGCATAGAAACCATCATCTTCATCAGATCAGACATGGTAGGTTCTTGGAGCTGGCATTCTGAGAAGCTTGCTGCTGATAGCCTTGGTGGGAAGGCCTATTGAAACTAGGAGGGGGTTCTGAGGAGCCCCTTGGTAATATTATTGTCTGGCAGCATGTTGTGGTGGGTTTTGATGAGGTGGTTGATATGATGTTTATGGCACAGGTTGAGGATTCTGAACATCATTGTTTTTGTAGGAAAAATTAGGATGATCCCTCCAACCTGGGTTGAATGTGTTGGAATAGGGGTTGTGTGGAGGTCTCTGCTGAAAAGCATTTGCATGCTCCATCTGATTCGGCTCAGGTTGGTTATAGGAACAATCATAACCAAAGTGGCCTTGAACACCACACACCTCGCAGAAAGAAGAGGTAATAGGAGCCATAGAAGACATCGTATTAATACTCATAGGAGGAGTTTTTGACTGTGAAGGTTTAAGTGAATCCATCTTCATGCTCAACTGGGCGACTTGTGCAGACAACAGGGCATATGCATCAGCATCCAACTTTTTCTTTGTAATAATCCTGGAAGAACTATGATCATTTGCTGCTAAGTTGGCCAGAAAATTGTACCCTTCATCCACCTCCTTGTCTAGGAAAACACCTCCTGCAGATGAATCTATTGTACTCTTGATTTGGGGTTGTAGACCATTGTAGAATGCTTGGGTGATCAACCACTTGTCAAGATTGTGGTGTGGGCATTCTCTCTGCAGGTCCTTGAACCTATTCCATGCTTCCTTCAATGTCTCATCAGGTTCTTGTTGGAAGGTAGCAAGCTTGTGTCGGATTTCTGCAGTCTTAGTAGGAAGGTAGTACTCTTTCAAGAATGCTTCAGAAATAGCACTCCATTCAGTTTTTGTGACATCATTGAGCCATTTTTTTGCTTTTTCTTTCAGAGAGAACTCAAATACCATGACCTTCAACAGATCAGGAGTGACCCCTTGATGCTTAACGGTACGACAGAGTTATTGAAACCGTTGTAAATGATTTGCAGGGTCTTTAGATGGATGCCCTCCAAACTGGTTTTGTTGGATCATATGAATGAGGGCAGGCTTGATTTCAAAATTTGTCGCTTGTATGTTAGGCATAGTAGGTCCTGTGGGAACATTGCCAGGGGAAGGTACCCCATAAGACTTCAATGACTTAGGACACATGATTGATTCTATTGGTTCTTCCGTGGATTTTCCCTGATTAGCAGACTGCTTCTTCTTCTTTTGTTGCTTTTTGAGTTGCCTGATGGTTTTGTCAAGATCAGGGTCAGTTGGAACTGGAGTACCTGTTCTTTTAGACCTGGGCATAAAAGAAACAAAGAAAAATATGCAGTGAGATGGCCTCAATTGGAACTTGAAGTTCCAATGAGACAGTAGGAATAGTTTAAATAATTAATCAAAAAGCTATAGAACTAGCCGTCTCCCCGGCAATGGCGCCAAAAACTTGATGGGTTTTAAAATAGTACCGCAAGTGCACGGTGTCTGTTGCTATCAGATACTTAGCAAATATGGGTCGATCCACAGGGAGAGGAATTCTACAGATTAATGTTCAATTATTTAACTATTCAGACAGAGTAGTTGTTGATTGACTAATAACTAAGGTGAAATAAACTAAATCACAAGAGAAGGAAATTTATCAAATAATTAAAAAGGTCTAGGGCATTCGATCGGTCCACCATGCTTATACCAATCAGGACGGTTCAGAAAACTAAAAATACTTAGGTATAGGGTCGAGCAATTAGAGTAGGCGTTAATCCTATGGTCGGGTCTTAACACTCTCAAGACAACATATGTAGTACGGTCACATCACATGATCAGACTCACTAGTGTGTTCTAGGCCTCTAAAAGTAGGATCTTGATCAATACAAACACTTATTAGCCAGAAACGATTCATGAAATTGTACACTAACATAAATCGCAGATAAAAAAATGAATCACACTAGAATTGCTCTGACCACAACCTAATTATCAAAGAAATCAAGAACAATAAATCACGGTATAAACATGGCTTCCCTCACTGAGCCCTAAAGATGAATCTACTCACTCATGGCAAAGAAAACACAAACAATAACCATTGAAATACTCATACTTGAAGCAATGAAAAATAATACGAGACAAATACTTGAAAGTAAATAAGAACTATGAAAGAGACAATTACCAATTGAAAGGAAAATTGAAGAACTTGAATTGAACTTGAATTAATCTCCAAAGGTGCAATAATTAGGGCTAGAGAGAAACTAGAGTTTTAGAGAACTAAGGAACATAAAATGAAAATTAGAAAAAAGGTCCTTCCCAAATATTTTACAAGGCTATTTATACTAATTCTAAAAAAAGAACAAAAAAGGAAATAAAAAGTTCTGGATTTCAGCTTCCGGGCCAACCGCCCGATCGGGCGGCCTTCAAGCGAGTGTTCCTTCAGCAGGTGTTTGTCGAGCAGGGAGCCCGATCAGACCGGGCGAGTATGCCCGATCGGGGGCTACCAGCGAATTGCGAGCGGGCGATATACGCCCGATCGTGCCCGAGGAGAATGACCTTTAGAGAAAAAGGACCTCCCGATCGGGTGACATCCGCCCGACCAGATCGAGCGGGCCTTCAAAAGGGGCTTTCTTGGCCTTTAACGCTAAGACTGCAAAACTCTTCGCACCCGAAGGCTTTGGGAAGTAGCCTCGGGCCTAGGAAACTCATACACGTGCCTCCTAACTCTCTCCAATCCATTGTGGCATCAATAATAGCAGAAAATAGGGAAATAATTTCCTAAAACCTGAAAACTATCATAAGACACAAAACCACAACTAGATGAAAAATGTTAGTATAAAATAGCTCCTAAGAGCACTATTTTGCACGCATTTCAATCAAAGAAGCGGGGAGAAAAGAAGTTATAAAACTATAATATCAACAATCCACCTCAATATGCTTCGTACGCTCATGAAAGACCGGATTCTAGCGATATAGAGTGCAGACTAACTGTCACAGTAGAGACGCAAAGCACGAGGATGAGCAATGCCAAGGATGAGAAGTAAAGCCTTAAGCCAGATCAACTCACAAGTGGTGGTAGCCATATAACGATATTCGGCCTCGGAGGAGGAACGAGAGACAATATGCTGCTTTTTAGTCTTCCAAGATACTTGAGAACCTCCTAGAAATATAAGCCACCCAGTGAGAGAGCGGCGAGTAAGAGGGCAACTAGCTCAGTCAGAGTCACACCAACCAGTCAACTGAAGATCGCAATCGGCCCGGAGGAGAATGCCCTGCCCTGGACAACCCTTCAAGTAGTGGACAGTACGCAAAGCGACATCCCAGTGCTCCTGTCGTGGGGCCAGCATAAACTGAGCAAGGATATGAACCATGTAGGCCAAGTCGGGGCGAGTGAAAGAGAGATAAATGAGGCGACCAACAAGGAGCCGATATTTCTCAGGATCATCGAGAAGCTCTCCTGTAGCAAGGGTAAGATGATGCTTCGGCTCCATAGGGAAACTAGAGGGACGAGCCTCAAGAAGGCCAAAGTCAGCCACAATATCAAGCAACCTCAACGCCAAGAAAATATTTCAGAGGACCCAAATCCTTCATGTGAAAGCACTCGCCCAAGTAAGCCTTGGAAGCGGTGATAGCAGCAGAATCATTCCCGGAGATGATTTGATCATCCACATAGACAAGGAGATTAAGTTGCACAGAACCTTGAGTGAAGGTGTAGAGGGAGTAATCAGAGTAAGATTGGAGGAAGCCATACTGGTGAAGAGAAGCAGCAAGCTTAGCAAACCAACACTGAGGGGCCTGACTTCAAAAGACACAAAATGTGCTAAAGGATAAGGAGTACCTGAGGAGCCTGACGAAGGAGGAGAACTAGGGGATGGACTCGGAGTGGGATTCAAAGGGGTAATGAAGTCACGAAGCAAAATGGAGGAGCGTTTGAGACGCCGCCCACGACCCAAGTTAGAAATTAGGCCAGCACTATCATGCGCATCATTGACAGAAAGGCCCAGCAGTGGGAGAAGTAGTGGCAGTAGAAGAGTGAGGGGCTGAAGTAGTGGGCCCAGCAGAGCCCAGGGAAGGAGGCCCCGCAGTAGCGGGAGAAAGGGAGCCCGGATCGGTGGGCCCAGCGGCAGCTGAGGCAGGAGGCCCAGTGTCATCCGCGTGGACCGAAGACCCAGCGTTAGGGAGAGGAGGGCCAACGAGCTCGGCAGGCCCAACATTAGGAGGTGCGAGCGGCCCAGTGGCGTCCAAAGAAGAGGAAGCAGCAGAAGGCCTGGTGGAAGAGGGCTCAAAGGAATCATCCAAGGCCATATTGTCACCAAGGCCATCGAAAAAATCAGCCTCCAAGGCCATATTGTCACTAGTAGGATCGACAGTAGTTTGAGCAGCTTGAAACGGAAATTCATTCTAAAAAAGGGACATCCCTTGACACAAAAATTTCATGAGTCTCCAAGTCATATAACTTCCACCCCTTTTATTATTTGGGTACCCAACAAACACACAACGCCTACCACAAGAAGCAAATTTGTCCCCCTTTGCTCGTTGATTATGAGCAAAACAAAGAGAACCAAACACCTTTAATTCATTGAAATCAGGAGCAACCCCAAACAAAAGCTCAAACGGTGTTTTATTGTGCAACAAGCGAGATGGAGTACGATTAATCAAATACACTGCACCAAGCACACATTCACCCCGAAAAGAAATAGGCAAGCTACCTTGAAACATCAACGCATGACTAACATTGAGAACATGTTGATGTTTTCGTTCAACACGGCCATTTTGTTGGGGAGTGCCAACACAAGTAGTTTGAAAAATAATCCCATGAGAATTAAAATAATCAAGCACACAATTGAATTCGGTTCCATTATCACTTCGCACCGTTTCACGCGCACTTCAAATTGACGTTCAATCATAGCGAAGAAAGAGCAAAAGGACTTATAATCATCTGTTTTGGATTGCAACAAATGCACCCCAGTAGCTCGAGAAAAATCATCCACTAAAGTCAATAAATAATGAGCACCACAAGAAGAAGGGGTCTTATAAGGGCCCCACAAATCACAATGTATGAGTTCAAAGATAGACTCGCTTTATTATAACTAATGGGAAAACTAGGGCTGGATTGTTTCGCTTGGGGACAAACAATGCACGGTTTTTTTAAACATTTCTTGCTACTAGAATCACTACAAATGGGTAGAAGCTTGATGACCTTATCAGAAGGGTGTCCCAGACAACTGTGCCATAACTCAAAGTCACTGATAGGTGAAGCAGAAGCAGGCAAAGCACAGATGCTTGGAATTCCACGATAATAGTAGAGTCCATCCCGTCGTTCACTGGCTCCAATCAAGTTCCCCGAGCGAAGGTCATGTATAGCACATAAAGAGTCAGTGAAGCGAACAACACAATGAGAATCATTAATCAACTGCGACACCGATATTAGATTACAAGATAAACATGGAACAAATAACACATGTTTAAGTATTAAACCACCAACAAGGTGAACAGTGCCAGCTTGAGTAGCCATGACCTGCTGACCATCAAGGAGACCCACACAACAAGCAGCACTAGGAATAGGATCGGGCAACCAAGAAAGGTTAGCAGTAACATGATACGAGGCTCCTGTGTCAAGGAGCCAACAGGAAATAAGAGACTCACCCATCATAGCATTATTCAACCTTTCATTCCAAATTTAGAAGGACTTCCATTTGAGCAGGAGTGAGAGAGTCAAGGGGAGTGCCCCCACCCCCGGATGGTGCGGGAAATGGTGGCACGGGGATGCTGCCAGGAGGAGAATCAGGTCCAAGGATGGCGTGAGCACGCACTGCAGGGGCAGCAAGCCGATGATCAAGGTTGGGGGTCTGCGGTCAGACGCGACTTGCCCTCCACGGCAGTAGAGGAGGAAGAACCTTTGCCATATTTTTCCTCCCACCAAACGGGGTGACCGTGAATCTTAAAACAAGAACTAATGTCATGACCCCCTTTTTTTACAATTAGTGCAATGCAATTTCTATTTATCAAGGCGATCAGAAGGGGCTTTGACCGCAGCATCTTCAGCCACTGCCTTGTCACAGCTCATACCACGAACCCTTTCCTCTTGAAGGAAGGCGTGATAAGCACGAGTAATATCAGAAGGAGGTTAGAACGAACAGTATGGTATAGACTGTAATCCACACCAATATGAAACTGATGTAGCTTTTCTTCATCGCGATCTTCGGCGAATTTCCTGGCCACATTACAAGTGCACTTACCACATGTGCAACCGTGAAGGGGTTTCAAGCGAGAAAGGTCATCATATAATCCCATCAAAGTATTATAGTAATCCTCTATAGTCATAGATTTGGTCTGTTTGCAATTTGCTATATTAGCATGTAATTGTTGAAGGCGAGTCCCGTCGGCAACACAAAACCGATGCTCGAGATAAAGCCATAGGTGACGAGCTTCTTCATGATAAGGTATTGAAGCCGCAAGCTTCGAGTCCATGCTGCGTAGCATCCAAGACACTAGCATAGAATTTACAGTGATTCAATCAAGCAAGGTTTTAGATGTTGTAGGTTTTAAGATAGTCCTGTCAATGAAGCCGTATTTCCGGCGTGCCTTCAGTGACAAAGTAAGGGCTCGAGCCCATAAGAGATAATTGTCCCCCTTGAGTGTCACGTGTGTGATGAGGTTGCTAGGTTGGTCACGGGACCCCATGTAGTAGGGAGAGGTTGGGTCAGGTTTAGTGTCCTCCGTCATGATGTGTCGCCATGAAGAAGCACGAAGTCATAGGGGTGGCTGTCGTGAGGAAGCACCGGAGAAGGGAGATAAAAAAAATCGGCAGAGAGGTAGGGTTAGGCTATGGCTGTGATACCATGTAGGATTTAACTTTCCTTAGTTGTATTGATTGAAGGTTTAACATATTAATACAACCTAATAAAGCACTAATGGGCTTTACATACTAATACAACATTAAATAACAAGTATACAATGAGTATGTACAAAGATAGGCCCAAAGCATGCCTAACACAAAGATATAGAGAGAAACAAAAAGAAGGATTATGTGATGAGGAGAGGGATGAGAGATAAGAATGCATGCGAAAATGACAATTTTTAAAAATCCAGAGTCAATAGTTAAGTACCCCTCTCATCTATTTGTGTTTTCTTTCCCAATTTTGATTATCTTTCTCAAAGAATTAGCTAGGCTGATAGTTTCATAAACAGTTGTTTTTGAATGTGTAGCTTATGAGAACTTTAAGGGTGATTTTATTTACTGCCTGTATTTTACTTAAACCACCAGTATTTTATACACAGTATGTAATTTTTTTTTTACTTATTCTTCTCTAAATCATAAAAATTAAAACACTTTGTTTGGCATGGAAACACCCAGTTTCCCCATTCCACCATGGTGGAACCTTTGGATTCTTTCGGTTCCACCATGGACGAACCGGGAAAATTGAATGTTTCCTCCATGATAGAACAGAAAAAATTAGACAATTCTACCATGGTGGAACCGGAAAAACCTGGTGGTTCTGTGGTGAACAATGCAAAAAAAATTGGAATTGTTTGCAGTATCACAAACTTACAGTGAGGAGGAAGAAGGGAGGAGGAGAAAAGAGGAGGTAGAAGGGATGAGAAGAAAGGAGGAGGTTGCTGTCGCCGTAGAAGAAGGAGGAGGAAAGGAGGAGGAAGGAAAGGGAGATGGTGGTGGTCATGGTGTTGCAACTAAAACAATAAAATGATACTTATCTGTTGAAGCGTGAACGATGAGCAGATTGTCATGACGTGAACAAGCGATCGTCCTCCAGGATTAGCACGACTCCAAGATATGTGTGCACTCACACACTTCAGATGGAGACCAGAATATTGCCCAAAACTAGATAGTATTTTTGTGGAGATGAGAATAGGATTTGACTGAAGAAAGCAACCTATTAATAGGCTCCAAAGAGAAAAACGGAAGGCAGAATATAAGGAATGGAAATCAATTAGGCTCCGGAAATCTTGCTAGCAATGGTTACAGGATACGCGAATAATGGTAATCCGAGATTTTTGCTATTTACGCCAAAAATAAAAGAAGGATATTTAAAACGGACCGCAGACCCACAGCCCATGCCCGCGCCGCGCTCTCCATTAGCCCGAGCCCCGCCCAGCCCGGCCGGCACGCGAGTGTGGTGCATCCAACCATCTAGCACTCTATCAAACAAGAAGTGCTAAGGAACTCCTATTAATAAACAAGGTGAAGCATAGCTATTTTTCCAATGTGGGACAAGAGCCTTTTACTTGTTTTTTCCACTCCTCTCTTTGAGGTTTTCTTTGAGTATTGTTGAACTTCCAACAATCCCCCACAGGTTTAACAAATGAGAAAAGAAAAGGAATGAGAAATTGGCTTTGGGCAAAACAAAACAATTGCATTAGTGTCGATGTCTTGCGACTTGAATTAACACTTAGTGCTTTTAAGCGAGGATCTCTTTCCTATCAAGTGACTTGAGTCTTGAACTTAATAGGGAGGAAAAGATACATGACTTAAAGCACACAATTGAACATGTACAATATTCTGATTCTCCGCGAATAATAGTGACGCCTTATATTGGCCATACGTTCAGACCCGGATGCTCATAGGTGCTCTAGAGAATTAGCCCATGCAATTATCATAGGAAGCGGCCACACTTCCACACCTAAGTAGGTGAATCCCATCAAGTGTGAGCTACATCACACCTCCAAACATATGGATATGGGTTCATTAAGAGCCTTGGCTCACCCTAAAGTTCAATTTGTAGCAAGCACATTACATCATAAACATCTAGGGATGGAAAAACAAAAAGTTTGTGCTTCTGAATTATTCATAATGTTCTCCCTTGAACTCATAGTGAGTAGGAGTTCATTAGTTACAATTCATCCAATGGGCCTTAAGCCCATCCCTTCCGATGTTTCCAAAACTAGTTTTCTACACAGGCCTTTGGTTAGCGGATCCGCGATGTTCTTTTCTGATTTAACATAATATAGTGATATCACTCCATTTGACAACATATCTTTGACAGCCTTATGCCTCAAACGAATTTATCTCTTTTTCCCATTGTAGGTGTGGTTGTTTGCAACTGCTATTGCAGCTTGCGAATCACAGTGGAGAGCAACTGAAGGAGTTGGCTTCCTCCACATTGGAATATCTGCAAGCAGATTTCTCAACCATTCAGCCTCATGACCTGCCAATTCAAGAGCAATAAATTCAGATTCCATAGTAGACATGGCAGTACAAGATTGCTTGCAAGATTTCCAAGACACAGCTCCACCCCCTAGGGTGAAAACATAACCACTGGTGGAGTTTACTTCATCGTTGTCAGATACCCAGTTGGCATCACAGAAACCTTCTAGTACTCCTGGAGATTTGGAGTAGTGCAAACTCCAATCCATGGTACCTTTCAAATACCTGAGCAATCGCCTTAGAGCATCCCAATTATCTTTGTTTGGGTTATGAGTGTACCGGCTTAGTCTACTTACAGAATAAGCAATGTCAGGTCTAGTGTAATTCATAAGAAACATCACACTACCAATGATTTTAGCATATTCAGATTGACAAACTGGATCACCTTTATTTTTCTTTAAGTGGACACTTGGATCATAAGGGGTTCTAACTGGATCGACGTTAAATGAGTCAAACTTTTTCAAGAGTTTTACAACATAATGAGATTGGCTAAGACAGATGCCATTTTGATTTCTCATAATTTTGACTCCCAAAATCACATTTGCCTCACCCATATCTTTCATTTCAAATTTGGAACTTAGAAATTTCTTTGTCTCATTTACTCGATCAAGACTAGTACCAAAAATTAGCATATCATCCACATAAAGACAAATAATCACACAACCACTTGAATCATGCTTAAAATAAACACATGAGTCTCCTTCATTGACATGAAACCCATTTCCTGTCATAGTCATGTCAAACTTGTCATGCCATTGTTTTGGAGCTTGCTTGAGTCCATACAATGACTTGACCAGTTTACAAACTCTGTTTTCTTGACCAGGAATTGCACAACCTTTCGGTTGAACCATATAAATCTCTTCTTCCAGATCTCCATTTAGAAAAGCAGTTTTCACATCCATTTGATGTACAATGAGATCATGGATACAAGTAAGAGCAATTAAGGACCTAATGGTTGCAATTTTGGTGACGGGGGAGTTCCATGTTTTTGAGTAAAACCCCTCACTACTATTCTGGCCTTACACTTGTTAATGGATCCATCAGGTTTTAATTTTTTCTTAAATATCCATTTACAAGTAATGGGCTTGCAACCTCAATGCAAGTCAACCAATTCCCAAGTGTTATTGTTGAGAATTGATTCTAGTTCGCTATTAATTGCCTCTTTCCAAAAAATTGCATCAATTGACCTCATGGCCTCATCATAATTTTTGGGATCATTTTCCAAAATGAACACATTTACAAAATCATCGTCAATCAAGAGTGGTTCTGATAGAAAAGCAATAATGAAATCAGACCCAAAACTATTTTCCTTTCGCGCCCTTTTGCTTCTCCTTGGTTCCAAAACAGAATCATCGTTAGTTAAAGAAGAAGCAAAAGACAAAACAGGTGCAGTACTAGAGGATGGTAAATCATTACTACAGCGAGAAGAATTCAAGGGAAATATATTTTCAAAGAATTCAGCATCCCTTGATTCAACAATAGTACCACCTGCATAAGAATTGTTAGCACCTTTCACTAGAAATCGATAAGCAGCACTTTGATCAGCATAGCCAATAAAAATGGAATCAACAGTCTTAGGGCCTATCTTATCTTTCTTAAAGCTAGGTATCCCAACTTTTGCCACGCACCCCCATACTTTCAAGTATTTCAGGTTTGGCGTGCGACCTTTCCACAGTTCATAAGGGGTCTTATCAAGTTTCTTATGAGGTACTCTATTTAACACATGACAAGCAGATGGAATAGCCTCCCCCCCCCCACATGTTATCGAAGTCCAGAACTAATAAGCATGGAGTTCATCATGTTTTTGAGAGTTCTGTTCTTCCTTTCAGCAATACCGTTTTGTTCAGGTGTGTAGGGAGCATTTACTTCATGGACTATTCCATTATGCTCACAGAAAGCCTTAAGAGTGTTAGGGTCATACTCGCCACCCCTATCACTCCTAAGTCTCTTGATCTTCTTGTCCAGTTGATGTTCTACCTTTGCTTTGTATTTGAGAAACATCTCTTCTGCTTCATCTTTTGATCTGAGAAGATAAACCGTAGTGAAACGAGAACAGTCATCAACAAAGGTAATGTAATATCTTTTCCCACCTCTACTCTCATGATTTTTAAAAAATCTCCCAAATTATTATGAACAAGTTATAGTACTTCGGTTTGCCTATCTATTGATTTAAATGGTTTCTTTGCAAACTTGGCTTCAACACACACTTCACATTTTGAAAATTTAGTGTTAGAAAAACTTGGAATCAAATTTAAATGTTTAAGCCTTTTGATTAAAGCAATGTTAACATGACCCAATCTAGAATGCCATAAATCAATAGACTCAGCAATATAAGCGGAAGAAGTACTAGCACTTTTATTCATAATTTCAACTTTTGCATCAAGAGTAAATAACCCCCCATTACAAAACCCCTTCCCTACAAACTCCCCATTACGAGTAAGAACAAGTCTATCAGAATCAAAAGAGAGTTTGAGTCCAGCTTTCATGAGTAGACTTCCAGAAATTAAGTTCCTGCGCATTTCTGGAACATGCAAAACATTAGTAAGAGTAAGCAAATTTCCAGAAGTAAAAGTTAGAACATTCTTCCCTTTGCCTTGAACATGGCAGATGTTGAGTTACCCATGAAGACATTTTCTCCATCAACCTTACCATAACTTGTGAACATGTCTTTGTTGGTGCAGATGTGCCTGGTTGCCCCAGTATCAACAATCCATTTAGCAACATTACCAGCTAAATTCGCTTCTTACATAACAGCAACGATGTTATCAGTAGCTTCAGCAAGGTTGGCTTGATTCTGCTTCTTGCTTCTACAGAATTTAGTCTTATGACCAGGTTTCCCACAATTGTCACAGTTTCCTTTAAACCTGTACTTCTGAACTCCTCCTTGAGGTCTATGGAATTGTTAGAGCCTTTATTTTTCCCAGAGTTATTTGGTTCTACCAGATTTGCTTTGGAGGAAACAGGAAAAGTAGACTGATCACGAACAACAGACTGACCTTTGTCCTTAATTCGGTTCTCTTCCTCAATCTTTAGGTGGCCTATCAGTTCCTCTAAGGTTAGGTCTGTCTTATTGTGCATTAGTTGGTTACGAAAGTTTTTCCAAGAATGAGGCAGTTTTTCAATCAGCACAATAGCTATATCACAAATGCACAGTCCCTCGGCAGCCATAGCAAGACAAATATTCTCATAGGCATGGATTTGATCAATTATAGGTTTTTCATCATCAACTTGAAAGCCTAATCACTTACTAACACAATAACGTTTGGTTCCAGCATCATCAGTTCCATATTTCTTTTCTAAAGCATCCTAAATGGTCTTAGCATGATCAAACAGCATGTAAATATCCAGCAAAGCATTTGACATATGATGCAGTAGCATACCCTTACAAGTTCTATCATCCTTAGCAAACTTTGACTCAAAAGCACCCAAATCAAATTCATCAACAGGTTTAACAACATCATCAAGAACATATGCAACATCAATTTGTTCCAAATAAAAACGTATTCTAACAGCCCAACGTTTATAATTTTTCCCATCTAGAGGTTCCATCTTAGACATATATATCAAGAATCATAAGTTTGGAAGCCATAATCGTCTTTTAGATTGTTGCAACTAAAACAATAAAATGATACTTATCTGTTGAAGCGTGAACGATGAGCAGATTATCGTGACGTGGATGACCACTGTCCTAAAAGACGATTTCGCGCTACCCCGGTGCAGTAGAAACAAGCGATCGTCCTCCAGCGCTCGCCATGAGCCCGAGCCCGGCCCGGCCGGCGCGCGCGTGTGTGGTGCATCCAACCATCTAGCACTCTATCAAACAAGAAGTGTTAAGGAACTCCTATTAATAAACAAGGTGAAGCATAGCTATTTTTCCAATGTGTGACAAGAGCCTTTTACTTGTTTTTTCCACTCCTGTCTTTGAGGTTTTCTTTGAGTATTGTTGAACTTCCAACACATGGTGGTTAAAAGAAGAAGAGAAGATAGAAAGGATAAAATACATTACCAGAAGAAGGGCGGTGTTGGTAAAATATAAGTGGCAAATAGCGTTATATAACTTTAATGTTGCATTTGAAATTATGAACATGAGGAGTGTGTTAAGGAAACTATTATGCATATATGTAAGGTGTTAATTAAAAACATTTTTTCGTCCAACTTAAGTATTTTTAAAATGATGGGACCTATGTACCAATTTTTGCTGATATGGTAGTTGTAGGCGTGTGACGAATTGATGAGGATGAATGGTGACGAATTAGTTTTATTTTAGAGTAGTAGTATGAGGATATAGTTCTATGCAAGGGGTAGAATAGGTGATGATCTTGCGTGGCTTTTATTTGTTAGTTGATGATTTTGGTGAGGTGAGATGAAAAAAGGAAGCAGGGGCTTAATTAGGTGTGGCACAAAAAGGTGCAGATGATGAATGATCAGGTGGTTTGGTGTGATATATCAGGCGTCGAGTGTTGTTTGTGCGGATTGTTTGAGAGATGTCGTGTAACACCCCGACCCATACGGAGTCGAGTATATTGTCACCAATGCGCATCCAGGGCCAACAACTGTCCTCAATAACCAACACAAGTTCTTCCGGCACATTTTGTCCTCACTCATGCGCACCCTGAGAAACTTCCCAGGAGGTCACCCATCCCTAGACTACTCCCAGCCAAGCACGCTTAACTGTGGAGTAACTAAGGAAATAAGCTCCCTAAAAGAAAGATGCATCTTGTTGGAATGAGTAGCCTGTTAAATCCCTTTAAAGCAATCATAAGGGGTATTACATGCCGAGTGTTTTTGGCTTTTGTTAGCCGTGTGAGACTTTGTGAGTTATCTGGTTGCCGTGAAATCTGAGTTGTTATATGGTGAGGAGATGAGCTATATAGTGTAGGTAGTTGAGATGTAATAGGTTTCCGAAAGTTAGTAAGCCTCTAAAAGATTTTTATTAGAAAAATATTTTAGAAAAGAGTTAGTAAGAGATATTAAAAAACACTTTGGAGAAAGATTATTTTTATTAAAAAAGATTTTAGAAAATAATTAGATAAAAGATATTTAAAAATACTTTGGGAAAAGATTATTTTTATAAAAGATATTTTTATTAATAAAACTAACCAATATAATTAATTAATTCTATTAATTAAATTGGGCTAGAAGATGGGTTTTAAAAATTGGGCTTTCATAAAACTATTTTTGAAAGGTTTTCAAAGATGGGCCTTTAAAAGGTTATTTTAAAACGTTTTAGGAATTGGGCTTAGTAAAACTAGTTATAAAAAGGATTTTCAGAAATGAGTTACGAGTTAGAAAATGAATTTGGGCTTAAAACAATTTATTTTAGACTCGATCTTTATTCTTTCTTCGATCCGGACCAATGGGAGCGGGGTATTGGTCATCATAGGGTACTAATTGGGGAGACATGATTATGTGTCTACAGTAGCGGTACATCCCCTTGTTTTGCAGCTAGCATCGAGAAGGTTGTATCCTCATTATTTAGGTGCAACTGAATATCATATTGTATGCTAAAGACTATTATGTAATTATTTAAGCGAGGACTTGTCTTATATGATTATGTTTATTTCATTTTTTAATTTATTTTTAAGAACCTACATACTCCTTATGTACTTTTTTTTTTACTTTACCCATTTATTTTTGCACTGTTTTATATGCACGTCTTTTATGAAAAGTTGATATTTAAAAGTTTACATTAGAACTAATCCAACATGATCTCACATGATTATATATATATATATATATATATATATATATATATATATATATATATATATATATATATTTATATATATATATTTCTTCTTCTAACATACTAATTAAAGTTAGTCAAAGATTTCTAACTTTGACTTGGATATTTTAGGTAGATAAAAAGAATACACAAAGAGTATTGTATAATGTATCAAAAACTCAGTATCATTTGGTTGGATATTTTAAGGCATATTAGACATTTATTATTCGGCAAGGTTGGTGTGCCAGAGTTATAGGTCACAACTGAGCTATTTAAGCTCCACTATAGTCTAATTAGGTTGGCCACCAGAGTTATAGGTCACAACTGAGCTATTTGGTTAGATCTAGCTCTAAAAATACTCGATAACATATACTTCTATAATAGACATGTTTTCATTGGAGGTTTTCTTTTATACACGTTTAGGTTGTAAATTGTATTTTCTTCTATTTTCTTCTTTTTTTTTTTTGTACTTGAAGCTTGTTGTAACCATCCTTATGGGTGCTTTAGGTGGTGTCTCTTGTGTAAACACCTCCTAGTATTCTTCTCATGGTCAAAAAAATTTAGGTTATAAATTGTAGGAATTTAATTTTATAAGATTGTTTATTTTATAAATTATCTATATAATATGTATTAGTCCTATCATTTTTAAGTATTAATGAAGTACGCTATATATATCAAATTTTATCAAGTAAAATCAATTTAACTAGCAAAATTTAGTTTGAAAAACTGAAAATTAGTTGTGATTAGTAAAAATAATTTAAACTCTTGCTAGCTTCATCTTAATTTCATTAAATTAAAATTATATTTATTGATTGAAACTTGTAAATATGATTACTAATTAGAGTCTAATATTCTTGATTCTATATAATTTTCTCTTATAAGGCTACAACACTTTGTAAAAGTAAGCTAAGAAATCAAAAGGCATTCGCTAAGATAATCAAGAGCATGTGAAAATTTAGTAACCAATCTAACCACATACAATGTCTACTTTACATTATTAACGATCTTCCAATCTAACTACCTTACCTTTTTGGCCATGGGCAAATAAATTTTGAATCTAATGTTTGTTATAAAAATTTTCAAGTATCCTAGGTAGTGTTTGGGAATGTTGATTTCATTTGAATTCCTGGATTTCAATTTAGGAATTATAAATTCCAATATTGAATTCCAAATCAATCGTTTGGAAATTCAGAAATTCTAAATCCATGATTTCAAATCCAATGCATTGTTTGGATAGACTTTAGAATTCTAATTCCACACTTCATCATTACCAGTGAGTTTATCACCAATAAAAAATTATGAAAAAGTAGCTACAAAAATTAAAATGAAAAACAACTATAACAAGGCTCTAAGTTTATCATTATAAAAAAATTAAGGAAACAATTGGGAATGAGGAAGATGAAGTAAATCCCCTCAAAAAAAAAAAAAAAAAAAGGAAGATGAAGTAAAAACCATGGCTGGTCAATCATATGAAATTTCAACTTCATATTAATCAGATGCATGGTTGATATATTATTCATCAAACTATAGAAAATTGAATCCAATATGAAGATAATTTTGGGATTGAAAGAAAATTCAAACTTCTCCGGTGACTTAGAGAATGAAATGGAATATGGTGGTGAGTAGAGGTGGCAAATGGGTCATGCAGGTCGGGTACGAGTCGGATCATTACGGGTCGGGTCGGGTCCGATCCAATCTCGAGTCCATTAAACGGGTCACATCAGTCCGGGTTAGGTCGAGTCGGGTTAAATCGGTTTTTGATCTAGCAAATAAAAAACACATATAAGACTAATATAACTAAGTGAAATAATAAATGGCAGGTGGCTAAGTCATATATAGTATTTCATGACAATTTTTTTCCTTAAATTTGATTAAAAAATAACTAATGTAACAAATTTTCGGGTCGGGTCATCATTACCGGGTCAATTCGGGTCTTGTGTATTCGGGTTCAGGTTATATTCGGGTCTATTTACTTTCATGTCGAGTCGGGTTATTTCGGGTTTCAGTTCCATTTCGATCTATTATTTTCAGGTGAACGGGTCTCGGGTCGGGTCAATGGGTACTTGTCAATTTTGTCGGCTATAGTGGTGGGGTAAAGGAGAGAGAGTGGACAAGGAACCCCATATGTTTATGGGTGGTTTTATCATTAAAAAAAATTAAGAAGTTCACCAAAAAGGAAAAAAAAAACGATTTGAGGAGAGAAGCTGAGAAGAGAGAAGTAGCGTAAGTGTGTTGTAATTTCAAATGACATGGTTTGAAATGTCATTTCAAATCCTTTCTTGTATGGGCTTTTTTTGGTTGTATAGCGATTTGGGTCAATTCCAGAATTAAAATTCTTTGTCCATCCAAACATCTTAATTGTCCAAAACCAGCATTTTCAAATGAAATGCTCATATCCAAACAGGCCATTATAATTTGAAAATTTTGGATACTAAATCTCGCCATTTCTTCTTTTTCTTCTTCTGTTAATTCTACTCTAAAATGCTCTTATTTATTCTTAAACCCATCAATAACATTCATCAAAAGTTCACCCAAATTTCGATGCAATTCCCAAAATCAACGGAATTGGACCACATATCTCCCAAATCGATCTCATTCAGATCATATCCAATTCCTCTTCTACTTTAACAATGGCTTCGAATTATGAAGAATCCATTAAATATACTAAGAAAGTTTGTCTTATTATTGCCCTGATACCAAAGCCCTTGCTGAGAGAATTGTCGCTCAATCTGATGCTATTCAGCTTCGTAGCATTTCTTGGAGGTAATTTCTTATTTTTTAAAAGGGTTTATATTGTTATATTATTTTTACTTAATTGAGAATTATTTTACATGAGAATGTAGATTGTAATGGATGGTTTATTGTTTTTGGGTTGAATAATGTGGGTAATTTTTATTCATAATTTAAATTAAAGGGAAATTCCACTTGGTACCAATGTACTTTGGGCTTTTTCATTTGGTATCTAATTTTTTTTTTTTTTTTCATATGGTACCTCTGTAGTTTGGACTTATTCTATGCCGTAACATTCCATTAAATAGGGTTAGTAATTTGCCTCATTTATGTGCCCTGTCCATGGAGAATAGTTCAGCTAAGGTTTGGGAGTCATTTTGGCTCTTATGGTCAAAATTGAAGTCGAAAGTAAAGAAAGACAACTAGAACCTCGTTTTACGTGTCAGGAAATGCCTACTTGTTTTTTTTACGAAATTGGACCTATAATTTGGTCGTTCATGACAAAAATTACTCCCAAAACCTTAATTACGCAAAATTAGACAGACCCCTAACCTTAATTAACCTCCAAACTAATGTTTTGTTTAATATCATATTACAATATAGAATAAGACCAAACTACAGTGATGTCATATGGAATCCAAAAAAAAATTTAGGTACCAAATAGAAAAGTCCAAAGTA
Source organism: Beta lomatogona (assembly GCA_947646795.1). Classification (NCBI taxonomy): domain Eukaryota; kingdom Viridiplantae; phylum Streptophyta; class Magnoliopsida; order Caryophyllales; family Amaranthaceae; genus Beta; species Beta lomatogona. The sequence goes on along the minus strand of CANSNZ010000977.1, from coordinate 1,407,676 downwards.
TAGTGGTATCAAGTGGAATTTCCCCTTTTATAAACCTAGCAATGAAGACCTTTACAAATAACAAAAACCAACTAGTCTAATAAAAAGGAATTGATATAAGTAGCAAATGTGTGTAATCTGGCGTAGTGGTTTACGAGTTTACTCTAGTTGCTTAGAGGTGCCGGGTTCAAACCCTAACAACACCCCCTTTCTTATTTTTTCTCACTCTCAGCCCACCATTCTCACAAATCATCGCCGGCCACCTGTCTCTCTCGTCGAAATTCGTGAAAACCGAAGTTGATCAGCGACACCATGAATTCTCTGAGCAAAATTCAGTTCACAAAACAGCCATTCATCGAAGAAGATGACACTCGTCAAATGTAAGCAATTTTTTTTTTTTTTTCATGAATTATTATAATTTAACCTTTGTTTTTCAATCATAATTTTGAAAGTCCCTGTCATCTGAGATTTTGTTTTTGTCTTTTGGTGGTTGATTTTAATTACATGCAGAGAGAGCATCAATTTTTCGATGTTTTCGGCATCGGAGATAAGTAAGATTGCAGAAGTTGAAGTGTTTCGTGGCGTTTACTATGACAGGAACAAAAAGCCGGAGACTAACGGTCTATTGGACCCCAAAATGGTGCATCTTCTCACTTGTTTATGCAATTTCGATGTTTTATAAGTTCATTTTAAAGATGTTCTACTGTTGATTGCCTTGGGTAATTTCCTTCTTTCTTTTGGCCTGGGGTGGCGTGGCGTGGGAGGAGGTTTAAATTAGAATCAAGGAGTGTTCGGTTGTGCGGGAAACATTGTTTTTCTTGTTTGGTTTGTAAAGGATAGATAAGAGTTCTCTAGATTCTAGATAGTCCAACAGTTTTCTCAATTTAGTAAATATTTTATATGGGTTAAAAGCATCAAAATTCCTATATAAGATATTAGTTCACAAAAAAGTTTCTATTTCAAAATTCAATCAAACAAAAAAATCTTACATGATTCTCTCTATCTTCCGCATCTATTATTATTTATTCTCAACAAATAGTATCTTGTTGTATTATATTATATTTTAATGAAATCTTAAAATTCTTAACCTATATTTCCTATATTTCCATTTTATATTTCCTTGTCAAAAGAAGGGAAACAGGTTTGCCTTAGTGTTCATTCTTGTATGTACACGTTAGTTGAATGAGTCATCATCCATTATGGTTTATTTTGAGAAATAAAAGGAAATGCATAAAGCAATGAAAATAGTGAGCATCTATTGCTACTTGCTCATAGTTTTTCTCAATCTATTTAGATTAAAGTGAAATTTTATTAGGGAATTGATTATGATAGTTTTTCTCAATCTATGTTATCACTTAAGAACAACAAAATAAGACTTTTTAAACACAACTTAACTATATGTACTTAGTATTTCTTTATTTGCACCAAATTAAAAAAAACTTAATTTTTGTTAATGCGAACATAGTTATCCTTACTGCAGTGTAGTTTTGATCTATTAGTTGATGCGAATGGAAGTAGTAATCTTATTCGGGATAGATTGTACATGAGATTCATCTCCCATTGATTTTAGATCAAGTCTTCATATTTTCTACTTTAGATGAGATTTTATATTTAGGTCAAGTTGTACTTGGATCGAACTTTGACTAATTTGCCATCACCACAATCAACCTTAACCTATTTGGTTAGGTCCTTGACGCTCGACATGGGTATGGACTCGTGACACTTCATTTTGGGCCAAAAATCATGGGAATTTTTGAGGAAATAGCCGTATTGGACCTTTAGACACCACGTAGCCTTGTCTGAGGTGTGTATCCGAGTCCGTTTAACATGTCCTTACACCACCACCTAATATACTCCAACACCTGCCGCAACTGCCAAGGTTGCAGTGTTTACTATTGGTGGAATGGGCTTGGGTTGGGGGCCGCCGGGGGGGGATGAGCTAAAGCTAGTAGCGGGTAAAGGAATTTTTTATTGCCTTTTTTTGGGATTTAGTTGAGTTTAGGGTATATTTAGAGTAACTATTGGGTTTGGGTGGCTTTAGATGTGTAATTAAAGATTTATGGGCGGTTTATTACAAATTTTATAGTGAGAGGTGCATTTTAAACTAAAAGCCATAGTTAGTGCAAAAGTCCCTTCTTTGATGGATCTGACAATGGAAGTGGTGATGGTTTCGTCAGGGTAGGGTTGGTTGGGGAAGGGTGCTTGAAGAAATCTTTGTTTAATCTACCTCTTATCCAATGATTAATGAATATGTAGCTGTTACAAATTTACAATACCTTGAGAACTTTCTTGCAAGTTTGGTTATTGGTGATGAGGATATGAGGAATTTCATCCTAGTTATGGTCTTATGGAATTGGTGAAGAGGCAATAAGGAGTAAAGAAGATTCTTGATATGCTTCGGCGCTTGATTCTATTTACATTATGTGTGTTTCTCTAGTCATTGCTTGATGTGTTATATTGATTCAGGGGCCTCCAAACAAAAGTGCTGGTCTTTGTGCTACATGTCATGCAAAATTTGAAGATTGTCCAGGCCATTACGGATATTTACCTCTTGCACTACCTGTTTTCAACATTGGATATATCAACGCCATACGTGATATTTTAAAGTGTATTTGCAAGGTATTTTCTTCAATATATTTATAAATAGATTTGGCTTCTTTGCCTCACGCATTATTTTCATTTTCCTTTGACCCTTTGTGCTAAATCATATGATATGTGACTTTTTTTTAGGAAAATTTGCGAGAAACAACCTTTTTTTTAACAATTTTTTGCGAGAAACAACCTTTTAATTTTTTATTGGCATTTTACAACCTTAACCAAAATTTGTTTTGCGAGATTGGACCTCAAGGCTATTTTCCGACGTTAATTTTCGATCACAAGCGTTGGTCAAGGCATTGAACACCTTTAAGTGCGAGGATTGCACATAGGAAATGCGTTGATCAACGCCTGGAAACGAGAATCAATGCCGTAAAAAAGCCTTAAGGTCTGATCTCGCCAAAAAAAAACCAACCAGTTAAGGTTGTTAAATGCCAAAAAAAATAAATAAATTAAAAGGTTGTTTTACGCAAAAAAGTGCTTATAAAATGTTGTTTCTCACAAAATTTCCTTTCTTTCATAAAGTTCGTAGATTTTGTTTTGAGTGACAAGGTTTATGCACTTGACCTACATGCATAATGTAATTAGGTATCCTGTCCTAGTATTGGCGTCTTAATGCATAATTCACAACTTTTACTGTAGATTCCGAAGTGCACAACTTTTTAGATTTTAATTTAGGGAAATTCTCATTTGTAGCATTTTCGTTTGGCGTGTTTTACATAATTGCATCTGGTAACCAAAGAAAAAGAGTAATGTAGTTGGTAATTTTATACTTAAGTTATTCTCCAAGAGTGACATTAATGATATTGTATGCTTAAATCTCCAATAATATATTCTTAGGCTGAACCTCATTAAGGCCCTCTTCGTCAGTTCAGTTACTCTCAGCAGTTCAGTTTTAGTTTCTCCCAGTCCAAAAGAACGGGGCCTAACCATGGTTTTCTGAATTGGAAGACTAGTCCCTGTTGTGGACATATTTTTCATTTTAGTTCACTTTAGTTAGTTTCCTTTACAAGTTGGGTTTGATTAGTTCAACCACTTTAGTTCAAAAGGGTTGGGCCTAAGTTGCCCTTTAAAATGTTTCCCTTCTATATCTTTGGGGTGAGCACAATGCACAAGTTGTATATGAGGGAAGAAAAATTTTGGTTGGGTAAACCATGGTCATATAGAGAAGAAAAAAAAATATAAGGGGTAACTTTGTATTTTGATTATGAGAAAATGGTTAATGAAACTTAACCCAATCTTTTTTACCTAATATTTAACCATAAAACATCATTAATGTCATGTCTGGGAAACATCATGGGTGTAGGCCTACCGGTCGTATTAAATTTTTCTTTGATTATTAAAAGTAAAATGCCAAAACACAGGGCTACCAACGAGAATTTCCCTTAAATTATGATGTCATTCTATTTTGCCAGATGAGAATTATTATGCTCTCAATGGAGGAGTAATAGACAAGGAGAGCAAAAGAGTTCGGGAATCCTATGACATAAAAGTGGGGAAGTTAATTGTATTGACATGAGAGATATGCAGGTATAAGTGAGTAAAAGAGGAAACCAAGAAGCTTGCCGTGTTTCATTTTGCATAAACTTCTTTTCGAAGTTGCATAAACTGAAGTTGCCTCTTTTAGTCAGTAGACAAGATTGACTTGGACAATTAGCTGATTGGCTTATACCTGGATTGTGTTAAAATACTATTTTATCGAATTCTATGATTTGTGGATGTTTTGAGCTTACTATCCTCTTGGATTGGTTTAACAAGTTTAGTGGCACTAAGTATCTATGTGAGTCTTATGTGATTCAAATTTCAATTCTTGTTATCGAGAATTTGCCTTAGGTCTTAATCTTATTGCCAACTTCTCTTAGGATCCGTAGATCAAAATGACAAAATCAACTTCTTCAAGAGGATATATGATAGAAGAGAGCATAATTTTCTTCAGGGGGTTAGGATGTTGTGTAACTTTTTTTTTGGCAGTCCTCCCGTGTCTAGTATCCCTTTTAACGACTTTAAGCTTGAGAAAATTATGAAGGGAGTTCCTCTAGTCAAATGTTGTTGGGAAGACGTTTCATTTAGTGAAATATGAATGAGTGGGCATAGATTTGATTTTATTTTTGGAATTTTGGTATCCTGCACGAGAAACTGGCACTATGTACTTTGGCATCTGCTAATCAAGATTTGGTGTCCATCGCAAAGAAATATTTGGGTACGGGGATGACGTACTCACATACTGGACACTCGGATCCGTACCCGTATTGGATACTTTTGATCCATCTCTATCTCTCTCCTCTTTACATAGCTTTCTTAAATAATGGAATGGAGGAAGTATACACTAGTGATCTACAAAGTTCGAACCTAATTGTGGATGTTACCATGTGTCCCATAGTGCCTATGATTTTAACTCAATGCCGAATTGCGCTACGAGGACCGACTTGTAACAGGATTGAAGCTTGCCAAACCGTTATTGCTCGAATGGTTAAGGTTTATTACTTATTGGAAATACGATCGTTAAAATGGCCATTATGGCAATAACAAGGCCATTATGGACAATATTGGGACGATACGACCGGTATCAAGACCATTACAACCAATATTAGGTTGTTAAAGCAAATGAAGAATTCATTTCACATCAGCTGCAACTTTATCACAACAATGTGAAAGAGTACGCCTTAATGATACGTTGTCGTTTCTGCGATCACTATCAAAATCCAAAACCTTGGCCATGGAATCAAAATTCGGTCGTTCCTTACGTAATGGTCGTTATGTAAAGCATTTTGAACTTGAATATGACCTTAACATAATGCCTTGATAAAAATCACATCCTTTTCGCTGCGTCATCCGTTTTATAATGGTGACTCACCATGTTTTTAACATTCCTTTTTTCGTAATGCGTGTTGTGCATCGAAATTGGCCCAAATAAAAATAAAATGGGAAAACATACTTTGCAACACAGAATTGACGTGCACCAACTATATCTACAATTAGGGCGGGCAAAAGTTGTCCCAACATGAGAACTCGACCCGAACCTAAACCGAAATAAGTGGGTTAGGGTTTAGATTGTTGACCCATTCAAGTAAATGAGTTGACACGATTAACCTATTTAATTAAATGGGTTAGGTTTAGGTTGACATTTCCAACCTGAAAATAGCCTGCTTTGACCTTATTAACTTAAACATATATATATTCCTCGAAAAAATATATTGATAAATCTAGAATTTGTTTTTAAAAAAGTAAAATATTGCTAAGATAGGTCATAACTATTCCAAGAAACTATAAACATGCATACTTTCAATAGTGAACTTGCTCATTTAGCTTTTTAAGAAGATAGTTATTTTTTAATATAGTGATAATTATGTTAAAGAGGTTAAAAGCATTATACGGGTTACCTGTTTATTAAATGGGTCGGGTTAGGGTTGAGTTTTTCAACCTGTTTATTAAATGTGTTAGGTTTGGGTTGAGGGATTTTTGACCCATTTATTATCTTCCCGAACACGAACCCGACCTGATTGCCAACCCTATTTACAACTAGTCTTCTATGCACGCGATGCGTGCGTGGATGATTTGGCGATTATTCTTAAATTTCCTCTAAATGTAATTTTGAAGGATGTAATTTGTAATCATCATTAGTACTAATTAATTAACTATCATGTTGTATAAATACAAAAAATAAAAATTACTTGATGAAGAAGTTGTTTCAATAGGAAAGCAAAGAAAGAAGATTGTATTTAGTGCACAGAAATTGTGATGCGCATTTAGATGTCAAGTTCGATTGTCAAATCAAATTTCTGAAAGATTTTTCTTTTGTTTGATCTATTATTTTAATTTGTTCTTTATGTAAAAGTTTATGTGAAGGTTTTTATTACTGTAATTTTAAGTAAACACCCCATACACCTGTTTTAGCTTAATAGAGATGAGCTTTTTTTTTAAAATAATCATTACATATTTCTTCTAAAAAATAAAATGATAAGATTACTTAACTGACACACATGAGAACTACCATTCCCAAAAAGATAAAAGGACAAATTATACTAACTGACACACACGACAATTTTTGACCCTCGGAAATGAAAAAGATAAGATTATCCTCTTTTTTTCTCGGTATTTTTATGACTTCAATTTTTTTCTTAAAGTAAAATTAATTCATTAATAAAGGAGTCATACGACATCTACAATAGAAATCAGGAATAACAAATACATAACAATTTTGAACAAATAAAATTCAGAATTTGCAAAACCACGATAGTTGTGTAGTAGATCTAACAATTCCGCATACCCTCTTCCACATCGATGTTTGATACAACCTTTAACGAGGGGGTCTTTTGATATGCTTTGTAATTTTGAAATAGAATTAAATCCGATACCATTGATTGTAATTGTAGATCTGAAATCGCTTCGACACCGCATAATGCTTCATCAATGATCCAAAATTACGATAATTCATCTAGAAACAAAGGAGTAAACTAAAATCTCTCCCAAGGAGAAGAGGATAAACCCTTTCTTTCAAGGGAGAAACGATCCTTTCTTTAAAGGAGGAAGTATTATTCAAACAAGAACGAACATAAACAATGCTAAACAACAGTGAAAATTAAAATTAAGGTGGGGCTATCCACCAATAAAATTGATGGAAGCCCCTTTGAAATTCACTAATGGAGGCTAGGGTTTAGGAGAGAAAGGGAAAGAAGGGAGAGAAGGGAGAGGACTTAACTTGTTAATGGTTGTTGGTATTGTTATTGCATTTAAAACTTTAGGTAGAATCAAAATTTATGTCTTTGGTTTTGTAATTGGTTTGATAATTGCTTTAGTTATGTTAATTTATTCTTCAATCATAAACTTTTCCTCTCACTACACATATTCTTGTGACAGTTTATTTTAGCAACTTTGAACTTCTTTTGATATGCATATTTTAAATTAGGAATGGTTATGATTGAGGAAAATCTTAATAGGTAATATATATTGTTGAATTAAGGGTTAAAAAGTCTTTTCATAGGGGGGACACTATAGCTCCCCCCTTGGCTTATATAATAGAGATATGATGGGACATTCATATTTTAAGTAATTATTTATTCATCAAACATATAACTCCAATCACATGATAGGTTTGGTCATATTATGTTGAAAACACTTCTGTAACAACAAAATTTTAAAATTGAGGTTTAAATTCATTATAAAAAACACTTCTGTAACAACAAAATTTTAAAATTGAGGTTTAAATTCATTATCACATCACTTCTGCCGCTATCCGCTCCATTCACTTGTTACAATCTACTTCTGCGATTTTTCTTCTTCTATCTGGCTTACACAGTCTAATATCAAAGTTGTGCTAAGCTCAAAAACTCGTGCCATGTGGTCACAATGCAGTGATGTTGAGATTTAACACCTATATGCCCAAGTAAAGACATTTTGATGTGTAAATTCAAATACTATCGATCTTATTTCTAGATATTCTTCTCTACAAGACTTGATTAAAGAGATGGTTATTTTTTATCTTTTGCAAATAGAAGTGCGAATGGACACTAAGAAGATTAGATATATATTTGGAGCTCTTTCTCATGCTTATTTTGTGTGTCTGTTTGTTTGATGATGGATCATGGATACACAGTGGTGGTCCAACAAGATATGAAGATAGAAAGTTATTTGGTAGAACTATTATTTACTTGATCTGTAATTTGTTTTTAATGCTTTGTTATTTATATCATTTGAACTTCATATACTTCTTATTCTTGTGCCAGTCTTGTTCACGTATTCTGTTATCAGAGGAAGTTTGTCGTGAATATTTGAAGAAGATGAGGAAGGTAGATACATTGCACAAGATTGATCTGACAAGGAAGATTATGAAGATGTTTGCCAACAAGAAAGAAATATTGTGCTTCAGATGTGGATACGTGAATGGTATGGTCCTACTATTCTTATGAACAGTTTGTAGATGAATGTAAATGGCTCTGTTTTTTTCCCTTTCCTTTCGTTCAGATGGAAAAATGTTGAAAAAGATCTTCAAACATTTGAGAATCAATTTTTCAAGTATCCATTACCTTACTCATTGGGGTTATGTGTTTATTTAAGAAGAGAGAGGACATTTGTGTGCTGCTATGTTGCATGCTTACTGTGGGTCTTCTTTATCTGTTAGGGCATTCTTTAACCAAGTATGATAGAAAAATAAATAAATAAATAGAACTATATAAAAGGGGTCACTGTCTATAATGTCCAGACCTTATAGAAACGATGTTCCTACGATGCTCGGTTTTTGCAAAAAGCGATAGCCAGCAAAAAATTGTGTATTTTCATATTTTTTGTCAACCTGTTCATTACGGGAGAGGGTGATCATGTTTGCTTCTGTCTGCACCTATCATAAATGACTTAATTGTGCAAATTGGAGAGATGAAGCAGTCCTACTTTGCCACATGGTCCTCTTCCAAAGGGAGCCAATTGAACTTCAGATTTGATGCTTTGGTGAACTCTTTGAAGTTTGAACTTCACTTGTTTAGAAGCCAGTCTAATCAATTGGATATAGATTGAATTCGGGATCGGGTGCCTCCTATTGGCCTTTCTTTTTTTTCAAATAAAGAAATAACAAATACCTTATCATTTCCCCAATTTCTCATAGAAGGCTCTAATCTTCAATCTGTATTTTTGACATATTCTTGTGGATGACAATGTGGTGGGAGGAAATTTACTTTAAAATTGTCCTTACATCTAGTTTGATGCCTTATTTTCCAATGAAGTGTTGTCTGTAAGCCTAAGAGTGACTCAGAAAGATCAGTACGGAGGCTATTGGATGGCTGAATTTGGGAATTTGAACTTTGATGCATTTATGTATTTAATCCTTTTGTTGTATGGGGATGAGGGGGGAACACATGGTCACAGATAAGTTCCATCTTGTCCTTTTTTGGGATTAGAGGTGGATTTTTATTCGGAAATTTACTAGAAACTACCTTATAAGAACATGTTTTTGTGAAAACTACATTATAGAAAATGCTGTAAGACACTACCTTTTAAAGCAAAAATGTTGTATTTTGCCGGATTTTGGCCATTGACCATTTTTTCCGGTGTTGACCTTTCGGTGTTTGCTTTTATTTCCCCTTCCTTTCCACCAAAAATTTCCAAACATCCACATCTAAATACCAATTTTCAACAGAGAAAGGAGATTTTGGGTAAAAATGGAGGAAAAAGAAGGGAAAATTGCTTAAAGAGAGAAGGGCAACGCTGGAAAAGGAAGTCTACGGCTGGAATGCAGCCAAAGGTAGCTTCTTACAACATTTTAGCTTTAATAGGTAGTTTCTTACATTGTCCAGTAGCTTACGGGCCGCCTCATCATCATTTTCCCTCGAATGAGCAGGCGAACTTCCTTTCATTAGCAATGCGCATAAAAAATAGCTCGGGGTTTCGGGTTGACGAAAACGTAAAAAGAAGTGATGGCAAGCGGATGAATAGTCCGTGGGGATTCCGAAAAGGAGTAGACGTGCACCGAGATAAGGACCCGATATCAAAGCTTTTCTCAAGAACGTCTACTCCTTTTCGGAATCCCCACAGACTATTCATCCGCTTGCCATCACTTCTTTTTTACGTTTTCGTCAACCCTAAACCCTGAGCTATTTTTTATGCGGGAAGGGGAGAGTGGCCGAGTGGTTAAAAGCGACAGACTGTAAATCTGTTGAAGTTTTTCTACGTAGGTTCGAATCCCGCCTCTCCCACTTGTTTGTTGTAGACTTCGAGAGAAGAGAAAGAAGGCATTCGTAGCGGAGGAAGGCCAACCGAGCGAAGCTCTTTCTTTTGGCCTGATTCTGAAAAGGAGTAGACGTTCTTGAGAAAAGCTATATAATTTTATATAAGGTAGGTTTTCAGAAAGAAATATCTTTATAAGATATTTTCTGAATATTAGAATTTAAGAGTCTGACACATAACTCCAGGATCATGTCATCGGATTCAATGTCTAGCAATAATCATGGAATGGTTGAATGGGAGATGTGATACTGGCAAATTCTGGTGACCTTGTTCAACTTATTATTCATGTGAGTCATGCAGGCAAGGAGGAAGATGAGTGGCAACCAGCTTTTTTGGACAATCGGGTTTAATGGTGGTTAAGAAAGTAGGAAAGTGTTAAAGAATTAAGATCATTCTCTCAAGTATATTCTATGACAAAGGACTGTTGCAGGTACTAGGAAATATTGCATGGGGTTCTTTATGATGAACATGGACTAAATAAGGGTTGACTTATTCTGATTTATGAAGGTCACTTATAGTGATGAACTGATGATGGCTGGACCTCGGCTTCTGCTTACTCTCTATGTAGATTGTATTTATTTTGTTGTCAATATGGTTGGTTGATTGCTACTGCTAATTTCAGTGGTCAAAGGTTTGTACTTGGTTGTTCAAATCATTATTCCTTGTTGCTGGTGCATTTCTCTTTCATGATTGTCAAGTGCATATTCAGTACTCTGCTTTTTCTTTTCAATTCTTAATTGTCAGTTCTTGCTACTTGCATGTCCTCTCCCCCCTCCTTAATTAAGAGGGGGAAGATTTCTGTAGTCAAATCTGGTCTAATATGTTTATTATAGCTGGCAGCGAAGCATTTACGTCACAGGAGATGGGGTTGGGGCGGTTGGGGGGTGGTAGGAACTAGGAACGAGGCTCTGACTGCACCAACTCTATCTGAATATTTTAAAATATTGTCAGTTTGGAAGTCCAAATCTTTTGCAATGAATCAGTGTCTATTTCAGCTTTTTTCCATGCGTTGATTGTCAGATTCTATCTGCTTCGGCATGAAAATTTCACGTATAGCTTCCAGCTAATTTCATATTTCAGGAAAAGTGAAGAAGGGTGGATCTCAATTGGCGATAGTTCATACTTTGTCAAACCAGGGTAGAGTTAATGAAGAGAGAAAAAGTACTCTTATACATCCACATGACGCACTTCTGTTATTCAAGCAAATGCTGGATCAGGCAAGTCTTATCTTTATGTGCTCGGCACCTTTGTGCTCTTTATATATATATATATATATATATATATATATATATATATATATATATATATATAAATTACAAACTCTACCAGAATGTGTAAGCATATCCTCCTGAATCTACTTGCTGCTTCCTTTTCGTGTTGGAGTTACTGCCTTTGTTGGCTTGTCGTAAAAATTGTTGAAAGTAAAAGACAACTTATAGCAGTAATTCGTTGCTGAGCAGTGAGTAAGAGCTGACATTGGAATGGTCAACCGAAACTAATCTAAACAGAAAACGGTTAAATAGTTGTGAAAAGAAGGGAGTGGACTGCAAAAACCAATAAAATTGATAGTAATTATGGTGTAATAACTAATAAGTAATAACTTTTTTATTCTAAGTTTGTTTAAACTTGTAGGACTGCGAGCTACTCTATCTTGCTGATCGACCTGAGAAGCTTATATTTACTAATATGTTAGTTCCTCCAATGGCCCTTCGTCCTTCAGTTATCATGGATGGAGGAACGCAAAGGTTGGCCTTTTAAGTATCTATCTATTCCAATGCCTTGTTTCTTGCTTTTTTTCCCCCTACCCCCATAATTTTTGGGCCAAGGCTCACTTTTGCATTCAAGTGCCATTTCAGTTTTTTCTTTGGAATTTTTCGTGAGATACTCCTAAATTTTAGCGTTTTGAAAATCACACCATGTACCCCTAAGATTTGTAACAAATCCACAATATACCCTTAATGACCAACAATCGTCAAATATGTAGTTGATCAACCCCTCAAATAATTAACCAGAATGCCATAATCACTTACTATCTTTGTTTCCATAATTCCTTCCATCGATTTTAATTAATTTGGGGATTTCGTTGCACTGCTCTAAGGGTTAATTAATGACATCTTTTACCTTTAGTCATGAAGGGTATGTGGTGGATTCGTTACAGACATTGGGGTACATGGTGCGTATTTCATAATGCGAGGGTACCTCATGTATTCTTTGAAAGTTTAGGGGTACCTCATGAAGATTACCTTTCTCTTTTGTTTGTTTATTTAAAATGCTTCCTCTACATTGTCAACACTTGCAGCAATGAAAATGACATTACTGAGAGGTTAAAGAGAATTATTCAAGCCAATGGTTGCCTTCGGCACAAAATAGAAGAATCATGTAACTCACTCAGATTTTTGGTAAGATAACTATATAGTCCATTTGTGTCAATGTTTTGTTCTTATTGAATGTGGGTTGCCAATTTGAGAAAGACTGCATCTTCATGTGGAGGATCTGAAATCAGATTTACCAAATTCGACTATAAAGCAGGGTCCATAAAGCCCTTCATTACAACAAGGACTCTGGATTGATAATATTTATAAATAATGACATGACATGGGGCCTTACTTCAGTGCTGGTGTTTTTATTTGTTTCAGTTTCTTGATCGAATTCTAAGACTTCAATCTTCAGGATTTTATCTGAAAATTTTGTTAGGACTTGCGAGAGATTTTTGAGTATTTTAGTCTGGTCTGTGGTGCCTGTTTTCCATATTTAGCTTAAGACGAGGCACCTTAGATTTTGGGATTCTGATGTCCAATTCTAAAATATTGTGAGTATAAGGAAATAAAGACAAGATATTTAGATTCTCCAATAACTAATTGCAAGATTGACTCACTTTTTGTTCTCCTTTCTTCTTCTTATTTCTTGGTTGGGTTGAACCATTGAAGAAAGCTATACAGCGGAGAAAAGATATTCCAAGGAGAGTACTTAATCATAAGTGGAACAATTCTCATCATGTGAATTGAAAGTGTCAGACCAAAAGTGGGGGTGTAGAGATTTCCCTCTATTGGATCAAATGCTTAACTATAAATCTGCCTTTAGAAACTCTTTCGTACCTAACCAACTTCCTGCAGTAGATGATCGCTACCAAAACATCTCTAAAACTAACATTTAGTAGTAACCTACATGCCTCATATAAAGATACATTTTAAAATTTGCATGTTCTATGAACCAGCTGGTTGATGCCGCAAGTAGAACATGGTTATTATGGAGCAATTAACATGGTGGGAGCTAGAAGAGAGTCTGACGACAATGGGTGGAGGTTATCTCATCATGATTATAGTGTAATTAGGATTAACCGGATATGTACCTAGAGGATTGGTTTTGGAAGTAGGAGACAAGATGCTTGTATGAATGTTTGAGCAAGAAACTGAAGGTGAAAGGGTGAAATTTTGTTTGAAATTCGAGTTTGTGGCTCAAACCAAACAAGGTCTGGCAACATGATGTCTGAAGATTGTGGAAGACCCCCGCCATCTTTGCTGTGTAATGTCATAGGGTGAGTAGCATGTAAAGATTCTTCATGTAGCATACCGTACATCATTCATGGTAAATATGCTGTGATATAAGGGCTCCTAGCTTTATTCAAAATGTTATGGTTCCATGGCCCTCTTGGATGAAATCAAATGTTCGTCTCTTTACATTCTAAAGTATAATGGAGGAAAGTTGATACTTTTGTGACTCCTGAATCTAGAGGGAGTTCAGCAACCTCTGAAATTTGAAAGATTTATTTAATTCAAAGTATTGGTTATGTAAACGCATGTGAGCATATCTGAAGTTGTACTGACAGAACATTGTTTAGGATGACTGGAATTACCTTCAAGTTGAAGTTGCTCAATACATAAACAGTGAAGTTCGTGTTGCTTCACAAGGTCAGCAACCTACAAAGCCATTGGCTGGGTTTGTTCAACGCTTAAAGGGAAAGTATGGACGTTTCCGCGGGCACTTGTCAGGGAAGCGTGTTGAGTTCACTGGAAGGACTGTCATATCTCCTGATCCAAATCTGAAAATTACAGAGGTTAATCATTTTATAACCTATGGTCATACTTTATGTAATTAATTTTGATAGAAACTAAAAAACAGTGACTTCTGTGTCTTGTAGGTTGCAGTTCCACTACTAATGGCGACAGTCTTGACTTATCCTGAACATGTTAACCATCAAAATATAGAAAAGTTGAAGCAGTATGTGCAGAATGGGTCAAAGAAGTATCCCGGTGCAAAGTTTGTAGTAGAGTCAAATGGTGACCGGAGGTGAGCCTTCTGGAAATCTTGCAGGTTGTAATCATTTTATAATTGTCATTGGAGTTACCTGGTGACTGGTGAGTTTGTCTATGCTCTCTTGCAGGGATTTGTCATTTGGTAACCGGAAAAGGATAGCTGATGGACTGAAGTTCGGCTCTATAGTTCATCGTTACTTAGAAGATGGCGATGTTCTTCTATTCAATAGACAACCAAGCTTGCATCGAATGTCTATGATGTGCCATAAAGTAAAGGCTAATTTCCAACTTTATGTTTAATTATGTAGTGTAGGCCCAATATTGATGTATAACTACAATGCTTGTAGGCTAGAATAATGCCATGGAGAACATTGAGATTCAATGAATCTGTTTGCAATCCGTACAATGCTGATTTTGATGGTGATGAAATGAACATTCATGTTCCACAGACTGAAGAGGCTCGGTCAGAGGCTTTGATGTTGATGGGGGTAAACTTAATTTCCATTTTTCCTTACTTTTTTTAACTCACCCATTCAGGCCTAGGCACCATCTTATTACGTGCAATTAATTTTGACTCTTGAAATAGCTATCGGTGTGCCTATCTTACTGCCTGAGTTTGTGCCGTGTAAATAGCTCTACAAATTTTTTTTTTTGTTCAGCTTGTCTTCTTGGATCCTAATTCTCTTAGCATACCTTTACGAATGACACATGAATTGCCTAATTATCTGTGTCATTGTCTGAAAAACTCTGCATTTTGTGTTTTTTGGTAGTCACATTAATTTTTAAAATTAACTGCAGGTGCAAAACAACCTATGCACTCCTAAAAATGGTACCCTTTTGGTTGCTTCAACTCAGGACTTTTTGACGTCGTCATTTCTAATTACGAGGAAGGACACTTTTTATGATCGTGCAGCATTTTCTCTTATGTGTTCTTACATGGGAGATGGAATGGACACGATTGATTTACCAACACCAGCATTGATCAAGGTGTACTGTTAATCTTGTACCAACAAATGATAGTATATCGACTATCCTTTTGCAATCATATTTGCTTGGTAGAATTTATACGACTTTGCACCTTCGGTGACTTGGTTATGTCTTTGTTACTTGGAAAACGAGCTTCCCTTTATAAGGAGCTTTTCCCGACAAAATTGCATTGTTATATTATATGCCAGACTTAAATCATTTTGCATCTCAGGTTATAATATTTTTTATGAGGACTCCTCGTCTTTTACATCCTCCCCCTCCTCAATAAAGTCCCTTACTTGCCATGTGACCGCAGTGTCAAAAAAATCAATTTACGGCAAACTTCTAGCTGGAGTTCGTTCCATTTTGTTCCTCATTAGTTGTGGTCATACATGTTTGGAGACCAAAAGCAATGACCTTGATTAAAACCAAGACATGCTTTCATTTTTCGAATGATCTATGATGTAATTGTAAAAACAATTTTTAGGTATACTGATGTTAGGTAAGACGCATACTCCTTTTCTTCCGTTTACTTGTAGGCTCTGCTATTCTCTATTAGTTGAGTTGATGCAAGCAATTGTTTGTTAAAGGCTTTGTGTTCTCTTTACACTGGCTGCCCAAGCAGGTCTAGACTAGCCAAGCACAACAGAGAGAGTTTCCTGGTTTTCCTCATTGTGTGCTTAATTAACCCCCTACAAAAGTCTATTGTAGGCATTTCAATTGAACAGTTTCCTCAGTTTTCCAAATTACAAAGGATTTAGCAGAAGGTAAAAAATTAACTTCCCTTGCTACGTCCAATTAGGAGATTTTGTGAATTTCGTTCATGAAAGAGCTAGCATCAACATCCTTCTCCAGAACCTATGTTGCATACTGTAGTCTGTATGCACTTCAAAATATTTCTGAAGCTTTATACTAGTATATCTCTCATTATGTATGGAATAATGGGTAATTGAGCTTCTGACTGGGTTTACATTGTCTTGCTTCCATTCTGCTTATTGATTAATATTCTGCTATTGTATGGCAGCCAGTCGAGCTCTGGACGGGTAAACAGTTGTTTAATGTTTTGGTGCGTCCGAATGCAGAAATCAGAGTATTTGTTAATCTCATTGTAAAAGAGAAGATTTATACCAAACCTGAAAACTGCAAGCTAACTTGTAGGGAGGAAACCATGTGTCCTAATGATGGTTTTGTTTATATTCGCAACAGTGAGTTAATATCTGGGCAGCTTGGAAAAGCTACCCTAGGTGAGTTTATTGTCTCTCTTGGCGATCTCATTATTTCTGTTTTTTAACTCAATACTATAATAAATTTTTTGTTTATTCATTTTGCTGTTTACATTTACCTTTCACCCTCCTCCCTAGACAAGAGCTCTGTTGAGGTAGGTTAATGCTAATATGGATTTGAATGTTGTAGATATTTGGGTTTCGTGTTGGTTTCTGTGGTGAAGTGTATGTTTTAGTTTTTAATCACTATTCAGTTGTTTATTTTTCGCAAAACCTGGCCTTGGATTAATGACTTAGAAGCTTTTGTTGAGCTTGGCTCCACGAGTGTAAATGTACAGGTCTAAGGAGGATAAGTTTGGTTTTAAGCATCAGGAGTCTCTTTTTATAGAAAAAGAAATGACAATATGTTTTTCTACTTCAACATAGTTACCTATGCAACGAAGTTTATCTAAATATGATTTTCAATCAAAGTTTCTCTGGCTTGAGATCTTTAGCCATTGTTTCACGTTTCTTTTTGTCATCCATTTTCAAAAAAGGAGAGAGTTTTTAACAGGAAACTTTTCAACATCATAGGCTGAGTCAAATTTCTCGGCATCTTGCTGAACTGTCCATTGCCCTTTCGCTTTCAGAGAGTCGGTTAGTCAGATGTCTTTCAGACCAAGGGACTTGGTGGAAATGGCATCTCATCATTCGTAGAGGAAACATTTGTACCTCTAAACCCCTTATCCTACTTCAGTTGGATATTTTGTTGGAGGCGTTCAGGAAATGGTAGTAGGACGTAGGATACTTGGAAATTGATGATAGCATTCTCTTCGACAAATCCTCCCCTAACTTATGTTCTTTGGACTGGGTCATTAAAACTGACATTGCTTAGTTATTGGGTTTATTTGTATTATTTCTTAGTGTGATTAGATCTGAATTTCATTACTTTTGAAGTCTTCCTTGCTCTTTTTTTTATTCCCTTTTTCTGAAA
The DNA here is from genome assembly GCA_947646795.1 of Beta lomatogona. Classification (NCBI taxonomy): domain Eukaryota; kingdom Viridiplantae; phylum Streptophyta; class Magnoliopsida; order Caryophyllales; family Amaranthaceae; genus Beta; species Beta lomatogona. Next base: position 1,389,974 of record CANSNZ010000977.1, on the reverse strand, counting down.
GGGTTGCTTTATTGAGATTATTCATCTAAAAGCCCTCCCCAGCTACCCCCCTGGGCAATATTATTTTGAGTTCTGAATGTGAATCTCTTTAATTGTATGTAACTTTATGCTCCCTCGTTGGCTATGAGCAATAATCTTGTTGTTGATTGAATTATTGCAGGGAATGGCAATAAAGTTGGCCTTTTCTCTGTTCTTGTTCGAGACTATAATGCCCAGGCTGCTGCTGTTTGCATGAATCGGTTGGCGAAATTAAGGTAACTACTTGACTTTCTTTCGGTTCTAGCATATGTTCACCTGTCCCTTTTTAGATTTTGAAGTAATTTTTCTTTATAACCTTCGCATAGTGGACAGCATAAATAGCGTGCTCATTCCCAAATGTGTGCGCTAGGCAACATTTTGGAGAAAAAGGAAGCAAATAATATCTGCCTTTCAAAACTAAAAGTGTGTATTTATCAGTACATCACACGCAGTACTTTACACACACTCTAAAAAACATTATATAGAACTCCAAGATAATTCTGACCATGGTCCAGGATGACTTAATTTAGCAATCTTAGCATGACCCTCTTTTGTGAGACCGGGGGTGGGGTGGGGTAAGGGGAGGGTAATGAAATGTTACATTAGGAGATCAAATAAAGCACAACGTGTCTGCTTGTGCTGTGTGTTTCATGTGCTTTGCGCTATTGTTGGTTTAATTTCTATGGTAATGGGAGGCTAGAGGCCACCTGCTCAAGGCTTGCTACTTTTCGATTGTATGAAAGATGGCATCAATTGGAGTGGAGTGGAGTGGAGTGGAGTGGACTGTCGTTCTTCCATGTTGGTCCATCTCCAAATATTGTTTTTTGGAGGCACAAGGAGCTAAACAATTCTGTGTTTTAACTAAGCTGATATATCATTTTGTTTAGATGAAGGGAAGATACCTACCGGCTACAAAACATTCTTGAATCTTGATAAACAAAAATTTAGGATAGTAGCACATGTCCCATGGGATTCATAGCATGCTTTCGCTAGTGATTTTATAGGAAACCTTGCTGGAATATGTAGATTAACAGGATATTTTGAGGTGAAGCACATCAAAGACTTCTGGTTGTTTTTGAATTTATCCAAAAGAGCATAGTGTCATAGGCAACTAGAATTGAGCATAGATTTTATATTCCCTATGTTTTTATCTAGTTGTTCCACTTTGACTTTTCCACTATTTACATAACCCATTTGACATTTTGACCTTATTTTTCCGTAATATATATAAAAAAATGCTACTCCCTCTATCCCAAAATAGTATGAACACTTTCCTTTTTTGTTTGTCCCTAATTAGTTTGAAAACTCCCAATTTTGGCATGGTCCCACTATTATTATTTATATTCGTTTTCTAACCCCCTTTGGCCCACTTTTCATCTCTATCATAAAAAAAAACCCAACTTTTGTTCTCCTTTATGAATACGGAGCAGGGAAAAAAAACGCGGTCGCGGTCGCGTTCGACGGGAGTCGCGTTGTCGCGGAACGCACGGGGAATAGAACGTTTCGCGGCCAACGCGGCGTGAATTTTTTTTAAAAATTCACATTAATACGTTCTAACCTTATTTGCATTGTTTTAGTTATTAAGCATTATTACAACATAATATAACCAAATTTATCAGAATATCATGTTTCATCAACTATATAATTAAATCATCAAATATTTTTGGCCAATGTTTGAAAAGAACGGATGTAACGGGAATAAAAACGTTCTAACGCGGGCGAGTTCGCGTTACGGAACGGACAACGCGGCGAGAAGTATGTGATTTTTATTATGGCGTTCCGTAACGGGATTTCGCGGAAATCCAAAATCCGTTCAGAACGGCCGTTACGCTGAACGGAACGGGAGAGTTTTAATTCCATGATATGGAGCCTTTAACAAACAATTGTGGTCTTGGTGGAGTGGTCAGAAATAATGTTGGTAATGTCACGAAGGTTGTTTGCTCAAGTTATAAAGGTGGTTTTGATGTGGATGTGGCCGAAGCTCTTGCGAAGCAGCGTGGTCTTCAACTTGCTCATGAAGCTGGACTACGTGACATCATCACGTAGACCGATAACTTTGAAATTGTTTCACCACCTACAGCATGATGTGAAGGAAAACTAATCTATTGGAAAGTTGGTTACGTTAACATTTGCTAAACTAGCTAGGAGCTTCTTTTCTTTTCGGTTTTCTCATGTTAAAAAGGAAGGAGGAAAAAGGTAGCTCATAAACTAGCAAAAATTGGTACCAATTGAAAGAGTTATGAGCGAAAAAACGTTGCGTTTCGACGTTGTCGCGTGAACTTAAAAAAAAACCAACCGGCGTGAATTTTTTAAAAAGATTCACATTAATACGTTCTAACCTTATTTGCATTGTTTTAGTTATTAAGCATTATTACAACATAATATAACCAAATCTATTAGAATATCACGTTTCATCAACTATATAATTAAATCATCAAATATTTTTGGCCAATGTTTGAAAAGAACGGATGTAACGGGAATAAAAACGTTCTAAGGGGCGGGTTGAAGACAAACCGCGCCGAGAAGTATGTGATTTTTATTATGGCGTTCCGTAACGGGATTTCCGGGAAGAAAATCCAAAAACCCGTTACGAACGGCGGGAGAGTTTTAATTCCATGGTTATGAGGTCCCCTTGGAAGTACTCAGTGATGTATCTTTAGACTCTTTGAATCAATGAACGTTAACAGAGTTTCACGTCAAAATAAATAAATAAAAAGAATACCCCACCAACTCCTATCATATCAACTTTAAAATAAAATAACATTTGATAACCATACTACAAGTGTTTACAACTTACTTCCTATGTTTCTTAATAGATGCATACTGGGTACACTTGCTAATGCACATCTTTAACCATCAATATCTTCATTTATATATAATTACAAATTATAAAAAAACAAGGGCCATAGGGGTCTCCGCCCTCCTGACTGGAGTGCCGTATTTTGAAATACACATTGAGATTAACCCATCAACAATAAAATTATGACATCTTTATAAATTAGTAATTAAACATGGTCAAAGTTAAATCCAAATAGTGTAAAAAGTCAGTATGACGCATCTATTAAGAAACGGAAGAAGTATCTCCTTAATCTATGTGTCCCAACCGTCTTCAAATCTTTTTGGGACGGAGGGACTGTCAAAAAAATGTTGGATTTTTCTCAAGGTAGAAGGTTGGTAATTAAAGATATTGATGGTCAAAGTTGTGTATCGGCAAGTTTGAAAGTCAAATTGGAACAACTAACTAAAGTCACAGGAAGTAATAACTATCTCATGTTCCAGTTCCCAACCGAGCTACTATATATGTTCATATGATTGAATAGTGATAATATCACCTATGTATCGTCACTCTATATCCTCTTACTACTAAAATATTGCTTAGCTACTGCATTTTGCTTTGGTCTCCATGGTTTGTCTGGGTTGGTAAACACAACTCATCCAAGCCTCTTTGCGCACTATCTTTTTTTCCTTCTCATCTCTTTATGCATTACCACATTTTATCACTTCAACATTGTGATTATTGTCTGGGCTACGTGGGTTTTCCACTGGTATTTATCTTTAAAAAGTAGACCACTGAATAAATACAAATTATTTTGTGGGCCTGGTGGCATTTTCATGCCACAGTCTTGTGGAGGCATGTGTCTTGTTTCCTTTTGGTTTTTGACTCTATACTGTCTATTGCTACTTAGCTGTTTATTGGCATTTTTATCATCCACTTCAATCTGTAAATTTGTGCTTGGATATCTGTCCTCATTGTGTAAGGCTTCATCAAAATCTTCTAGTTCTACCTAAACCTGACATTCTCTTCTTTTTTTTTCACCACAGTGCTAGGTGGATAGGTAATCATGGGTTTTCTATTGGCATTGATGATGTCCAACCTGGGAAACTTCTGTCTGAGCAGAAGACAGGAAAAATATTGATAGGCTACAAAGAATGCGATACGTTAATCCAGTCCTACAATGAGGGAAAGCTAACTCTCAGGCCTGGCTGTGATGCAGCCAAAACTCTAGAGGCTGAAATAACAATAAATTTGAATAAAATTCGTGAAGAAGCAGGGGAGGTAATGCTTTTTGGCTTATATATGTACATAGGTATGTGTGTATGTCTGTGTATATACACGTATGCAGATGTTAAATATATCATGGCATCCACTTCTACATTGACTTGGTTTTATGTGTACTTGTATGAACTTGTTTAGATTTAATGTTCAAAATTTAACGCGTGCTCTCATAAATTACCTCACTTAACCTATCCATAAGTTGAAGTTGAGGAAAAAGAGCCCACCACTTCTGCCTCCTCCGCTGCTACTGCTCTTTCCTAGCTCATGATACCAATGCTGGAACCCTCTTGTATTCCCCACAAGGAGAACAATGATGGGAAATATGGATCCTGTGGTTCGCTTTGGGAGTTCCAGATGCACAAAGCCATATTTGCATGTTGCAACTCGCAGGGATGTATTTTTGAAAGACATGATTTGAGTGTGATATTCTCGTCATCTATCATTTTGTATTTATCTTTACCTTTTTGGAAAAGAATGAGTAAATCATTGATCAGAATTGTTTTAATATGTCTAATGATTTGGGAAGCATTTTAATCTGACTTCACTGTAAACATTTGTGGTCTCTAGGTTTGTATGCAACAACTCCACTGGAGAAATAGTCCCTTGGTAATGTCACAATGTGGTTCAAAAGGATCACCAATAAACATTAGCCAGATGGTTGCATGTGTTGGTCAGCAAACAGTCGGAGGCTGTCGAGCACCAGATGGCTTCATTAATCGCAGTTTACCACATTTTCCTATAAACTCCAAGACCCCCAGGGTATGTTGATTTTAACTTGAAATTCATTTATATGCCCTGAAGCTTTTTCTCCGCAGTGTCTCAAAATGTCTTTAGTTTGATGAACATGTGTTTGTCGAAAACGTTCATACTAGTTCCATGATTTTCTCTTATATCCTCCATGTTTCAGATTAGTCTATATGTTCTCTATGAGAATTTTTCAGCCACGATACAAGGAGTTAGTTCATGCTTATTGGAACAAGCTACTAGCTTAAAAAACACGTATTATCGTTCTATACCTTTTGCAGCCAACGGGCCGGTCCAGGATTTTCAGTTAGGGGTAGCACCTAAACCACAAACAGATACGACATTAACAATGCTACACCATTAGTTACTTTAAGTGACATTCATAACCCTTCAAAAGCTACTATATTATTAAGGTAAAGCTAGGATTTCCAAGATAACAGGTTCAAGATTTGAATAAAAAATTACAAAAATAAATTGTAAATCAAAGAGTTGTCTCTATTCAAGACTTTGAGCATTCATAAATATTAAATGACCCACAATATTTTTCCAAAAAAATTATAATATTACTCTAGTCCAATTGAAGATGTTATGATGGTGTAGTTCAAGATTTAAAAAAAATTAGAAAGAACGAAAAATGCGACAAAGAATAGATCAAATTGGGAATTTAAAAATGGCGAATATTTGTCTTTAGTGGCCATCATTTCCAAATTTAACATTGGTACTTTTGAACAAATTATGAAAAAACTATATAAATCCCTAGTCCAATTTAAGCTATATTTTTATCTTTAAATTGGTGTAGTCCAAGATAAAAAATGAAAGATGAGTCATAAAAGTAAAAATGGAAATAAAAAAAAAAATGGCTAAAAGATTTTTTTTTTGTGAGGGTGAACTGAATACATGACTTACTCCTGTGCTCTTTTTTGTGGAGTTTTTAAGGAGATCATGAGTTGCAGAAGAAAGATATAGTTTTGTCTAAATCTTTTTTTTTTTTATCAACTCCGCTTTAGCATAGAATGTATATATCTTGGAACTTTTGTCAATTAGAATCGATTGTTTTTATGTACTCCCTCCGTTGTCTAATAGTTAATCTAGCTGCTTTATGCATGCATTTTTGGAGTGAAAATTAAGGGTTATTTTGAAGCCGATGTGATTTGCTAACTGGTAAGAGAGAAACTCTAAAAGAGTGGTTATGTCATTGATAGGTGCAAATATGTCTTTTCCAACCGCCTCTTTCCAAACAACACAAAATAAGAACGAAATTAACTATTAGAGAACAGAGGGAGTACTTCGAGTACTTCTTATCTTCACATATGGGCTGTGTCTTTACTATGCTGAATTTTGTTAGTAGGAGCAAAATATCTCAAATAATTCAACCTTTTTTCCCCTCATATACAGGCTAAGGGATTTGTTGCCAATTCATTCTACACTGGCTTGACAGCTACAGAATTTTTTTTCCATACAATGGGAGGACGAGAAGGCCTTGTAGATACAGCTGTATGTCTATTCTGCTTATACTTTTCTGTATTTTTCTTCCCATGAGTCTGCATCTTTTTCTCCAATTTTCTTTTCTGCAATGGATGTTATTTTAGAAGCTTTTTTGTGGTGGTGGATAAGAAGAATTAATTATTCTACACATGGTATTTAATCCCTATGCATAGCCGCATCGCGACAATATTAAAACGTTTTTGAGTTTGTGCGAGCTTTATGTAAGGTCGTGACAGCCGTGATCCATCCGATTGCCAGAGAAAGTGGTTTCGTGACCGTTGTCGTGATATATACATACATATATACATACATACATATATATATATATATATATATATATATATATATATATATATATATATACATATACATATATACATATATATATATATAAATATATATATTAGAGAGAGTGAGAAAAGGGTAGGGTCCAATGAGAAGTTGCTAAAACAAGAAGGGTGAGAAGGATCAACGTGCAACATTTTCTATCGCTTTTCAATCGAATGTACATTCATTTTTTTTGACAGAGTATTTTACCAAACATGCTTGTAGGTTTTTTGCCTACATGAAAAGCCAAAAGCCAACCAAAAACAACCAAAAATCCATATGCTAAACATCTCATTGAAAATGGGTACCAACACATGGAATATAATTCTCTGAGATCCTTGTAGAAATCTCCTTGAAGTTCAATGGAAGTGTCCTACAATGTCTCTAGAAAACTTTGTTATTGCAACAAGAACTTCCTTTGGCACCAGGAATGCTTAAATCTATTTTGCATGTTATGATTAGATTGAAAATGTACAAGTCTAAATCTATTAACATTTTAAGTACTTCTTTAGCACGCATAGGCCTAGTTTACTTTAAGTCATATTCTTTCTATCAATAGTTTAATATCACCACGAAATATGTGGGATTCCACTTAAAGGATCCAATTACTCTTATTGAGGGTGGAAAAACTCCATGCAATCATTGCCATCTGGATTCTGGATTGGAATAAAACACTAGGGGGTTGTTTCTTCATCTATTTGAGGTGTATTTGGTATCATTACACGGTTACACCCATCGTTGCATATAAAATCATTTGCTTACTCGTCATCTCTTCATGAAGTTGCATCTCCTCATTGTCCTCTTCAACCAATCATCTCTATCACTCCATTCGAATTGCTCTGGTAAAAACGAACTTTCTAAATATGGAAAAGACCAAGTTAAAATAAATTTGAAAGTGTGTTCTGTTTAACAAAGTAATTAAAGGGAAGAGTCATGGAAGTTTGAAGAGAAGTCAGCGTTACAACAAGCAAACTTAAACATTCATGAAGCTACAAGTTTACGACCTGTGTGTTCATTTCCTTCTGAAAATTGCAAAAAAATTATCCGTTGCACGTTGAACAAACATTGAAATTTAGGTTTCTTCCTCTCTTTTTTCCTTTTTCTTTTTTTCCCCATATTGCTCCAGTTGTTGGATGTCCTTTGGTTATTGTCTTTTGTGTGCCTGTTGTCTATGTGGTCTCACTATCTGTTTCAGTTCTGTGTTGAACATGGGTTCCATGAAGTTACAGCTGAAGCACTTACAATAGAGAACATGATCTCTAATGCGTTAAGATTTGTATTCTTCCTTCACGAAATTTTGCAACATTAGCATTGACCTATATTATTTAGATACATAAATAGTTATAACTAGTTGAGAAAAGATAATCGATCGTGTTTTTATCATGTTTTCATCCTAATCTGGTCTCTTTTGTGATAAAGATTATTTCATGTTTGTACTCGCTCTTTAACTTCTCCTAGCTGTTTCTAGATCCCTTTTTTTTCTCTTTCACATCCCTTTCTTACTCCTTTGTCTAAACTCTAAAATTTATAACACTTTATTCCAACTGATCATTATTATATTATAATTTTTTCTTTCCAGGATTATTAAACTAGTAATTTACTATTCAAAGCTTTAGCACTTAAAAGATCCAGTTCCATCTAGTAATAGTAAAGCACGTTCATTTTTGCTCTTTTGCAACTAACTGTAGAATCAGTTGACATTCATATTAACTGTGGGAGAAGGAAAGTTTTAATTTTTTTGGGAGCAATCAAATCCTGCAAATTTTTTAAGACTCACTTCATAGGAGCCATTTTAGTTATTTGTTATAAACTAATAGGATGAGGAAATGAGGTACTGCTGGTGGTCAGTCCCCAGTACAGCTGGCAAAAGTTGACCTCGACCTGAACTTAGCCGAAAAAGCGAGTTAGAATTTAAAATTTTAACCTACTTAATTCATAGGATCTACCCAACTAACCGGTTTGATTAAATGGACTTCTGCATTTCCAAGATGTTCAAATGTTAGACCATATTTAAAGAGAAGATTAATAAAAGAAAAAAAAAGAACTCTAATCTGCATACTGTTTTGGATGAATTGGTTTGATCAGTGTTTTTTCAAGAAAATTAATTTAATTTAGATAATAAAAACAATAATGATGATAAATAATAGGTAAGCAGGTAACGAGTTGTATATATTTATATCATGTAGGATTATCGTTAAGTTTTGCCGTTCAATAGATGGATTGGGTTGAGGTTTAAGCTGTACAAATTAATACGACACAAACCTCACACCACTCGACTTGTTTGCCAACTCTAATCTTCTGACGCCTTCTTGCGGCGAAGAACTGCAATGTTGAGGGCATATGTGGGTGGGATGGGTCCTATCTCTGTTGTGGGAAGGAAGCTCTGTATGGGAGAAGGGAGGGAGAATGCCTTTCACATGAGACATATACGATCCTTTTTCCAAACACTACCTTATATCTGGTGCATGCGTAATATTTCCATCTCTATGAGGCACTAAATCTTGGATTAATGGCATTCATTCATATTGTACCAAGTCATTTGAAAACTTTCGTCTTTGCAGGTAAAAACTGCTGCTACTGGTTATATGTCACGTAGACTGATTAAATGCTTAGAGGATCTATCTGTTCAATATGACATGACTGTACGGAATTCCAGTGGATGTATCATTCAGTTTCTTTATGGTGATGATGGAATGGATCCAACTCAAATGGAAGGGGCAAACGGATTTCCTCTGGATTTCGAGAGATTGCACTTGAAAGTTGAGGTATGTCTTTGCTTGAAAATCCAAATGTGTAGCTAATTTGACACGTTCTCCATGGAATTTCCTTATCTGACAACTTTTATACAGGCTACTTGTCCAGCTGGAAGAACTGAGAAATTGTCTCCTTCAGAAATTTCTGAGTTTATAAATAACAGGATTTCAAAAGATAAAGTGACTTCTTATAATGTTGGGTCTGAAGCTTTCAAGAAGAAGTTGTTGGAGTTCTTCGAAAAAAATGGTCAAGGAAGACGCCATGTTTCTATCAAGCAGCTACAGGTATTAGAATCTGGAACTTTTAGATAGAGAATATTTTCTGTTATACTTATATAGTACAAGGTGTCTCAATAGGATGAGAGTTCTACGGGCCTTATGGAGCATCAATGAAACATTGTATCCCAAAAAGTGGCACTTGAAGGAAAGAAAGATAGACTACTCTATACCGCATACACTTGTTGGCACTATTCCTTCGGAATATTCAACTCTCCTGAAAATGAGCTTCACCCTTGTTTTCCAAGGTCAATATTCATAAATTCTAACAGCTTAATTATAATAAAATATATACTTCCTCCGTTCTGTTTTAAATGAAACGAAGGGCCTTGGCATGGAGTTTTAGGAGAGGAGAGAGATAGGGAGAAAGAAAAAGAGGGACCCATGTGATGAGGAGAGAGATAGAGAGAAGTGAATACCAAATAAAGTAACGTTTCTTTTATTATGAAACGGCCTACAATGGTAAGTTTCATTTATTTTAGAACGGAGGAAGTATTAACATTTTTTTTCTTGAGGGGAAATATATCATACATTATCAAGCAAAATCTAGTAAGATTTGTTGCAAACTTTCAATGTGTCATTTTTGACACATTGACCTTTATAAGGAAGTGGTAAAATTGCCAGATGATATTTTAGAATATACCCTTTTACCATGTGAGAAATTTAAAATAATTAGCCACACATGGATATTTTAAAAGATTCTCTTTTACCGTATTACCTTTCATTTCCTTTCTCTCTCCTACTACTCTGTTAACTTAGGTTTAACTATCTATGAATCCATGTCGCTACTATCCATAGAAGAAAAATATGGGGTGAAAAGGGAATAAATAAGGGTAAAAGGATAAAAAAGATTAGAAAATGGCCAATCGTCCAACATACTTGTGAAAATGGATTCTGCCGAGTAAAGGGCTCATATAGTGAACGAAGCGTTATAAAACACCAATACGTTGGTGGAATCTTTGATAATATCCATATGGTGAAAATGGATATTATAAAAGTTTCATATGTCGCTAATATTATAAAGAATTCACACATAGTATAAGGTCTTGTTCTAAATTCCATTTGGCAATTCAGCCTCTAAATCTATGTGTATACTGCTCTTTGATGTCCATTATAAACTCTAGAGTCTTAGAGTTTTTCAATCTTTTTAATAAGTTCTTTCTCTCTACTTTTTGACATTCTATTATTTTGATGCAATTTGCCAACATACAATTTTCACTGGCTGGAGGAAGTAATAATTTTCAATAAACACAAATAAAGATAAATTATGGTTAATAATTGATCTTGCAAACCATAAAGAAGTAAGTGTGCAGTCATTTGGGACCTTGGGAACGCATTGTTCCTCTCTATCGAGAATTCCTTTATCTTTCCTATTAACATAGAGCCTTCCTTGTCTCTCTAACATTTCAGGTATTAATCCTAAAACTAAATCTAGGCCATCCCCGTTTATAAAGACAATTCCGTAATGGATTTGCCATTGTGTAATGTGTGTTCTACAGTAGACTGTATCTTTACTGTTTCAGGTGTTATTATCATTTATAAAAGTTATCAAAGGTATAACTATTATTGGACTGACATATGATAAAGGTTTATTCTCATATTTTTGTCACTATAAATGTTTAGAATTGATAGTAGATCATAAAACAATTGAGTCTCTTAATTATGTACAAATGACAAGATAAACCCCTGAATAGTACTCTTTTTAAGTTTTAACTATTACCTGAAATTTGTGGAGACTCGGATTATAGATTGAGCTATGATGAGTTTTTGCTCCATAGGATAATTTCATGTGGGTCCCACGAATCCAATCTCCTCAATGTCGCTACTTGAGTTCTCACTAACATTGATGGAAAATTAGCAAATTCCCTCAATGCCAGGATAATAACACCCTTAAAATATGATGGTCTTGGATTCATTTCACTATTGATGTCTAAGTTCATCATTGTAAGGTTACTCTTTGATTATGTTGAATCTGTAACACTTAGGTTGTGACTTCTATTACATTTAATTTTGTATCACTTTCCAGTTCTCCTGATTCAGTTACCCTTGTTATGCTGGAGAAGACCTGGCCACCCTTGTTACTAGTACTTATAAGTTAACTTCTGAAAAATTATTGAGTCTACTGTCCAATGGAATTGGTGTTGATTTCAGAAGGGACAATAAGTTTCACAATTGAAATTGTTTGAGTGTCTTTTAGATTGATTTTTTATTTATGTAGAATGCATGAATTGTATTATTGAATACTCTATTATGAGTTGGGAAAGTGAAAGGTTGTTGAAAAGCGTGTTTCTAGGTGCATTGCCTTCAATATAAAAGCGTGTCAATGGCATATTCTTAACATTATGCACATTTAGGTTTTTGGCTATCCAAAGTTGTTCCCCTGCTTGATTTTTGGGTAAAGGGGACCAGTATTGCACCATGGATCCTTATATGGAATGTTAAGGAAAGTTTTATCAATGTTAGTCTTTGTGTGCCTTGGTTCCTTTAAGTGAATTACATTGATGTTGTTATCACACAAATTCTCTTATGGATAAGATAACCCTCCAAAAAACAACCGTATCCGAACTAGAGAAGGAATTTTTATTTCTTGGAGGCTGTTAATAGTTTATTTCACAGGGAGGAAATATATATTAATCAACTTTTATTCTTTTGTTGGTTCTTTTCTTTGTCACTTATTATTAGTCTTGTTTGAGATGAATTTGGTGTAACCTGATCCTGTCTTTCGAGAAGCATTCTTAGGGCTTGGGAGAGAAGGATGAATTAAGATCGCTTTGCTGAAGTGTGGAAGATGGTTGAGTTGGCAATTTGTTCTACTTTAAAAGAATGAAGACAAGGAGCATTTAGTGTAAAGCTTTTACACATCAAGGCTGCAATTTCTCTGAGTCAAGACTTATAGCTGGAGTCAAGTGTTAGGTTCTGGGCAGTAGTTGACCTTTAGGAGACACGTGTTGCTGTAACTTTTGTTATTATCTTATGTTATGTCATTTTCTTTAGTTTCGAGTCGGGCATTTGCTTCATTTCCTTGCATATTATACAAAATGCGTCGATAGTTTTTCTTATATTTGTGATTGGAAAAAATCTTATCATATTCTTGTTTGTTGGTCAATATCGAAGGTGTTTTTAGATGCCTGTATTTCTCGTCTCCACTCAAAAGGGATTGAAGCTGGAACTGGAATAGGAGCAATTGGGGCTCAAAGTATTGGGGAGCCAGGGACACAAATGACATTGAAAACTTTTCACTTTGCTGGAGTTGCCAGCATGAGTATCCCTTGTTGATTTGCTTTGTTATTGCTACAATTTTCTTTCTATTGGTGTTTGTTCAATCCTTAATTACTTGTAGATGTCACTCTTGGAGTTCCACGTATCAACGAAATTATAAATGCGAGCAAAAAGATAAGTTTTCCAATTATCATGGCAGAACTTGAGGATGATCTTAGTATGGAGATCGCACAAACTGTAAAAAAGTCAAATTGAGAAGACAATTTTGGGTCAGGTTCGTATATGATATAAATGGAACTTATTATATATATGTTATTTTATTTATGTATGGATGTTTCCTGCTATAATGATCTTGTGCCTTGATCTAACCAGTATAGCTTTTTGCATTGACTTAGATCTTTGCTTGGGTTCAATATGTATGGAAATTATAGTGTGTATAATCTACATATAACCTCATTTAGATATTCTGATGAGCTGCCGTTTGAAGTCTTATGTATATCTGAATAAGAGATACCTTCAGTGTCTTTGGTCAATTCTGGTACTTACACTAGGATTTTGGTATCCAAGGATATGACGCTTTTGGCTGGCAACATGACTGTTAGTTTTTAGGTAAAAGGCTCTCTGTCCTCCTTGTATTACTTTACCAATATATATATAGAAGGGAGAACATATCTAGGATATAATAATTTTGTTGTTTGATAGATCTAAACAAATATAGCCTCTATGGTTGGTGGGGTACACTAATAATATACAAGGGGTGGAGCGGGGAGAGAGTTTGTGTTGTGCAACTGAAGACATATTTGGGTAACATAAACACCCAAATACATGGAGGTTGGAGAATTTGGGTGTTCTGCGGTAATGACTTGGGTAGGAGAGGCATTTTGAAATTCGAAGAAGACAAGAAGGAAGGATATTATTAATGTAGGAGGCCATGTGGAGAGCTGAAACCCAAAATTTAGGAGGGACAGAGGCATGATGAAGGAGAGTAAGAATACCAGTATCCATGGTTTGGATCATTTACCGTTTTGAGGGGAAATATATGGACAAGAGAAGCGGTAATCCATTCCATGTGTAATAGAATAGTGTCTAAAAGGAGAATGATCAAACTCACGACCAGTGTTACCTAATTCCCTAATTCCCTCGCTAATTGCGAATTGAGAAAAGCGAATTATAGTCGGTTTTGGTTCATTTTTGGCCCATTTTGGGCGAATTGGCGAATTCAAAGGGCGAATTAGATAGCGAATTAGGTAACACTGCTCACGACCATTGCTATAGTAAAAGGTCTTAATTTCTTTTCCAAATTGGGTTTTAATGTCGATACGATATTAAAGGATAATATCATACACGGCCGCCTTTGACTTCAACGGATATACCCAAAGAAAACAAGTAAAGTGAGAAAGTAAGAGAATGTAATATTTATATCCCGAAACACTAGTAATTGGTGATTTCCACAAATCACTATGAAGGATATTAAAGGGGGCAGAGGGTTACATCATCTGAAGTGGACGAAGGTAAATGAACATACTTCCCTAATTGACATAAATGACAAAAGGTGGAGTGAAGCTCGTTATTAGTACAACAAGTAAGATCTTGATTCCTAAGAGTAGATAGAGTGGATGACAAAGGCACTCATGCCATGTGCTGGAGGTGACAGCAACAGGACGAGTTGGAGACTTGGAGTAGAGGGGCCAATGGAGATTGTGATAGGGTAGAGGTCGCCGATACTGTTACACCCATGGTTCAAAAATACGGTTTTGGTCATGGTCGTGGAAATGGTTGTGGTTTTGTGGGGACGGAACATATACGTTCAACACGAACCGCGGAATGGTTTATCATTGTTATTTGCACTATATTTTATTAAATTAACTTATATAGCATTTCCCCCCCTTAAACCACCATAGATCTCGTGATTGTTGTTTGCTTGCTTCTTCTTCTTTCTATATATCTATTTTTATGTTGATTTATGTCATTATTGGAGGGAGGTGTATGGAGCAGTGGGGAAATTTGGGGAAGAAATATGAAATGCAGCGTCTTGATACGGGAAATGCGGGTAAAATTGCCTTGTCATGGGGGAATGCTCGACTTATCAATTTATCCGGTAAACTACTTGGAGCTCCTGCAGCCCATGCTGGATTAATCGTATTCTGGCTGGATAGTGCTGACTTGTCAGATATAATGGGTCATATGGGATTTTCCCGTTCTCTCTCCTGATTGAGATATCCCCCCTTTGTTTGTTCGTGATGCGAATGGAATAGTGTAGCGTATAAGTAACCAAGCTAAAGTGAAAGTAGCCTTTCGCATTAATCGAGCTTGCCCCCATTTGAAGATCTATCACAGAAAAACCAAAAGGGTCAACAGAGACAGGTACCAATTATTGGTAGTGAATTTTCTAAAATAAATGAGGTTTTTGATAGTTTGTGCTTTGTGGTGCATAATGAATGAGATGACAATTTTTGGAACCAAATTTTTGGAATTTTATTGCCATCGCCAACAGTAATATCCATATACCAGTTATCATCATAGTTTGCATAAGACCAGCCAAGTCTGTAGGCTGCATCATATTGAGGTCATATTCAGAAACAAGAGCCTGAGAGTTGTTACCTTGAGAAGACCGAGAAGCAGACCCCAGAATACGAATACCCTGAGATGATGCAGGTGCACTGCCACGAAAGTTAATATTAAAGAGATATGTGGGATAAGGCCAGGTAGGTAATGCCCAGTTTCTCGTCCAAGGGAAAGGCCATGGAAATCGATACCAACCTCCAAGAGGTCCATGATCACCGCCAATCAAAGAGAGGAAACTGGCTCTAAATTCTGTAGTAAGTCAACCCACACGAACCGTGCGACTTTTCCCAACAACAACTACCTCTGACTATCCTTACATCATCGGCATACAAATGCTAGCCAGTTGATGTTAGCCCTTGGTTTAAAGAGAGAGTGACGCCAAAGGAGAATGGATATGGAATGTGCATAGTCTCCTAAGGTTAGAGGTTAGCTTTATTTTATTTATTTCGAGCTGAGTTATTTTCTGATCTGGCTGATCAGGTCTGGACGATTCATTTCTATCTTCAAGTTAGCTTTGGAATTCGGTCATCATGTTTAGAGAAATCGTTCTCGGGTTGGCTCTTCTTTTCCACATCTAGATAGATGCACGGGGACAGAAACAATGGAGATGCGTTAATGCGTATTTGAATTTAGGTAGTACAGGTAGAGCCACCTCTAAGAATCTTTGAAGAACACTTGCTAGGTCCCAAGGTTTTGAGTGACCAACTTGTTTAAAGGTTCTTTACCCACAAGCATTGAAATTGTTCAGAAAGATGTCGTAGTTTCTCGTTACATCATCGCGCTCTTTTAAAAGAGCTCAAATGTAATTCCATATCTGAAACCTAACTGGAATCAGCCAAGTACTAAAACGATATGTTGAATATTAAGGAACCGCCTAAAGAAAACTTCTTAACCATTATGAGTTGGTTTTGATGGAAGATTTCTGTAGGAAACTTTCTTATGAACTCCTACTTGACCTTGGAAAGCTAGGTGATCTTAAAGTTTGACAAAAGAAAACAGCTCTGTTTCAATGTTGTGCTGGAACATGTCTCTGCAGGTGCCAAGTGATGTTAAACCAACTTCAGCCACCAAGAAACCTGTTACCAAGCTTAGTCCACTCACTGCACAAAAATCACACAAGTGAGAGCTCAAACTATAACACTGTTCCCCAGCCTGTTGAATGAATCGTTGTTCCGTGAATCTGTTTCCTTCACGAGTCAATGCCTTGCATCCACATCAGACCTAATCATCTAATACTGATACATAACAGAAATTATTGAAAATGACAGATTAGTAGTATTATAACATATTTTAGGAAATTGTAGGAGTCTCCTTCTCTTTTCTCCTCTTTTTTAAACTTCTATATCTCCAGGGCTTCATGTTGTTGAATGTCAAAAGTTCTCTTCTATAGATAGTTCTAATGCTCAGGACCTTCCTTTTTGTTCTGTTTTGCAGGTTGCCAAGTGTATACAGCTTACAATGAAATCAGTTAAAGCATCTATAGTTGTTAAACTTGATATGGAAAAAATCAAGTCTTCACGGCTGTTTATAAATGCTCATATTGTCAAGGAGAAAATTTTAAAATCTCTGAGAATGCAAAAGAATAACAAGCTGGTGAGCAATCTTCTACTTAACAAATATGTTCCATGTACTGTTAATTGTTGGTGTCTAATGCACAGTTATCTGCAGATTGTTATGGTTGTTAATGATTCAAAGTTGGTTGTCTCGCTGGAGACTCAGAATAAAAATGATGCTCATTTTGTACTTCATTGGGTGAAAAATAAACTGCCCATGGTTGTTATTAAGGTGACACCTTGCATTTACTATTCCCAAGTGTCATGGAATTATTTTATTTGTGTTACATTCTAAGCTTATTGCATTAATGGTGTGACTTTGACCAATGCCTTTTGGCTTCAGGGTATACCTACAGTTGAACGTGCAATTATTCCTAATGGGGAAGAGAGAATCAAGAAGCTCAATTTGATTGTTGAAGGGTTAGTTCTTCGATTACATACTGAACTGTTCATTTATGCTCTATCTACAAACATTCTCCTCGACACCTCCCCCCCCCACCAAGAAAAAGTACTTGAGTGACAACAGCTACCCATGTGATTCCCTGCAGCCCACCATTTACACTTGCTCTATGGTAATTCTCCTAGAAAAGAGTGAAAGAGTGAAACTAAGCAAGGTAGTAAGTTTTATGGCTTCCATAATTCTGATTTTAGTTTCCAAAAAAAAAAAAAAAAAACTGAAATCTGAAAATAAAGCGTGACCGCAAACAAGCTTAAATCAGTTAGCGTTTTTACTAATCATGTGAGAGGGTTTTCACAATACCTATTATTGGCTAGGACTTTTGTGGTGGCGGGGAGAAGTGCTTTTTGGGGGGATATTATCCATCTGGTCCAACTTACTTGTGTTGAAAGATGCTTCGTATTTACACTAATAGGGAAAAGAAGAGATTATGTTCCATAATCCATTTTATATGAATCTGGAAATTGGAGTGGCCACTATACCTGGCCATTGAAAAGAGAGAAAAGGCAAATCTAGATTGATGTGCTTCATTTTGTAGACATTGTCACTCACACCCAATATGAATCTGTTCAGGCTAGGTAGTGCTTTTAGTTTGCTCAAAGATTTTGATTCTACAATATTTAGTAGTTCTAGTGAGTAGCTCAAACTCTTGACATTACTCCAGAATTTACAATCCTGTGTAGCCCTGGACAAGATATGTTTCAAATCAGAATATAATTGCTTCTTATTCAAATTTGGTATGACTAAATACAGCCTGAGATGTCATCGAGAGAATTGACTTTGTGTTTTGATAGTGTACCCTTGTATGGTCATTAAAGCTGGTTCTATTTACTCAAGCCCAGAAATTGTCTACAAACCTTTAAAGTACTTTCTTTTTACAGAACTGGCCTAAGGGAGGTGATGGGAGTTCATGGAATCAAAGCATGCAAGACGGATAGCAATCATGTAATTGAAGTGCAACAAACACTTGGAATAGAAGCTGCAAGAAGTTGTATCATCAGAGAGATAAAAAAAGTCATGCAAATCCATTCAATGGATGTGGACACACGGCATATGATGCTTCTTGCTGATGTGATGACATCTAAGGTTACTCCTGTCTTAATGCATTTCATGTAAAGATATAGAATGTTGTACGAATTTTGGATAGGGGTAAAAGTACTCATTGTTCTTGCTACAGGGGGAGGTTTTGGGAGTTAACAGATATGGAATTGCAAAGATGAAAGATAGTGTGTTGATGTTGGCATCATTTGAGAAGACTGACTATCATCTCTTTAATGGTTCTCTAAATGGGAGGAAGGATAAGATCGAAGGAGTTGGTGAACGTATCATCATGGGAGTACCAACGCAGATTGGCACTGGAATTATCGACGTCAGACAGAGGTATGTTTGCAAGTTCTCATTGCGGTAATGCCTCTTTCTTTTATTTGCCCGTGTTCCATTGGATTTCATGATATTTACAAATAGATCATGTTGCTTTCTCAATTGTGGTCATTTCCATTTTTCTTTTCCTATCTCTTTACTTTTTCAACTAACAAATTTTTTTGTTAATATAAAAATAAATTTAGATCAGCCACCTATGTCTTTAATTCAATGAGAACGATCATGTCAATGGTGATTTTTTCTTTTTTGTTCTTTTGACTTTTAACTAAATTAGTTTGAAGCCATCTTTTAGTTGCCATACTTGCCAATGTTTTGAAGTTTTTTTAATACAAGCATGATATTTGAGCTATTTAAAATTCAACATCTCGACGTTGCGCCTAATTCTGTTCCTTTGCCCAGAATCGATCCTCTGACAACTCTAAAATCTGGACCAGATCTGCTAGTATGTTGACTGAAGCAGTTGGAGTTTGACAATCATCAAGCAAACAACATTAACTTGCCTTTAGGGACTAACAGGTCATAGGTACTAATTCATTGATTGTATAGGAAATCTTGGTTCTCTAGAGCGTTATGCCTTGCTGTTTTTTGTGGAAAACTTCCAAACACTTTTAAGTTTTTTTGGGTTGCCCATCTTATATTTCGGGATTCTTTGCTTGGTTGCTTGATAATTTCCAGAAATGGTTCTTTTGTATACTTCAGTCACATGTGAAGCAAAGCCAATCAGGCAATCACCTAACTTACTCTATATATCAGCGTAGAAAAATCTCTTTTGTTTGTCTTATTGTGGGATTTTGTAACCTGTCATATTGAGGATTCATCTCTATAATAGTGTTAGAGGATCATGATTAATTTAGTTAATTATGTGATGAATACTGAGAACAAAATTAGTCATCTTCAGACTATTTATCCTTACCAATCTGTTCTCCCTTCAAAGATAGGGTTTTCTCTCCCTTGAAAAAGGCAAACCCTACCTTTGTTAGGGTTTTCCACCCGCTAATCAATGGCGGAGGATCTTCTCGAAAAATGCTCTAATCTTAAAATCAATGATGATGAGAATGAAATTATTGATCTGGGATCATGTGTTAATCAAGAAGTGGAGGCGAAAGTTGAGTTGATGGTCGTGGGCAAATTGCTAACAACTCGAACTTTTAATGTCGAAGCTTTCAAACGTACTAGGAAGCAATCATTGGGGCGTGGCAAATAGGGTTGTTATCAAAATCATTGAAACAAACCTGTTTGTATTTTGGTTTTTCCACTGGCGAGATAAGGAGAAGGTTATGGATGGACGTCCGTGGTGCTTTGATCAATATATCCTGATTCTTAATAATATTACGGGTAACGAGCAACCATCACAAGTGGCTCTTACACGTTCGCCTTTATGGGTACGTATATATAATTTACCTTTTAATTGTCGTTCAAACGATGATGTTGCTGCCATTACTAAATCTTTGGGAGAGATTATTGACATTGAAAAAGATGATCTTGGCCTTGAAAGATTTCGTAGAGTTAAAATTATGTTAGATGTTAATAGACCTCTTCGTTGAACGCAAAAAATTAAAGGAAAAATTGATGGGAACAGTCCCAACTATGGGCGGTCTTCCATTTTTGGTCCCAACTAACGTTTATTTCTGAGTGATCCCAACTTCGCCTCATTTTTTCTATTTTTGGTCCTTGCAGGTAATTGACCTGTTGAGCAGGTTACCCCTCCCACGTGCTTGTTACCGTTACATCACGTGTTGCGTTTATTTAGAAAAAAAACCCCCATTTCTCTCTCTCTTTCTTCCTCACCTTCACCCTAATTCTCTCTTTCTTCCTCACCTTCACCCTAATTCTCTCTTTCTTCCTAAGCTTCACCCAGCCATGGCAGCGCACAATTCCCGCAGCTTCCGGCTCAATGAATTCGAGATCCGCTTCAACATCTACTTCCATTGTATGCCATTGTCACCTTCCCCGCAAAGGCTAGAACCGTTAGAAGAGGTGAATATGTTGGGAAGCAATTCTATGGGTGCTCAAAATGGCCTGTGAGTTTCTATGGGTTCAAATTACAATCTTTTTTAATTAGTCATTGCAAATTTGTAATTCTCTTCTTTTTATCTGATTTCAGGATCCTACAAGGTGTGAATTTTTCCTGTGGAAAAGCGATTTGGAGGAACCAAATTGTATGGGATGCAAACATATGCAAGCGAAGCTCCCGGAGCAAATGACAGCCCTTTTCGAGCTTGAACCTGCGTTTTGAGCAACTACAGGGAGAAACTAAAGACAATTGTGCTGAAGAAAGAGAAAATAGTGGAAGAAATGCACGGAATGAGGGAAGAAATGATGAAAGGGCGTGTTGAAGTGGTTAAGTATTCAAAGGGAGAAAACTATGCATTATTGGCCTTAGGACTGTCTTGGTTACTTTTCATTGTTGTTCTCTTTAGCATGTATTAGGATTGGAGTTAAGGTTTACTGGTTGTTAGGGTTTTAGGGTGGGTGTAATTGTGGTAGGATTTTGTTGTGGTTGTAAGTTGATGGGCTTAAAAAACCCAAGTTAATTAATATATTGAAGCATTTTGGGCCTTAATTCTGTGTCAATTGCCATATATATTGCAGTTTTTGAGATCAATAGTACACAAGTTGAGATCAATAGTACACTAGTTAGAACAGGGCAATAAAATGACAGTTAACTTCATTGTTTCATTGTAACAAAAAAACAAGTTCATCTATTACAACTTAACAACTAGGTTGCAGAGTAGTTGACAAAAAAAACAAGTTCCTCTGTTACAACTTAACAACTAGCGAGATTTGACAAAACAGACCCAAAATAAAATGTTGAAAGCCAAACAAGGCAATACATGGGTTATGGCAATAAACTAAGAGATGTTGTTGGATGCATTGTTGTTGGATGTGGATGCTTGACTGCTGAAATCAGGCACATAATTTGTATTTTGCAAGTTCCCCTACACAATGAGTATGTGTTAGATCTTGATTTCATAAGAGAGGCCTCAAAAACAAAGTAGAGGAACACTTACATTGAGATATGTAGCTCCATCAGGTGTGACAAAGACACCAACACCTTGAGGGACCTGAGGAAAAGGATAAAAAATAGTTAGATTAAACTTAGCAACTAGATCAAATTAAGCTTAAAGGAAGCAAAAGCAACTTACATTTACCCTTCCTCTACCTCTACCTCTACCTCTTCCCTTACCACCTCTTCCTCTACCAGTACCACCTCTGCCACCTCTGGATCCCCTCCCACCCCTGATTGCTCTGCCATTTCTTCCGATCCTGGATGGTTGTGCGATTGCGAGACATGTGACTTGGTTGGGAAGCATTTGGTTGACTTGGTGTAGGGCCACTTGCTGTAAGTGAAGCTTGGGCGGTCTCTGTCTTTTGGGCTGGGCTTGGGCCTCAACAGTCCCTTTATCTGGGCATCTTCTCTTGTTGTGGTTGACTGATTTGCAGATGCTGCAATGCATCTCCACTCCCACTTTTGTAAGCCTGCCTGGCTTCTTGGGATTCTCTTCAGGATCTTTCCTCCTGTTTCTTCTTGGCCTGCCTGGGCCTATCTTGATTGGTGGTGGTAAAAGAGGGTAGTCCAATTTGGGCCGGTGTCTCTCCCCCACACAGGGGAGGAATAGAGTTACGGTATGATTTGAGATACACATCTCTTTTATACCAATCTGCCACATAATCTTTAGCATTGTGGTGGTAGAAGAAGATGCATGCCACTGCATGACAACAGGGTATCCCAGTGATATCCCATCTTCTACAAGTGCAGCTTCTTGCTTCCAAGTCAACTAGGAGTGTGTCCATGTTGTGAGTAACTTGGAAGACAGTGGCAGATGATGGTATAGGGAAGCATTCAGCAGCATACTCCTTGTTCTTCTCCAATTTAGCTTGCACCCTAGGACATATAGTAGCTATGCTCTTCTCCATCTCAGTCCTTTTCACAACAAGCCTTTGCATCAAGGCTGTCCTTATGTCCTCGAGCATGTGTATCAAGTGCTTGGTTCTGTAATGGATAATGTATCCATTAAAAGTCTCTGCAAGGTTGTTTACAATAACATCAACCTTTGTGTTTGTCTTCATGAATGCCCTGCAAAAAACTTTGGGGTTGTAACCCTTGAACCCATCAACTTGCCTCTCGTGTTCGAGCTCCCATATCGCCTAAAGCTTCATTATACTCGGCCATATTGTATGCTTTTGCGGCTCTCCAAAAAAAGATTCTTCATCTCATCACCTTTGAACCCCTTATGCCAGTGGGCAAAGATGTGTCTAGCACAATGCCTGTGCTCAGATTGGGGTAAAATTCTTGCAACAGATGACAAAATGGATTGTATTTGAATCAACCAATTACAATTCATAAGCACTAAAAGTATAGAAGACATAAGCACCAAAAGGACACACAATATTATGAACTGACTAATAACTGACCTGATGCTCATCAGAGATAATGGCCAACTGATTGCCTTCTCCCAAGTTCAAGCTTGACTGCAAGTGTGTGAAAAACCAGTCCCAAGAGTTATTGTTTTCTCCTTCTACTACAGCCCAAGCCACCGGATACATCCGGTTATTTCCATCTCTTCCAACAAATGCCATCAATTGCCCCCCTAGGAAAGTCTTTAAAAAACATGCATCTATGCACAAGACTTTCCTGCAGCCTTCAATCCAACCCTTCCTAATTCCATCAAAACAAATAAAAATCCTCTGGAATACAGGAACAGGACCCCTTTGGATTGGGTTGTTCATCAGGTGTATTATTGTGTCAGGGCTGCCATTCTTGAGTGCTGCAATGTAGCTTCCTACCTTATTGTAGTGGTCCTTCATGGACCCATGTAGCATCTTGTGTGCATGGTATTTGACCTTGTATGCAAGGTCCTTCTTTATGACTACCCTAAAAGCCCTCCTAACCTGTCTCTACTATTTCCTTTGCAGCCGGTGTGGCCTTGCCTTGAAAATGTCAAGGAACCGAGCAACCTATCCAAGATGATTTCGGTTGCTCGTTTCTTTCCATATTTCTTGTACAAATATGACCCCGATCTACGGATTTAAGCACAAAACAGGCTCTTCTTGAGTCCCATGACCCATACAACCTAAATTGGCATCCAGTCATGCACTTCACTGTCAATCTTTGTTGCCTATTTTTGTTACTTGTCACAAAGGTGAGGTTTTTTCCCCGAACAACAACAAACTTGCATACAGACCCTCCTAAAAGCTTCTCTATTGGGAAACCTTAATCCCACCTTCCACTCAAAGTTTGTGAAATCAGGTATTCTCACTAACAGTCACTCTCCTTTGTCTCCTCTTTATCACACTCTCCTCTTCCTCATCACTCTCCCCGGTGTTAGTTCTTCACCATCACTTGTTTCATATTCACTCACAAGCACCATCGGTGTTATGTACCTCGGCATTTAATGTATTCCCCCCGATGTGGCCCCCGTAGTGGAAGTACCTAATCTACCTAATGCTGCCTCCTTTTGCAACTCTTGTGCAAGTTCAAATAACTTGCTTGAACAACCCTTAACTCTCTCCCTTGCTTTGTTCTTAATTCATCATCACTACTCTCATCAACCTCGAAAGAACCGATGTAAGAACTACTCATCCGGATCCTCCTCTTCATCTGTTTCTACACCCTCTTCTACTAGATCTAGGTCACTCAAATGTATGTCCGATTCATCGATTCGAGGCTCATACACTACATCCGACTCCTCCGAAGCATCTTTATCTTCAAATAACTGGTCATAGGGTATTGGACTCTCGATCTATCATCATAGTCAAAGTAATCGAGGGATTTGGTGTCGCATGCTCCCAGGTTGTTCTTTGTTTGATTTGCCTAGTTTTGTTTTTTGAAGGGGGAGGAACAGGTGCTTCCGGAGGTGGGTGAACAGCAGGTGTTGAAGGGGGAGGAACAGGAGGTGGTGTTGTGTTTGAAGGGGGAGGAGTAGGATGTGTTGAGGGGGGAGGAACAGGAGGTGGTGTTGTGTTTGAAGGGGGGAGGAGTAGGATGTGTTGAGGGGGAGGAACAGGAGGTGCTTTGTTGTGTTTGAAGGGGAGGAGAAGCGGTGTTGAAGGGGGAGCAAAGAATGAAAAAGGGGGGAATAGCTGCAGCGAAGATGTGTATGAAGGAGGAGGAGCAGCGAGTTGAAGATGTGTTTGAAGGGGGAGGAGCGACGAGTTGAAGATGTGTCTAGGGTTTCGAGTAGAACTCATCTGGGGGGTATAATAAACACATCGGTGGATTTACCACTTACCCTAGGACTGCTCTTAGGTGGACTTCCACTTTGACCTTTCCTTTTAGGTATTAACTTCTTTAGGGGACCACCACCTGCCTTGGGTTTAGGAATGCCAAAAACAAAAGTGTTTTCCTCACTAGTGCCACCTAAATCGAGACAAACCTCACTTGTTTTTGGACCACAGTCTCCCTCTAATGTCAAAATAACTTCAGTCGATCAATCCCATGTTTGACAAACAAATCAACAGGACCTATTTTTAATTGCAATCTCAGCCATGACAAGAACCTCTTTGTCGGCATAGACCCTCCTCAACCCTTCATCCAAGCTCGTCCAGGAACCAAGTAATATATCTCATCAATGGCCGTATACCCCCCCACATTTTTTCACCAGTTCTACAAAATACCACCAACATAGTTCATCTGGGTCAACCTGAAATGTCCTACCCTCACCACCAACATACTCTAAATAACCTATTTTATGCCTCTTAAAACTACCTCCATGGAAAAACCTTAGGGTCACAGAATCATCCATAACAACACAACCTATGCAAAATAGAAGAACTAATTAAGCAATGTCGTAGCACAACAACAGTAACAAGAAACAATGGAACCAAACAATTTACAGAAAAATCAAGGCTTTAAAAAAAAATTAAAAATTTCGCAAATTCTTTTACCATGAAGACAAACCACACACACAACAGCAATTCCAATCATAAAGGAAAAATACAAATTACACAATAGAGAGAGAGGGGGAGGATTTTGATTTACCTACCCAAACCTTCGAATTACGCCGCCCCAATTACTTTCCAGCTACAAGCAGTGGTGAGAGAGAGAGAAAAGCTTCAACAATGGCGAACTTGCAGCCGCAATTTCTCGCTCCAAGCTTCAACAATGGTGAGAGGGGGGGGATTTGAAGAGGGGAAGGTGAGCAGAGTATGTTGTTGCAGAGAGAGAGGGAGGGAGGATTAAATGCTTCACTGTTCCTTTTTCGTTAAACGAGGGAGGGAAATAAACCCCTCTGGCAAGCTTCATTAAAAAAAATTAGGTTGACTTACTCAACCGGTTTCCTGTAAAGAAGGACCAAAAATAGAAAAAATGAGGCGAAGTTGGGATCACTCAGAAATAAACGTTAGTTGGGACCAAAAATGGAAGACCGCCCATAGTTGGGACTGTTCCCATCAATTTTTCCAAAATTAAAAGAAAAGATGGAAGTGTTGGGACCATTGAATATAAATATGAACGTCTTCCTTTCTTTTGTTTTATGTGTGGTATGATGGGTCATAATGAGAAGGATTGCCCTAGTTTAATTGATGCTGAAACTGATTGTTCTATAGGTTGGGGTTTATGGCTTAAAGCCTCCCCAAGAAAGGGCAGATTGAAGTATTTGGAGGAAGAAGTAGCGGTGAAAGCTAGTAGAAAAGTTTTGTTTGTTGGGAGGAAGGGTGAGAGTGCAGGCTCATTGAAGGAGATAGAGAAGGGTGCTGGGAGTGGGAATGTACTATCTAGTGGTGATAATGGCTCTTCTGAGGCTGAATCTGAACCACAAAAAATAGTAGTTCTCTCGCCTGCTACAGCTCATGAGAAGGAAGGAGAACTAATGAGGGTCATTAGTGAACAAAAGTGCGCGAGGGAGCAAGGGTTAGGGACTGGAGAACAAAAGTGTGTGAGGGAGCATGGGTTGGAGGGGGGGAGTCAGCAACATGCTCAGGTAGTGAGAGATTATGTTCATGATAACCTACATGTGGAGAGTAGAGAGATGCCTTGCAATGATGCCTTTGAGGTTCATACAATAAACTCTTCTACTAATGAGCAGAGTGGGGGTGATAAATAATGCTCTTTTCTCTCTGGGTAAATCTTCCCCAAAAAAGAGAACGTTTAAAAGGATGGCTCGGAGGTCTCATATCAATGATGGTGAGAAAGCTGGCTCACTCTCACTGGCATCAAGTGGTGATAAAAGAAAAGAAACTATGGAGGATATGGAGGGTGATGATGTGGTGATGGAGGAGGTAGAGGGCATGAGTAAAAGACTGAAACATCAGGTGGATAGCCTGAAAGTAGCGGAGGTTGGGCGTGACCAACCCCGCGAAGAGCCATGAAAATACTGAGCTGGAACTGTTGGGGGCTTGGCAACCCTCGCACAGTTAACTCTCTTCGGGAATGGTGCTGGAAAGAGAGGCCGAACATCGTTTTTGTTATGGAAACGATGATTGATAAGAAAGAGTTAGAGAAAGTTCGCGTTCGATGTGGTTTTGATGCAGGCGTTTGTGTTAGTAGTAACGGGCTCTCTGGTGGAATGGGATTATGGTGGAATGAGGTGGATGTATCTGTGTGCTCATACTCGACGCATCACTTTGTTGTGGATGTAAAAGGTTGCAATGGAGAGGTTAAATGGAAAGCTATAGGCGTGTATGGGTGGGCGGAGGCAGCAAATAAATTCCATACCTGGAATTTAATGCGGTCCCTATGTGTGGATATGTCTTTGCCAATTGTTATGTTTGGGGATTTTCACGAAATTGTGAGCTTGAATGAGAAGGAAGGGGGTGCAGTTTGTGGTGAGCGGCAAATGGATGGATTTCGACAAGCTATTGATGATTGTGGGTTCCATGATATGGGGTACAAGGGAGTATCTACACTTGGCAACTGGGTCTGTCCATGAACACGTTGGTGAGAGAAAGGCTTGATCGTTTTCTGGCAAATTAGGAATGGGTCTCTTTGCTCCCGTTCTCGGAGGTGATCCATTTCCCCATCTACAAGTCTGACCATGCTCCAATTATGATGAAATTTGAGCATAATAGGCCACAACGAAGTCGCCACAAGCTATTCCGTGTAATACTCCGTATTTTTGGAGTTATTTTGCTATAAATAAGAAAATATAAAGTAGAAGTGAAAGTAAAGTATAGTATAGTTTAGGTAAGCCTACAGTTATAATATAAATATACAACCTACCTTGGTACCTAATTATATTTTAATTCGGTTTTGGTTAAGTAATTCAGAATTCGATTTGGAAACGAATCCTAATAAACTAAGGTTTCTCATACTATAAAAAGGAAGAGAGAAAAAAAAAATTGAAAACCCTATTCACTTAGTCAGCCGTTTTTTTTTCTTTTCCTCTCTTAACTCTCAAGATCTCTTCTTTCCTCCTTCTCTTCTCTACCTTTCTTTCTTTCTTCTTCACTGCATCTGGAAACCCCTCGCCGGCGTCGGTCAATGGCAATTGTTGCCGGCTGTTCGTGGACGTTGCCGGAAGTGTCGCGAGAGGCTGCGGTGGAGGTTCGCGTCGCGTCTGGTGGTTCGAGCGTTGGTGGGAGTCGCGCGAAGGTGGGTCGAACCTCGCGTGGTTGTGCGAGTTCTGCCGGTGATCCAGCAGCTGGGTCGTGGTTCCTGTCGTCGCTGCCGGAAGTGTCGCACATGCAGTAAAGGTTCGTGGCTCGCCGGTGCTCCGTCGGCGTCGGTCGTCGACGGTTTCCGGTGGTTTTTCCCCTCTCTTTTCTTCTTCAAATCAATTTATTAAATCTGATTTTTGTTATGTATTTTGATTAAGTTTGGTAATTATTAATAAAGCATAGAATTATTGAAACAAAATCAGAATTATAATTATGCTTTAATTGTTGAGATAACTTTAATCCTCAAATTTGATTTTATAATACTTGGATATAATGGTTTGACTTAGTTTTGTACACTAAGTATAGTAAAGGTTAAAGGAAAAATCAAATTCTTAACTATATTAGTAGTTCTTAGGAGGATGTATAAGTCTCAATCCTATTTTTATTATACTTATGTACATTGGTTTAAGTTTGTGATTTTAAATAAAAGTATATTATGAACTAAACAAAATCAAATTTATTATATATTACTAATTCTTACTTTGGTTTAGTTCTTCAAATCTGATTTTATAGTTCTTATATAGGTATTTAGTTAAGTTTTGTTATTGTAAACAAAGTAGTGTAAAAGTTAAACAAAATCAGATTTATAAGCACCTCATTAGTATGTAATAAATATGTTAATTCAATAAAGTTTATGAAATAAAAGTCTAACCAACAAGAGCGTTCATTTATTGTTCGAAACACTAAAATTTTACATAGTTAGTTGAGCCGATTTTTATTTTCTTCGTACCAAGGATTTAGCACTGAAGTATTTCTATTATTCGTTTAGGTCCCAATTTCATAAGCGGAACGTTTTAATAATCAGCAAAGATTCTCCGTTACAAGGTACGTACGCGTACTAGTTCAGTTCGATATATTAGTATCATGTTTAGGTTGTGATTGTTATATTGGAACCTAGAACCATGATAGGGAACTGTGGTTGATTATGATTGATGAGATTGTTTGGTAACATGAAATCAATTGGAAATCTGTATGTATTTCCTTGTTGTATGACTTGTGAGTTGGAATGAGTTATTATTGGTATGCGTAATTCTATCGCATTATAAGCATGAAATGAGAATTGGATTGAAAGCATATGATTTATTGTTGTAACAAGGATGTTGCAAGAGATTGCTTTAATTAGAGAATTTGAGCAATGTACCTAAGAATTTAACGATTATATGTTCGATGTTGTATGAATGAATATTGTTAAGAAGGATTTTGGCAATAAACTTGTAGTTGGATTCCCTACAAGTGATGAACAATGGGGGGAGTGTGGGACTTGTTCTACACTCCTACGCAGGCCTACTGTGACGACAGTAGTTTCCTTATAAATTTTGATAACTCAAGTAGGCGGAAGGTTCCGTACGATCTTGGGGGTATGCACACTAAGGTGATGGATGTGGAACGGAACGAAACCGTATTTACATTCCATCTAATAGACCAAGTTGTCTATTAAGGATTCAGTAGCCCGTATGATTCTAGTAAGATGACGGTGCCCGTTCGCTGCCAACTACATAAAAAGTAAAGAATGTCATGCGATGGTAGTATCATGTCTAGGAATGATCCTTATTATTCTGTTTATGCTTGTATGCACTTACTGCTTTACTATGTACTCGACATAGCTGATTGTGTGTTATTGTGTTGTTTATTGTCCCGTGATGAACCATTGATGCTTCAATGGGGAGCAGACTAGGTGTGCTGGTGTTGCTGCATGAGTTTGGCATACGGGGGATATTTTCTGGTTTATAAGCTTTTAAATGTTTTTATTGAACTTATAGAACAATTAGTATGAATAGTTAATGGTTTGAATAAAAAGGGGTCTATGGTGATTCCCGAGTTGTAATTTGAAGTGAACATTTTATTTCCGCTGCAATGTAGTTTTATTAATAAGAAGTTGTAACGTTTTGATTTTATTATGCCTTGCGTTTCACCGCGGCGGTAACACTCCCGAAGTCGATGCAACGTAGTCGTAGACGTGTATGGATTTTGGGGGTGTTACATTCCGTTTTGAATCACATTGGCTTTCAAAGCCCGAATGTGAATCAGTGGTGTCTAAGGCGTGGCAGGAGAGTGTGGGGCTGCCCATGCAAGTCAAGATCAATAATGTTGCTAAGAAACTTAGAGGCTGGGCTGCTATGACTTTCGGCGACATCAAAAGGAAAATTAAGGAAGCTGAGCGTGAATTGAAATTTATTCAAGCTCAACCACCTGATTGCAGCATGCTCGAAAATGGGAAGAAAGTGAGCGCGGCGCTTGATGATTTGCATCGTATGGAGGAGTCGTACTGGTATGCGAGGGCCCGAGCAAATGTGTTACGTGATGGGGATAGTAACACTAAGTATTTTCATCATAAAGCAAACCAACGACGAGAAAGAAATGCCATAACTGGTCTGTTTAATGATGAAGGTGCTTGGAAGACGACAGAGGAAGACATGGATGACATTATTACAAAATACTTTGATGACTTGTTTAAAACGAGCACTCCTTTAGATTTTGACACTGCACTAGAAGGTATAACACAAGTTGTGGCTGATGAGGCAAACTTGAGTCTCAATAAGGAGCCCACATGGGAGGAGATTCGACAAGCGCTGTTTCAAATGCACCCCAATAAGGCGCCAGGGAATGATGGGATGCACGCTCTGTTCTACCATAAGTTCTGGCATGTGGTTGATTCCGACATTATTTCTTTCGTCAAGCAATGGTGGCGGTGAGGTGGATTTAAATGTTGTGAATCATACTAATATTGTGCTTATCCCAAAATGTGCTACTCCCCAACGATTGACGGAGTTTCGGCCAGTTAGTCTTTGCAATGTGATTTATAAAATCATTTCTAAGAATCTGGCAAACAACCTTAAACCGCTCCTATGTTCTTTAATTTCTGTTAATCAAAGTGTGTTTGTGCCTAAAAGATTAATAACAGATAATGCACTTGTGGCCTTTGAAGTTTTTCATACTATGAAGCGGTGTGGGGAAGGTAAAGACGGCTCTGTCGCTTTTAAGTTGGATATGAGCAAAGCATACGATAGAGTCGAGTGGAGTTTGTTGGAGCGGGTGATGTCTAAAATGAGGTTCAGTGAGTTATGGACACAAAAAATCATGCATTGTTTAAAGAGTGTTTCCTTCTCTTTTAAATACAATGGTGGAGTGTCGGGATCTTTAATTCCTGGGCACGGCTTAGGCCAAGGGGACCCCATTTCTCCCTATTTATTCTTGATATGTGCAGATGCTTTTTCTATGTTGCTCTCAAAGGCGGCTCTGGAAAATCGCATCCATGGTGCAAGAGTTTAATTTGTAATGGAGCGCCGAGAATTTCTCATCTCTTTTTTGCAGACGACATTATTCTTTTTGCAAAAGCCATTTTGCAAGAATGCTCTATTTTAGATGATATTATCAGTAAATATGAGAGAGCATCCGGTCAAAAAGTTAATCTTAGCAAATCTGAAATTGCTTTTAGTAAAGGGGTTACTATGGAAAGAAAAAAAGGAGATTATTGAAGCACTCGGGGTTCGGGAGGTTGAAAAGCATGAAAAGTACCTAGGACTCCCCACTATTATAGGCAGATCGAAAAAAGTGGTGCTTGCATGCCTGAAGGAGAGAATTTGGAAGAAACTTCAAGGGTGGAAAGAGAAGCTACTTTCGAGACCGGCGAAGGAGATTCTTATAAAATCTGTTGCACAAGCCATCCCTACTTATATGATGAGCATTTTTCGCATCTCGGATGGTCTTATTGATGAGATCCATTCTATGCTTGCACGGTTTTGGTGGGGCTCGAAAGACTCAGAACGGAAAATGCACTGGCATAGTTGGGAGTCTTTGTGCCTTCCAAAGTCTATGGGTGGTATGGGGTTCAAGGACTTGAAGTGTTTTAATCAGGCACTTCTAGCTAAGCAATGTTGGAGGCTTTGTGAACCCGGAAACTCGCTGCTGCAGGGGTATCTAAAGGCACGCTATTATAAGCATATGGATTTTCTTGAATCATTTCGTGGTCATGATCCTAGTTGTTCGTGGAGGAGTATTTGGGGAGCAAAATCTTTATTGCTTGAGGGGTTGAAATGGAGAGTTGGAAATGGTATGAATATTAATATTTGGGAAGATGCTTGGTTGCCTGGCAACGACACTCACATTGTGCCTACCCCGTCAAATGACAGTAATCCATCCATGCAGGTTAGTAGTCTCATTGATTTTGTTAATGGGTGCTGGGATATGAATATGGTGAACCAAATTTTACACCAACTTGATGCTATGCTGGTTGCTGACATTCCTCTCTCGAGGTCTTGGCCCTCGGATAGTCGCTACTGGTGGCCTACTAGTGATGGTGTTTACACCGTCAAAACGGGCTACTGGCTCGGTATGCTTGGCCGTGAACGTACTTGGCAGCTTGCTTTTGGTACCGCTGAGGCACCTTTGTGGAAGTGTGTTTGGAGTCTACAAGGCCCACCGAAGTTTCACTACATTTGGAAAGCGTGCAAAGGCAGTTTAGCTGTCAAAGCGCAACTTCGGCATCGTCACATTGTCTTACATGCAACTTGTCAAACGTGTGGTGCTCCTGATGAAACTGTTATTCATGCTCTTTTTCACTGCCCCCTGGTGGATGAGATTTGGAGACATAGCTCCCTGGTAAGCATGGTTAATATGGCTCCTTTCTCGTCTTTTGCGGATCGCCTTCTATGGATGATGAAATGCTACTATTGCGGAGGTTCACCTGTTCTCCACTCTCACTTGGGCTGCCTGGTTGTGTCGCAACAAGGCCCTTTTTGAGACTTCACCCCCTTCTCCATCCTTGGTGGCTGCTGGGTTCCATAGGCTTGTGAAGGATTATGTGGAGTATCAAAAAAAGGTGGGAAGTACAGCTCGAAATGCTTCGTGTGGCGCTTCGGGTAACTGGTCCAAACCCCCTCCTGGATGGGTTAAGGTAAACGTGGATGCTCATGTGTCTGTGGGGAATGGTGTTGGGCTTGGTGTGGTGGTGAGGGATCATGATGGTGGTGTTTTGGTGGCAGCAGTGATGAGAGTAAGATCAAGGTGGGAGGCAAGTAGTGCTGAAGCTGCGGCTGCTCGCTACGGGGTTGGCATTGCACGAAGATTTGGGTGGCAGAACGTTTGGCTTGAGAGTGTGGTGAACAAGATTGTGGGGCAACATCAGGGTGCTTCTCCTATTTTCCACTTTTATAATGATATTTTTGCTTTAAGTATTTTGTTTTCTTCGTTCCATTGTAGTCATGTTAGGAGATCGGGCAATACTGTAGCCCATCTTGTAGCTAGATGAGAGGCTCTTTTAGATTCGAAAACTATTTATGTTGGTTCTTTTCCCCAAAGTTTAATCGCTTTGGCGGAGCTTGATTTAGTTTGAATAAAATGTGTTGCTCGTTTCCACTCAAAAAAAATCCTTACCAATCTCGAGGTTGGGGGTTCAATTCCCATGAGGAGCACTTTGGGAAAAAGAGTCCCCTTATCTTCCTCTCCACTCTCAAAGTACCTACCACGCTAACGAGGGCTAGGTTGATCTATGAGTTGTTCCGTCCCGCTAGGGCCTTTCATCTTATCTACCTATAAAAAAAGCGTTAAATCCTCACAGCTTAGGGTACCTGTCTCAATCAAGGTAAATATGAGCAGCAGGCTTTGATGAAATATGAAATAATGTTGAACTAGTTAACGCGTTCATTTACCCATGATTGACTGATAAATCCTCATTTTCGGGATTGGCAATCTGTTGATAATCTTCATTTTGTCTTTAATCTTATCTTTTCTGAACTAAAAATGGTGAAAAGGGGCCAATAATTAAGGGGCTGGTGCATCTTGTTAGAGGGACTCATGAAAGGGTAGGGGGAACCACCATTGTTATTTCTTTTTTATGTTGTTGGGTTGGGTACTTTTAGAATCCTATATCCTTGTCTTATATAAGGTTCCCTCCAATTTTTTCTAGTTTGATCTCCCTTATATGACCCAAAAAGGTTAATGATGGCTTTTAGATGGCTAAAATTGACCGTAAAAACTCTAAATCTATAGCTTTGATAGTCGATTTGATCACTGTAAGTATCTATGATGTAGCGGCGTGATGGGTTTGTGTAGACACATAATTTTATCTCCCCAATTTAGTAACCAATGATACAATATCGTCGTTCTAATTGGTCTCGTCTAAACGAAGAGCAATCTGAACAGCTAAGCCCAAAACTATTTTAAAAATTACAAGCCTATTTATTTATTCCAAGCCTAATTTTTAAAACGCATTCAATTATTCATGTTAATCTATTGTATTTTCAAACACGTTTTCATAGAGCCAAATTATTTATGCTTGCTAATTAATTGAATTTTTATAAATAAATTAAATGATATTATGAAATCGGATTTTTGTCCTTTAGATAAGTGATTACCGAATTCAAATGATTATATGTAAGCAAAGTAAATGGAATCTTCTAATTTCGGATAACAAATAAAACCCAGTCAGAATTGCGGTTGCGCGACGCGCACCTGATGTGTCTTGCGCACCAAAGTGTGCACGCGTAACATCGAGACAGTAAACAAAACTCATAGATGCAAAAGCTATTGCGTGCCGCGCATCGTGCTTGTGCACCGCGCGACGCAAATCTTATCCTGTTTTCCATATTTTTCCTATAAATAGATCTCATTTCATTCGGTTTCGGGACGAATTTTCATACGCAAATACCTCTCAAAAACTTTGTCAAATACTTGAAACATATATTCAAACCCTTCAATTTCCATTCATTCTCCATTCAAATTTCAAGATTGCTTCTCCTGCGGATCGTTATTCAAGACCCATAAAGGTATATATCCTGAGAGTCAATTCCAATTTATTTCTTATTATACTAACAAATACTTTTAATGATGTAGATCATCAAACGATTCATGCTCTTTTGTATATTCTAATTCCTCTTCTCTATTTCTTTTTTCATATTCTTCTATATATCATATATATGCTTATTGCTTTCATCGCCTCACATGTTTATTTTTGCTAATAAAGATCTAAATAAATGTTCTGATGCTTAATAAGATAATTTGGACTATTGATTTAGGTTCTTAGTATCTTTGATTGCTTCAATAACATATCACAAAAATTAGTCTTTTGCTTGTCTAATAAACCAATACAAAATTAATTTTTAGAATGCATGAACATATTGTTTGGTTGTTTATTTGCATAAAACTAGACATGAATTGAATTAAGTAGAAGCTAACAATGGGCGAATTTGATTCATGATATTCGTACCCTCACCCCCGAACTCAATCTTTGGTTCATTGACCAAGTATGAAGTCATGACGGTGAAATCTACATTAGATAAGTCCCTAAGTTGTCCCTATGTTTCCCGAATATCTAATTAGGTTTATGAGTTTTCCTTTAAAGACTTGTTGGCGACTTTTTTTTTTTAAAACTAAAAAACCTTTACAATGAGATAGTCAAATTCTTGCTCATTCCACGTAGTTAATTAAAATATGCCTACAGTTTGCGAGCTTGCATGTTGTAGCCATGTGGTGGGGTTTGCGGTAGTATGAACTAGAGATGGAAATGGATCGGGTTAGGGGCGGGTGGGCCATCACCCGCATCCATCACCCGCCTCCATCTATCCCTCCCGATCCATCCATCACCCGGTCAAACATCCACCCGAATCCATCCACCCATCACCCACGGGTGAAACGGATGGATCGGGTGATAATCGGATGAACTATGTTAAAAATTAAAATAATAAAAAATATCAATACCATCAAATAATTAAATCCAAATCCAAACTTCAATTAATTAAAATACACCGACACAAAGTTCAACATTCAATAACACCAAATAATTAAGGAGTCAAATAAACTTTAGCCAACATATGGCAATATCTTAATTCATTATAAAAGTAAAAATCAGAAGCAGCACAACAACACAGCAACACAGTAGCACAACAACACAGCAGCATAGTAGCACAACAAGACAAAGATCACAAAGCAACAGAGCAACACGGCGGCGACACGGCACCACCACGGTAGCACGGCGGCATAGCGGCACGACAAAGAAGACTAGCGATTAGCGAAGTAGCGAACAAGGCCCTCCACTACCAGTCTGCCACTTGCATAATCATCATATATTTTCATCTTCATCTCCCTACCAATGATTAAACAAACAAATGATTAAGATAAGAATAATATTTAGAAAAGTAATAAGTTAGGAAGTAGGAACTTAGTATATAAAATCATTACCGAGTCTATATCAACAACTTCACTCCCTCCACCACCACTTACATCATCATCCACTGTATCAAAACCATCTAGTATTGTAGAACATGCTTGAGCATTGTCCAAAGAAGTATCTAAACAAATATATAAGATTTTGCATTAATTTCACCTATGTTAAAGTAACAAATACATCAAACATTAAAAGAATAAAATGTTACCTGAGTACTCTCCAAGTATCCAATTTTGCATGCACATTAAAGCTTCCACTGTATTAGCTGCAAGTCGGGAACGATGAGGGCTAATAACTCTTCCTCCCATACTAAATGCGCTCTCTGATGCGACAGTAGATGCTGGAATTGCTAGTAAGTCTTTGGCAATCTTTTGTAATGTTGGATATTTTAGCTCTATATTCCAATACCTCAAGATTTCAAATCCACCACTTTCCGGCAAGGCATCTTCCTCTAGATAATGGTCCAATTTGTAACTTCACATTAACCTTCCTCTTCTTTGTTTTCTTCATTTTACTCCACTTATCATCTCCCTCATCTCCACCAACATCCATACCATCAAATGCAGATTGATTTCCAATACCACCAGCCTAAGAATGAGTGTCATTTGCATACACTTTATCTTGATACTCATATAAGAGGTCATACAAAGAGTTTTTCACCCTCTGAATTTCAAAGTCAGCCTCATCCCCATAAATCTCATTGAAATAAAATTCAACACATTCCAACTTATTTCTAGGATCTAAAATGGCAGCAATAACTATAAGTTCATTAATATTACTCCAATACTTATCAAATTTATCAACCATTTTTTGTGCCATATCCTTAATAACTTGTACGTCACTTGCCAACCATGATGTCAATGCAAGTTTTATTTCACAAATTTGACGAAAAAACAAGTTGGAAGTTGGATACTTTCTCCCCGAAAACAACTCAGTCATTTTGTGAAATCTTTTCAGTTTTCCGCAAACAAGTAAAACAAATTCCCAATCTTGATTGGTGGGGAGTGTGAATTTCAACCTAGGAGTTTGACGCTTCATACTTGCAAACACATCTTTGTAAGGTAAAACAGATTGCAACATCAAATAGGTTGAGTTCCATCTAGTTTTACAATCAAGTACTAGTTGTCTACCTTCCTTGCCTTTCATAGATTTCACTTTTTTTGCAAAAATCTCTCTTCTTTTAGGGGTTCCTGACCAAAAAGCAACACAATCTCAAACTCTTTCAATCCCTTCACCAATGACATCTAATCCATCTTGCACAATCAGATTCAAGATATGTGCACTGCATCTCATATGCACAAATCTACCATTCAAAATCAGAGAATCTTCACTAAGCCTTAGTTTCAAAACATCCATTATAGCATCATTTGTAGTACAGTTATCAACTACCACAGATGAAATCTTTTCAGCAATATTATAAACATTCAATGTATCCAGGAGAACTTGCGCAAGTGAGTCTTTTGTGTGTGGACAAGGTACATAAGCAAATCTATTTCATTAAAAAAAATACCACTCAGACCAGTAGCATCAAAAGAGACAAACAACAGCATTAACATAGCAAAACAGCAGCATTAAAACAGAAAAATAGGAGTATTATAAGTTCAAAACAGAAAAATAGCATTATTATAACAAAAAAACGGAACGCAGACTCTAAACCAAAGAACAATAGCAAGCATTAAAATAGCAAAACAAAGAAGCATTAAAACAGAAGAATAGCAACTTTAAAAGTTTAAAACAGAAAAAGAGCATCATTATAACAGAAAAACAGCAACAATAGCTCTAAAACAACAACAATAGCAGCAAGACATGAATTAAGGACAACAAGTCAGTAAGGAATGAAGTATACCTCAGAGTTTTGTTACGTAAAACCCAATATTGATCTATATAATGTGCGGTAACAGCCATGTACCCCTTTTTCTGATTTGAAGCAGTCCACATGTCCGTTGTTATTGCAATTTTAGATTCCGCATTTTCCAAAAGCTTTTTTAACCCTCCCTTCTAACTTGCAAACATCTTCATTATATCAGATCTCAAGGTAGGACGTGATATGATCTTGAAGCTTGGATTCAAGCTACTTACAAATCTTCTAAAACCAACATGATCCACAATAGCCAACGGGTACTCATGCATGATGACCATATTAGCCAACTCCTTCCTAGACACTTCTTGGTTAAAATTAGTTGCACCAACAGAACATGTTCCATTAGATTTTCGGCTAACATTCAATAGCTTTTGGCGGATATCAACCTTCAAGTTCTTTTTAGAGCATCTTCGAGTCAAGTGATCCTTAAGGTGGGAAGTCCCGTTAGTGGTGTTGGCCGACAATATCTTGTCACATTGAATACATTGTGCCTTTGCCTCTCCATCCACATTAAATTGATTAAAATGATCCCACACAGGAGATGTACGTTTTCTACTTTTACGAGACCCCGAAATGCGCTGATTTGGGTCACTTTCAGTGTCTTCACCAATCTGAGATGGTGTTTTCAGTTCAAAAGCCTTTCTTTGCGATGAATTGGGTGCCAAGGTGGTGGAGCTTGCATATTTGGCGTGGGGGAAGGAGAAACAGTAGAAGGTGTTGAAGGAGGACATGATGAATCATATCCAGATTCATTACCATCATTTCCCATTTATATCTACATCACAATTCACATAACAACCCAATTAAAATCAACCAAAACCCTAAGTCCTAATCAGATTATTGATAAATGATTTTTCTATAGAGTTTTTAGGCATATTTAGGTTGCATTATTAGAGCATATTAGTTCATATAGTTGCATTTTAGGTGTCATTAGCATAGATTATCTATTTTATACTCTATTACGCTTCGTTTGTGGTTTTCTTAATGTTTCAGGTAGTTTCATAGCTATTTGGACGCTTTCGAAGCAATTTTGGACGAATTGGATAATTCTTGTAATGGGAGTTGATGAATGGCGACTTTTGATCGATGAATTTATGTTCGTGGATGCTTCTCTTGTTCCTTGTAATCATATTAAGTGAAGTAGCTTCCATGAGGATCGCGGCATATCTTTCGAGAGTGAATTTGAGTTGAAAACGAAGAAATGCGCTAGTTCCGAAGTGATAAAAACCGACACATGTTAACTCTTTTGATCATAACTCGAGTTGTACAAATCGTATTTAAGTGATTCAAGTTGCGTTGGAAACTAGACTTGAAGATCTTCGCAACAATAGGTCATACGCCCATATATGATGCCTAGAACTTGAGATACAGCCTTCGAAAGCTGACATTGCGAATCTGCCCGTGAACCAGCGCCCAACGGGTTGCTTCTTCTATTGCGACTGCATTGCTGCCTAGCCCGCTGGCCAGCCAGCGCCCAATGGTCGGGCTTCGACTCGCCTAAGTGGTAGACGCGAGCTCGTGGTCGTCGTCGCTACTATCGTCCAATCTAGGGGTGCTTATCGAACGAGCCGAGCCCGAATAGCACTGGGCTCGGCTCGAGCTCGTTTAACTTTTCATGGGCTCGGCTCGGCTCGTGAGCTCGACGAGCTTGGGTGAGCCGAGCTCGGCTCGAGCTCGTTTAACTTTTCATGGGCTCGGCTCGGCTCGGCTCGGCTCGTGAGCTCGACTAGGCTCGTGAGCTCGTTTTCAGGCTCGGCTCGAACTCGGGTTCGATTATGGGCTCGAGCTCGTTTGGGAAATTTATTTTGCCGAAAATATGTATATACCTTAGTTGAGTTAATATTTTAAAAGAAATACTTAATATAATTTTTAATATATAAATATTTTTTTAATATAAAATATTCTTTTAATATAATATATTAATCGAGCTGTTCACGAGCTTTTCGAGCCGAGCTTTGCTTAGCTCAGCTCGGCTCGTTTAAGTCTCGAGCCGAGCCCGAACTCGAGCCGAGCCCGAACTCGAGCCGAGCTTTGACTGAGCTTTGACCGAGCCGAGCCCGAACTGTTCGCGAGCTTGTCAGGCTCATTATCACCCCTAGTCCAATCATCAAACTTCTTTTATTAGTTTACTTTCTTATTTTCTTTCATGGGATTCTTTTAGAGAGGAGATTAGAGGAAAATATAAGAAGGGGAGATTTATTTTATTTCTCACACATGCTTTTATTCAAAAAAAACTCTAGTATTACGTTGATTCTTCATCTCTTTCCTTGGAACCCTAGTTTTTGCTACTCTTCCATTAATACAAGTTCTAGAGGTATTTTTCATTGTTTTCTTCTTCATTAATAATTGCTATTGTCTTCCTCTTTATTATTGTTGTTTGTTATTATTGTTTTCATTATTTCTCATTCATGAATTCTTCTAGGTTAATTATTGATTTTGCTCTAGTTATTTCAATTATGAGTGAGTAGTCTCTTTTCTAGGGCAAAGTGAGGGAAGCCATGTTTATACCATGATGTTTATACTTTGAAGTTGATTGATTTATGAACTAGAGTTGTGAGTAATTCCAATTGATAAGTTTTAATAGTTTCATTCTTGTAATTGGCCAATATCAAGAGTTAATTAATTTGCTAATAGGAATTAGAATTGAAAGATCATATTCTTAGAGGCTTTATTACAATTGGCAATTATGAATATGTTAGCGATCGTACTGCATAGGTTGAATTGAAAGTGTTAATACTAGTTTATTTGTTATTGAATTGATTCGTATTCTTAGATTGGTAAAAGCATGGTGGACCGAACGTATGCCCTAGACTTTTAATTTATTGATTAAGCCAACTTTTTGATATTACTTGCTTCTAGTTTAGTTATTATTCAAATCAAACATTAGTTTTTCTGAGATAGTTTATTGTAATTAAGCGGAAATCGATAGAAATCCTCTCCCTGTGGAATCGCCCCGTATTTGCTAAGTCTCTGCTAACAACAGACACCGTGCACTTGTGGTATTACTTTTTAAACCCATCAATTATATAGAAAAATCAACAAGCTAGTAAACCACATAATAACAAGAATTTGTATAGGGTAACAGGAGATAGTAGCAAGCCATTTATATCTACCCTAACTTTAACCAAGTTTCACATATATGGGCAGTGAGCACAAGCCACTCAACATCAAAGCAATTAGACTATTAGAGGGAAGAAGCAAGGGAGACAACCAATCAATCCAATAGAAGAAAACGCACATTTTAAGAACTACCATTTTGAAAATGCACATTTTGCCACCTTAAGAAAACGAATATCAGAAGAAAACGCACATTTTGAGAACTACCATTTTGATAATTTTGCGTTTTAAAAGACCCAAACACAACTATAATAACAATTAAAATTTGAATTAAAAAAATAACTGAATTTGAGTTTATAATCTTACTTGAGTTTGAGAAGAATCCTCCGGTAAAGCAGCGGCAGCCCGGCACTGTGGTAATGAAAGTAGGAGAGAAGAGTGAGACTCTAAGCCATGGGAACGATGAGAGTGAGAAGGGAACGATGACAGTGAGAATGTGAGATGAGACATGAGACATGAGAGGGAAGCTGCGCCTGCTAGGTTAAAGTTTAAACACTTAAACTTGCTCTGTTTGGGGTCTTTGGGCCTTTGGACAGTGGACTTTTGACAGTGGACTAAATGACTAATGAACTTGTAAAAATGAAAAAGCCAGTAATAAAAAAAATTATATATATATTTTTTACTTTAAACGGGTGATGGGGTCGGGTGATGGATGAAAAAATATCACCCGAACCCGACCCGCATTCGTCACCCGATTATCTGTCACCCGGCTATCATCCGTTTAAACCGGGTTTTTCACCCACTTAATAAACAGGGTGGAGCTGGTGGTCGGGTGATCCACTGGATATATCCATCTCTAGTATGAACTATGGTGGTGCAATGGGCAGGCCCGGCCCTGAGGGGTGTTCAAAGGGGCGGTTGCCCAAGGCCCAAGAAAAGAGAGGGCCCAAGTTTTGAAAATCCAGAAGTTTAACAATAGGTTTTAAGGAGTTTCTTATTTTCCTTTCCCCTCTAGCCCTCTCAGTCACCTCCTTCTGTACTTTTTCTATCTTCTCTCCTCTAGGCTCTAATACAATCACTTCATGTTGTACTTTCCTTCCCCCTCTCAAGTCTCAATCACCTTCTTCTGATTTGTGCTTTGTTTTTGGAGATGTTAAACTTCGCCCCAAAATTACTTAAAATCGCCCCAAATTTATTTTAATAAACTATTTTACCCTTCCTCTTTTCCACACCACCCACCACCACCTGCCACCCCCTGCAACCACCCGCCATCACCTACCTCCCCACTGCCACCCACCACCTCCTCCACCATCTACCTGGAAGCCGTCAAATTTTTTTAGGACCATCGAGCGAACGTCCTGGCTCGGACGTTCGCACCATGGAGCGAACGTCGGCCTGGACGTTCGCTCCATGGGGAAAACGTCCAGGCAGACGTTTGCCCCATGGAGCGAACGTCCAGGCCAGACATTCGCTCCATGGTCCTAAAAAGAATTCGACGGCTTCCAGTGGCTGTGGCGATGGGGTGGTGGTGGAGTGAGGTGGATGGTGGTGAAGTGAGGTGGTGGTGGTGGTTTAGGGAAAAAGAAGGAAAAGGTTAGAGATGTAATTTCAACTTTTTTTGGGGCGATTTTAAGTACTTTTAGGACGATGAATAGAAGTTAAGTTTTTTTTTTTTTATCATTTCTCGGTTTCTGTGATTCTGTTTCTTATACAAATACTCAATTCATACTCATGCCGTTTACCTGCAATAAAATTAAGAAAAGTACTCCTACTTCATTAACAATCAAACCAAGGACAAAGCACAGTTACCAATAAAAATCAAAGAAAGATGGAAAATTGATAACCTATTAAGCTATAGAATTGATTTTGTACAGACCACAATTATAAGAGACGAATGCTGCTTTCTTATCTATTTTTCTAATACTCCTAGTAAAGTGGGGTAGTATATATGTGGAACAGACTGGAGTTAATTTTACACGCTATTATACATCATTTGGATGTAATGGATATGGTATTTTACATGCTATTTTTTTTTTTAGGGGAATTTTACATGCTATTTTGAGTGTACTTTATAACCATTAATATAATCACTGTCTAAGATAATCTGTTACATGCTATTTTGAGTTTTGTAACTAGATTACTAAATAAGTAATACAAATTATTATTTCAATGAAATTGATATATTTTCTTTAATCCTCAGTATGTTATATTAGAATATATGTATATAAAGGGTCCATATTTATTAAACCACCCCGGGCCTAGAAATGGTCAGG
Organism: Beta lomatogona; assembly: GCA_947646795.1. Taxonomy (NCBI): domain Eukaryota; kingdom Viridiplantae; phylum Streptophyta; class Magnoliopsida; order Caryophyllales; family Amaranthaceae; genus Beta; species Beta lomatogona. The sequence continues at coordinate 1,346,191 of CANSNZ010000977.1, read as the reverse complement.
ACCGGGCCTACAATGGGGTTGATTTGTCGTGCATATTTTTTTGGGTAAGAAGATAAAACGGATTTGTTGGATGATCTTTTAACAGGAATATCTCTATTATATAAGGGAAGGGGGGAGGAAAATGGTGTCCCCCTTCTAAAATACTAAATTACCCTTAATGATCTAATAATAAAACAATTTAATAAGAAACAATTCTCATTCCAACTTGCCATTCTAAACAAGTTAAAAATAGTATATGCAATTATGCATTCCCCTAAAAAAAAAAATTTACTATATGCATCAAATATTTCAATCAAAAAATTAAATGGATAAAATATCTTGATTTTTTTTTTTAATAAGAGAAGATGATATACATGACATCCACTCACTACCTTTGATACTCTTTAATTCATTCAAACCAAATTCTATTATGTCTATTATTTTTGTTCAAAATTCATTCACATAAATTTAATATTAAAAATCACTCACAACCTTTGTTATTTTTTTATATTGGCGAATTAATATATCTAAATTCATCTAACTATTAATCTTTCATGTGTAATCATAACTATAGTACGGATGGAGTATATATAATATAATAACAAGTTTTGAAATTAACACACGCATTGCGTACATATAAAGCTAGTAAAATTTATGGTGAATGGTGTTAGATAAAAAGAATAGTACTGGTCTTGGATCTTTTTGTTGAGGAAAATGATTGGATATGTGATTTTAAAAACGTTGTTGAAAGTCTGATCGTGGGGAATGAGGAAGGAGAGTTGTTTCCCTATTATTCGAGAAACCAAACAAATGAAAATGGATACGAAATTATAGCAACATGTTTACTTTTTCTTTTTTTTGCAAATCAGACGATGCATTTTTGCTGGCACATTGCCTAAAATAATTATTTTTAAACCCACCCTACTTTGGCCCCACACCACAATTTTACTTGTGTTATTCCTTCAAATCACCACATAATCTTTATTTCAGTCACCATTAAATAGGCAAAATATAAAGATTGAGGTCACTATCTTATTTTTCAATCATTGTTAAGGGTGCTCTAATAAGGGAAATTCAAACATGCAACATATAAATCACTTATAACATTAGAAAAGTCAGCAAAAAAAGTAGTATTTGATTTATTTACTCCCAAGCAATGAGCAAAATATAGCCTTGGGTGTACCATGCTCACGCACCCGGGTGTATGATAAAAATTCTATCATTAAGCTAAATAATATAAAAGGGACCGTCTAGCCGTTTCCTCTCCTCTCTCCCTCTCCCTCTTCAATTTTCTTTGTAGGGTTTTTAATTTTCTTGGCCTCCTTGGTCGAAAATAGTCTAATTTCTTTGGAAATTAGACTATTTTCGACCCTTTTCCTTAGATTTTAGTGTTTTTTTAGTGTTACTCTCTTCTTTATTGCTTTCTTCTGTTCAGTTCTCTCCATCTGTGAAAGTTTTTGTCCCCCTTTTTTGTGGTTGTTTCTCATCTTTGTATGAGTTTTCTTATTTTCATGGTGTCAATAATTTGGAAGATGGTCTGGATCTATAAGGGTTTAGGTTTTTTCAGCAATTCGTCATTGGGAACAATTATATCACAGAATCAGATTGTGAAGGTCTCTACTTGGAAAGATGCAAAGACATCGAAGTACACTGCTCGCGTCAAGCTTGAAGCGGTGGAGTTGGAGCTGTGCTCGAGTATGGTTAAAATTAATTGGTTCCATTGTGAAAATTGTTGCAATTTGCTAAATCTGTATTTTTCAGATCTTAATTATCATTGTATGTGCCGTTTGGCTTATTATTAATGATATATTTCTTCCTGTAAAAAAAAATATATATATAAAAGGGACCGTGAAAATTATTGTTCCGAAAAAGGCTATTCCTTATGTATTTTTAGACACTTTGTTTTAGATCATTGATCTACTTTTTTCTCTCTTAAACAATAAGAAAATATAAAAGCTACCGCCAATAAAAGTTTTCTAAGAGAATAAAAATTAAATTACCTCAAGTATTAAAAATAAAAAAAAAATTGAAAAATTAAAATCTTCAAACTACTTATAATAACTTTGCTATTGCAGTTCTTAAAAGCTCTAATTAGAATGATATAAAACTTGAAATTTGAAGGATTAAATAAGAATTATATTCACAAAGAAATTAATTTGAAATCTCCTAAAAAAAAAATTTTGAAATTCCAAAATCCAAGAAGATCAATAATAATTAAAGACCTTTCTTTCGTTATAGTTTGTGGAAGCTTTTTGAGTGGCTATAATAAAATTGTAGCCACTACAATTGCTTAATATCAGTCCTCCATTTTCAGTGAATCATCTTGGCCATAGATTACATTGACCTTTAAAACATTCAAAAAAAATTACTGCAAACTAGGCAAACTGTTAATTATGAATTTATTAATGTATAACTGTTTTAATTTTATTAATTATAAAAGTTAATTAAATATATTTTAGATTAAAAATGAGTGGTCTAGATTAGGGATAATTTTACAATGGCTACAATAAAATTGTAGTCATTATACCTTGTGTGATCTAGAGTCCAAACCATTTAATTTCAATTTTAGATATACACTATTAATTAAGTTGACTAAATAATTAAACAAAAATTATAATTTATATGATAAATTTTATCTAAAATATATCTTCTGTGAATATATGAATATGATAACCTTTTTTAAGAGATAATATATATACTACTTTCATGGTATCAGGAGCACAAGATATCTTCCACAAAATTTTCCCTCTTTTTTCTCTTTCAGATACACAAATTGTTCTCCCTTCACGGTAGGCAACAACGAAGATTTGTGCCATCAAGAATGTTTTGTAATCTGCAATTTTGATCGAGTTTCATTGATTTGATCCAAAAGGAAAACAAAAAGAGAGAGAAAGAAATTAGAAAAAGTAGGCATAGAGGACTAGAAGTAATTAGATTACCACACAAATTAAAAAGAAAAAAAATGAAGCTAGGAAGACCAAGATGAGTAACTGACAATCTAAGATCCCATTCTTGACCACCGTTTTACTACCTTTTTTTTACGGTTTTTTCACCAAATACCCCTGACAAATAAATTTATTAACCAAATACCCCCACTTTTTTCAAAATTCACCAGATATGTCTGACCTTTAAAAAAATTCACCAGATGCCCTTTTGTTGACGGACGTTAGTCATCCGTTAGTCTTTATTTACAAGTTTGCCCTAAATCAACCTAATTATCCCTAAGTCAACCTAATTAGCCCTAAGTCAATCTAATTAACCCTAAGTCAACCTAACTATCTCCCTAACCCACCCCCAACCCCAACCCCAACCCCAACCCACCACCCCCCCCAACAACCCCAGCCCCACCGGACCCCACCTCCAACAACCCCGGCCCCCACCAGCCCCCCCCCCCCTCCCCCGCAGCGCGCGCCCTCCTTCCTCCTCCCCCCCGACCCCCCCCTCCCCCGCGGCCGCGCTCTCCTTCCTCCTCCCCCCCACCAGCCCCCCTCCCCGCGCCGCGCGCCTCTCCTTCCCCCTCCCCGCAGCCGCCCTCCCACGCAGCTCCTTCCCTCCCCTCTTCCCCAGCCCGCCGCAGCTGCTCCTCCCTCCCACCACCCCCACCCCGCAGCCGACTTCCGAATGCAAATGTAGAAGCATCTCCTTTGATTTTGAGCTGAAAATGTCCACCTCATGCTATTCTTGGAGACCCGTTCACTTTTTTTTAGATGATTACTTCAGAAAATTGTGCGAGAACCCGTGATTATTTGGGAATTTATTCGGTTTTTCGCATCCGGTTCCTTCTACTTAGAGGCATGGGGATACTCTTTACAAGATGCTTCTACGAGGAAAAATCATCCGAAGATGCTGACGGGGGCTCGGCGAGGAGGGGGGGAGGCGCGTCTGCGGGGAAGGGGGAGGCACGGCTACAAGGGAGGGGGGGGGAGGAGAGAGGGGGCTGCAGCTGCGGGGAGGGGGGAGGCGCGATTTGCGGGGAGAGGGGAGGGGGTGGGGCTGGGGTTGTGGGGGGGAGGGGGTGTTGCGTGGGAGGGGGGTGGTGGGGCTGGGGTTGTGGAGGGGGGGCTGGTGGGGTTGGGGATGGGTTAGGGAGAGAGAGAGAGTTGGGTTGACTTAGGTTAATTGGGTTGACTTAGGATTTTTTTAGGGTTAATTAGAGTTTTTAGGGTTAATTAGTTAATTATTTAACGGAGCACTAACGTCCGTTAGCCAAAAGGGCATTTTAGGTAATTTTTTTAAAGGTCAGGAGTATCTGGTGAATTTTTTTTAAAGGTCAGGGGTATCTGGTGAATTTTGAAAAAAGTAGGGGTATTTGGTGAATAAATTTATTTGTCAGGGGTATTTGGTGAAAAACCCCTTTTTTTAAGTCAGCGTTTTTTTTCTAATGCTTTTAAAGTTAACTAATCAATAGACGAGGTTCCCTCTAGGGTTTCTCCTTAGGAGGGTTTTTTCTCTCTAGAGTTTCTCCTTGGGAGGGTTTTTTCCTAGCCTCCATCGCTAGGTTTTTCTTCTTTTTTGATGATTTTTCCTTCATTCTTTCTTCTTTCTCTTTGTTTTTTCATCAATTTTCTTCTTGGTCTCAATTTTGAATCTTTGTAGGGGCTTTCACTGGTGTTCGTACCGGTGGTAAGCCCCAAAAACCCTTTTAATTGCTTCCAATAAGTATATCCCATCCTTAAGATGATATTTATTTTAGGGTGTTCAATTTCTTTTTTTTTGTTCGTCTAATGAAGAAGGAAGATCTAACAATCACTATTCCCTGTAAGAATCTAGAAGACCACAGAAGTATTTTCACCCAAACGACTATGCATCAACGGAAATTAAGCCGAATCAGGGCGAACTCACAAATTGTATTGCTTCAAATGAAGTTTTTTATTAAGGCTATTTTTAATCGAATCTGCGATGTATCTAGTTCTAAGGTGTTATATTCCTATGTTGGAATTTTCGAGTTTTCAGGAATTGATTGTAAGTGCCGTTTGGCTATCCCTTATGAATGAAATTATTTATCTTCCTGTCAAAAAAAAACTAATCAATAGACAATATGAGTTTAAAAAAAAAATTAAAGGGATGAGATTTTAGCAATTATAGTAGTTATAGTTTTATTGTAGCCATTGAAAAAACTTCCCTTGATTGGACATTATCATGATTATAATTTTTTTGTAGTCATTGTAAAATTATTCTATATTTATATTTCTTTTTTTTATCTTATTAGGAAGGTAGGTTCTTTCGAACCCATTAATAATCTTATACGAGGGATGTCTTTCTTGAACCTCTTGTCATATATACTTCCTCCATTTTTTTAGTTGCACCACTTACTTTTTGACACTATTCATTAACCAACTTTGTGAAGTTATCTCGCATCATTGTGTAAGAAAAAAATATTAGTCAAGTAGGGTCTTGTTAGATTTATCTCAATGCGAGGATTCCAAATATCAAATTTTTCTAGTTTTTACTTTTTTTGTAATTAAAGATATTAACGTTCAATTGTTCAAAGAAGAGTCTCGACAAACATGAATAAACGAATGGTGCAATAAAAAAAAAAAGACGAAGTATTAATTAAACGGAAATACTCAAATACCATTCTTATTATCTAACCCATCAAATCGCAATCAGACGGAAGAAACCATTCTTTTCAAACCACTTGCAGAATAACTCAATGATCTTGTTCAAATAATCACAACATTCACGAGCTTCTTCTAAAAAAAACTAAAAATATATTTAAAAACTGAAACTGTATGATTCACTAGCCATAAATCACCAAATTTATGTTAGCATCATTAAAAATTCCCAAATCTCCTTACTTTCACTCAAGGATCCTAAAATATTCTTAATACCATGCTGGCCATATACAAACCCAAGATTACATCTTATAATCAGTGGCGGATCTAGGATTTTTAAGTAGGGTGGGCCAAACTAATTAAAGCGTTAATAATTTTCAAAAAAAATATTATTTAGATCCTATATATACTTGCTTCATTTTTTAATTCAAAGTATACTCTCTTTGTCTCAAAGGCAGATGAGATGGGAGATAGTGAGTAAATGCAAGTGAAAATAGCATTATTAGACAGATAAAAAAAGAGAAGTGTAAAGAGTACTTTAGAACATAGAGTATAAAAAATAGTATTTATTCTAATTTTTATGATTTAAATTTTACAATTAAACCATAACAACTAAGAACATACAAAGAATGTAAAGCAAGTATATAAACGAAAAAGTGATATCATGAAGGGTGTTAAATATTTTTTTTAATTTAATTTTTTACGAAACAATAATGTTGAATATTAGGCAAAATTGGCCTCAACACCCTGAAGTATGGCGCAGGTGCACCAAACACCCCAAATTAAGGCTTATAGCAAAACACCCCAAAGTATGGGTTGGGGTGCATTGCGTACCATAAATGAGAGTTGCTGTCGGAAAATGTACCGGCTCCGGTGGAATCTTAATATTTTAATATTATTTTGCTTTTTACCCCCCTGTTCCTATTTTCTTCTTTTTCCTCTCTAATTTTTTTAATTACACCCAAAAAAGGCACGTGATTTCCTTTCTTCCCCAAATTCAGTATTTCATCCCCAAATTATCTGGGTTTCTTCCCCAAATAGGGATGGCAGTGGGGCGGGTCAAGTAGGAGACCCGCCCCATCCCCGCCCAAGTGGTGCGGGGATGGGTCTAGGTTTGGCGGGGATGGGGCGGGGATGGGGATTAAAATGGTACCCGCAATGGGTGGTGGAGCGGGTGTGGATTTTATGCTATACCCACCCCATCCCCGCCCGCCCCGCCCTATCCCCGCCCGCCGCGCCCCACCCCCACCCGCCCCGCATATTAATTGTTATTAAAACTCTACTTATATACTTATATTATTAATAGTTTTATCTTGCAAAATATATAAATATGTGGGTATGACGCGGATACGAAACGGGTGTGGGTACCCATGCGGATGATGGACGCGGGGATGAAGTGGGTGTGACGCGGGTGTGGGTACCCATGCGGGTGGTGGGGCGGGGATGGGTTTAAATACGCATTTGGTGGGGCGGGAATGGGTCTGAAATTTTCCCCCGCAATAGGTGGTGGGGCGGGGATGGGGATGGGAATTTTATGCGGGTGCGGGTGTGGAGGTACCATCCTCCGCACCCGCCCCGCCCAATTGCCATCCCTATCCCCAAATGAACCATAGAATCTGAAAATTATCAAAATTCAGATTGGAAGCCCAATTTCGCATAACAACAATGAGTTCATCCTCATCTTCAAGTTTCAAGAAGAACTCAAATACCGATTTAGGTTATGCAAGGATTTTATGTCGACATCGATTGCTTGCGGTAGTTAAAACTACATGGAAGTTCAACCACAATCAAGGAAAACACTTCTATGGCTGTCCAAAGTGGAATGTAAGTGCAATTGAATTTTGTTGAATATGTTTTCTTTTTATTTGTTGCAATTTTAAGTTCATTGGAAACAATCTCTAAAAACAGGTTGATGATTGTAAATTCTTTGAACGGATTGACAAAGAGGATTATGGGCCACGTGCAATTGAAGTAATTAATGGTTTGACAACTGATAATAATCGATTGAAAGCTGAATTGAAGGATATGAAGAAGAAGAGGTTGGCTGATAGTGAAATTGAAGATGATAGTGATGTTTGTAGGGGAAACATGGAGCTTCAAATGGCAATGAAGGCACTGGAAGTTGAAAATAGGGCTATGAAGTAGCAAGTGAAGCTTATGAATTGCAGAGAGACCACTTATGTTGTTGCAATTTTAGTTTCTTGGATTTTTTTTTGTTTTGTATTTGGGCAAATTTTAGGTCAGATTTTAGTGGAAAATCATAATCCAACTTTGGATGCTCTTTATGTACTTGGTTTGCATTTGTAAAATGTCAAAGTTATGGAATGAAATGGTGTTGGTTGAGTGGCAATTATGTCTATGTACTATATCTGTCTTGTAGCATCAGAAATAAACAAAAATGGTTTCAACAACCAAAACCATTTCCACCATGAATAAGAAAAGGCAAATACACAAAAGATGTTCAAAAAGATTCCTTTGACTACTTTAAAAAACAAACCCCATGTTTCCATTACAAAAAGATGCTACCCCCGTGTTCTAAAGACTGACTTGTTCACCAAAAACAAAAAACAAACCTCCTGATTTGTTTTCAACACCCCCAATGTAAATATACAAAAAGTCTCCAAAATATCCTACAATCTAGGGCTTAATTTGCTGTTGATGCTTGTGTGCCAAGTGCATCTTGTGAACCAGTTAAAATGGTGTTTGTGCCTTTCCTTGGTCTGCCCCTCCCCCTTTTAGGGTCTTCTGTATTTGGAGCTGAAGAAGCAGTCCTCTCAGCCCTCTCAGTCCTGGTTCTTAAAGCAGCCCTCTCAGATCTGGTTCTTGCTGAGGCAGACATCTCAGATGTGCTTCTTGCTAAGGCAGACCTATCAGGTCTGGTTCTTGCTGAGGCAAACCTATCAGGTCTGGTTCTTGCTGAGGCAAAGCTCTCAGGTCTGGGCTCTTGAGTTCTTGCTGAGCCTTGTGTCCTTGCTGTTGCAACACTCTCGATCCTCCTTCTTTTATTAGCCTAGCATGGAAAACACATAATCAGATCTGTATAGAAAAAAAAAATTTCCATACCCAACTTACCCCAGATGTACTTGGGTTGTCCTGAGATTTCAGAGGACACTTCCTTTTATTGTGTTGATTGGATTTGCACAAACTGCAAGTCATCACCTGTCCATGCCTGCTTAACTTTCCTTGCTTCTCTTGCCTCTCATGTGGTGCCTTCCTCCTTGCCTTTCTTGGTCTCCCAGCACCAATCTTAATTTCAGGGGGATGCAGAGGAAACTCCACATGATCCCAGTGTCTTTCCCCTCTAATGGGCTTGATAGAACCACTGTATGTCTCCAAATACTTTGGTTTTGTTAGCCTCTCATCAACATATCCCTCACAGGGCACTCTAATCCAATTGCAAGCAGCAATGGCATGACAGCAAGGGATCCCATGTAGGTCCCATCTCCTACAAGTACATGTTCTTTCTTCTAAACTGACAACTAAGACCTCCATTCCATGTAACACTTCAAAATCATGGGTTCTTGAAGCTAGAACATGGTACTCTTTTGTATATTCTTTGTTTTTTTCCAACCTCTTCCTAATTCTTGGACATATGTTGTCCTTAGACCTCTCCATTATTGTTTTTTTCTGAAACAACCTCTCCGTGACTGCCGTCCTTATATCCTCCAACATATGCATTATGGGCTTGGACCTTGCCTCTAAAATCCACTCATAGAAGGTCTCAGCAAGGTTATTTACCACCAGGTTGCATCTAGAAGCTGTCCTAAATCCTGAGGTTCATCTTCATTACCACTATAATCATCATCCTCTGCACAAATCCCATTCTCATCAACATGACCCAACCAGTCCTCCACATTAATGTAATCTGAAAAATAGGCTTGGTCATCATGACTAGGTGAGGCTACTTGTTCATCTCTTCCTTCCAAATCAAAGGGTTGTTCTGTGGCTAGTTGTTCAATTCTCTTACTGATTTTGTCAATTTTTGTTTGGGCTATGGTACTAAGCTTTTGCTTTCTATTTTTTTGTTTAGGAGATGTTGAAACATGCTGTTCAAGAGGTTGGAAAGGTGGGATGATGACTTCAGGTGGTGTTCAAGGGCTCCTCCTAACTTGTGTTAAGTCAATGACCCTATGCACTTGAAGCTTCTTCCTAGGAGTGTGTGGTTTAGTTTGGTTTTGTTGCTCAATAACTGGTTTAGTTTGGTTTTGTTGCTCATTGGTTGGGTTTGGGTTTTCTTGTTCAATAGTGGGTGGATTTGGGTTTTCTTGCTCAACAGTGGGTGGGTTTGGATTTTCTTGCTCAACAGTGGGTGGATTTGGGTTTTCTTGCTCAACAGTGGGTGGTTTTGGATTTTCTTACTCAACAGTGGGTGGATTTGGATTTTCTTGCTCAACAGTGGGTGGTTTGGATTTTCTTGCTCAATCAGTTCAGGCTCTGGATTTTCTTGCTCAATCAGTTTAGGCTCTGGATTTTCGTGCTCAATCACTTCAGGCTCATCTACCCCATGGATCATATACACTTCTAAGTTCTACCATCCCATTATCTAAACCCACCTTGCAAAAATCAGTCACCTCCTTGTCAGTGTACACCCTAATCAAACCATGTTCTAAGCTTAACCCAGGCAAGCAGTAATACAAAATGCAATTTTTGTTATACTTAACACCTTCATCCTTCAACATGTCAAGAAATTCAAAATAACTCATATAATCAGGGTCTACATTATCCCAGTAATGTATTTCCCCTCCAACATACTCCCAATTTGAGTTTATAACACCCCCATGGTACATTTTAATTGTAAACACTAAATACATGATCTTGGAGCAAGAATCAAACAAAATCTACCCTAATAAAAAACAATTCACCCAAATTTCCTAATCCACGGGTCAATTGCACAACTCAAACAAATCGACAAAACCCTAAAACTACCGCATTGACTGAAAAAGGGAAGAACTTGTTTGAATTACTTACCAAATTTGTTGATTTCACTCCAGAAGCGTCCAAGTTTGTGCGAAATTCCCTCTAACACTGACCGTTTTCCTCCAATGGCTTTTTTTGCAGACGTCTCTTGGACTTCAGTTGGGGAAGGAGGAGGAAAAGGGGGGAAAAGAAGAAAGGAAATCACGTGCCTTTTTTGGGTGTAATTAAAAAAATTAGAGAGGAAAAAGAAGAAAATAGGAAAAGGGGGGTAAAAAGCAAAATAATATTAAAATATTAAAAATTCCACCGGAGCCGGTACATTTTGCGGCAACAACTCTCATTTATGGTACGCAATGCACCCCAACCCATACTTTGGGGTGTTTTGGCTATAAGCCTTAGTTTGGGGTGTTTGGTGAACCTGCGCCATACTTCAAGGTGTTGAGGCCAATTTTGCCTGAATATTATATAAATATAATATTATTATTGTGAATATTTAATTATAAGCAAGATATTGTGAACATGGCAATAATAAAATTAAAGAATTAACTCACCTCTAAAATAATATAGAAAAGATATAAAGGTTAAAGGAAATGACACAAAAAAAAAATAAAAGACTAGATAATACTGGTGAAGGAAATCACACAAAAAACAAACGACCAAATACTTAATGGAGAAGCAAAACACGAAAGCTACGTTGCTAGGATTCGAACGTGATTCTTCAGTTAACTTGTGATATGCAAGATATAAGTTTTAACTTCTTCAAGAAAGCGTACCTATATTTTGTCTGGATCATGGGGTGGGCCGAGGCCTGGGTAGGCCACCCCTGCTTATATCACTTAGTAATAGGTAGAATTTCTCACTAAACATATACTATGTTTGTCATATCATTTCTCATCCTTAAATTTGAAACTCATGCGTGAATTTCACTCTTAACAAACAAGACTAATAAATAGTAGTATTGATTAGGTTCGGATTGTTTTTTTTTTTTTTCACGTTTTGTCCGAATAACTTGTACCCCTAACGGCAAGCCACATGCACACCCAACGGCCAAAACAAAAGGGCGGCTACAAAATGGAGTAAACTATGACTAGTGTCCATTGTCGAAACTCGAATGGCAAGTTTACAATATTTTATGGAAACAAAAATGATTACTCACACTCTCTCTTTTTCTTCCCTCTCTCTTCCTCTTTTCCCGTGTGTTAGGACTGAGAGTACTAGTATTTATTATTCCTATAAATTTAATAATAGAACTAATTCCCACCACCACAAAACTTTTAATATTAATAATAACCATATTGTCCCTTATTCTTCTTCTTCTTCATTTTCTTCCATTTCTAACTTTTTCAATCTCCACAATTTTACACCCACCACTTCTTCTCTCTGTTTCGCCTCTCTCTCTTCAGGTGCATACTATAACCTTTTTATTGTTATTATTATTATTATTATTATTGTCATTATGATAAATGAAATTATAATTACTTGTGTAGCTATATAATTTTTCTCCTTGTGATTTTTTTTAAGAATGAAAATTAACATAGGCTTGTAATTAGTACAATTTACGTTCATTTTGATTTTGTAGAGTTTACAACGTTAGCATTTTTTTTAATTTTCAAGCGCATGAAGAAAAATTGGCTAACCATAGATATTGTTTTATTTAACTTTAATTAGTTGTTTTGCAAATTTGATGAAATTGGAATATTCGGATATTCCATATGGGTGTTTCCTGGGAATGGAGTGGCTCTAATGTTTTTTTTTTTCTTTTTTCATTAAATGATTTATATCAACAAACGGAAAATTGATTTAACTACTTGGTGAGAGTGACATAGTCCCTCCATCTCAAAGTATTCATTATTCGTTTTCCCTTAAAAGAAAGTACATTATATATTATGTCATTTTTTGGATTCTCAAAAGTATTAGTTCCTCAGTTTTTTAATAGTTGCAATGTTTTGATTTTTGCACTATTCATGTACTTACTTTTAATGCAAATTTGTGACTAATATATGATACAAATTTTAGCATGTAGGGTATTGTTGGATTTGTCTCACTTAAAAGATTTTAACTTTTTATAATTTTCACAACTAGATAATTAGAGATATTGACGGCCAAAATTGTGTATTAGCAACTTTCAAAGTCTAAATATTGCAATTATTAAAAAACGGAGAAAGTATAATACTATAAAAGGATTTTTTTTTTTCAGTTTCGACCTATCAAATTTTCACTTCGGAAAATAACTATTGCCCATGTTCCATAATAATAAATACAGTTTGAGTTTTCCATATGCCACTACATAACTTTGATCATTTAATATCTTTAAAGACTAAATCATTAAGAAAAGTTGATATTTTTAAAATATAAATTGAGACAAATATCTTTTATTCCAACATCTATCTTTATATTTTAGTAGAAAGATATGACCAAAGTACATTATGTTAATAGTGCACTTGATTAGACTAAATCGATTAATATGCAACAAAGAGAGTACCTTATAAAGGTTTGTATCAACTATCAAGTGCATAATCAAAAATGTTTGAGTAGCACTATCCATGAACGTTTCCGATGATTTAAATTGTGAGTGGGGCCCACTTCATAGTTTTCCCTCCATTAATTTGGATTTATTCACGAATTCTCTGCTTATAAACCCCACCTTCACAATATTTCAATTCAAAACTCAAAACCAGTAAAAAATTCGCACCCAAGCCAAATCTAAACTATGAATTGTACTTAGGTTCTAAACAAAGAAAGTGGTATAAAAAAACAGAGTTAGAATTTGGTAGTGCGAAAAAAAGATTTGGAAGTTAAGCAATATTGCTACCCCTTAATGCTAACAGATGCTCTTGCCTGGCTGGGCAATCCATAATTGAGAATATTTTTTATAAGCCTAAGCAAGGTTTCATCTAAAGCTAACTCTCCAAATTTGTAGGGTGATTATGATCCCGCTTGTTCACATGTACTTGATAGAATTAATACAGAGTCTCAGAACACTCGAAGTTGTCATGTACGCTTTATATTGTTCCTTAAATTGATGTGCGCCAAGGTTTTTGGAGTACTAAATGACAAAGAAATATTTTATGACAAGCCCATCAGTTTGAAAGCTGTAAGGACTAAGGAAGTGAATGTGATGGGAACTTAAGTGTTCTTTTTGTTTTATTTTGTGGCTGATAAATTTGAGTTTAAATGCTTAGCTTATAGATGTACTATTTTTTCTACAGCTGCCAAAGGGGTTTTTCTTGCTACTGAGTTCTTAAATCTTGATTTAGTTTTGTGCTCTTCCACAGACATGGATGCTTCAGCTGGTCAAGGACTCTACCCATTGCACCACTGCAAAACAATTCATTTGGTTTGTGCTATAATTTGTACATGTTGGTTTTTTGTTTTTCACTCTTGGCGTGATGCTGAGATCTGTAAGGAAGATCTAAATGGGATGGTTCTCGGATTTGATGAATGGATATATGATTTCCACAGGTGAGACATGCGCAAGGATTTCACAATGTCGCCGGAGAGAAAGACCATGAATCATACTTATCCTATGACTATCTTGATGCAAGCCTAACTCCTCTTGGATGGGAGCAGGTTGAGGATGAAACTTCTTTCCATGATCATTATTCCTCTTCCCCTCTCCCCCTCCTCCCTTCCTCTCTATGCTGCTGGAGAAATTATAATAAATGGTATGAATTTTGTTTGCTGTGTTTAATTTTTTTTTTCTTTTGGCGTGACAGGTTGATAACTTGCGGAAGCATGTCCAAGCTAGTGGACTAAACAAGAAAATTGAATTAGTTATCACATCTCCCTTGACAAGGTATGCATCTACTGAATTCCAAAAGTTATTTAGGGTCTGTTTTGCACGTTTTACATTTATCATGTTTGCATCAAGGATCTCTAATTCATTTTTCATATCACTTTGTTTATTGTTCTCCCTTTTTGAGCCAATTTTGTTGGATGAGGGCATATATATATATATATATAGGGAAAATTTCAAAAAACTACCTTTTATAACCAACTTTTTTCAAAAAACTACCTTTTAAAAATTTTCTTTCAAAAAACTACCTTATATAACATATTCCTTTCAATATACTACCATGTTACGTTTATATGTAATACTAATCAATAAATAACAATCGCCCTGGGTGTTGTTGCCGGTGGAGTAGCCAGAAAAGAAGAGAGAAACGATAGGGGAGGAAAGAAAAGCAGTTTACAGTGACTCAATTATTAGTGATTAAACCCTATTTATGGTAAAATAGTAGTATATTGAAACAAATTTGCTATATAAGGTAGTTTTCTGAAAGAAAATTTTTAAAAGGTAGTTTTTTGAAAAAAATTGATTATAAAAGGTAGTTTTATGAAATTTTCCCATATATATATCCCTAAAGTTGTTGATAGGTGAGCCGGTTTGATAATTTTGAGAGGGTCTGGTTTTTATTCAATAGATGCCCAAGGGGGCCTGCCTTCTCCTTTTCCATGTCTGCAGTACTGAATCAGACATGAGATAACTGATGGTTTTATAAAGGAGGAGCGGCGATGGATTTACAGCATTTATCTATTGCCTTCTTTCAACGAAAATACGAAATTACTTACTTGCTTATCATACCAATAACTCATGCTTCTTTGAAGTGTTGAATGAGTTTGAAAATTTGTAGTTTTCAGGAGTCATTGGTTCAATTACCATCCTTAGTGTTATCTCATGGTCTCTTGCAATTTTTGTAGGACCATTCAAACTGCAGTTGGAGTGTTCGGAGCTGGTGACTATACCGATGGTATAGATGTTACCCCACTCATGGTGGCAGATGCAGGGAACAGTAGCCGCCCTGCAATCTCAAGCTTCGGTTGCCCTCCATTTCTAGCAGTTGAACTTTGCCGAGAACACTTGGTATGTCAATTTCTAGGTCAATATACATAGTACTTTTGAGTTGTTTAATTTGTGTAAACATAGCTTGTGATGGTGCTAATTATTGGAAAATCAAATATTATCCTTGGCAGCTTCGCTCCTCTTTGCACTTATAGTTCCAAAAACTTCACTGTGGTCAACTTAAGTATTATCCTATACAGTACATCAAATGAGTTCTATTGAGGAACTCTTTTTCCTTGCCTCAAAAGGGTCGCGGTCCTAAAGGAAGTTAATTTTTGCTGCTTCAAAGTACTATCTCTGCCTGAACAATGAATCAATTTCTGGATTTGCTTTTATGAGAACTCTATCCCTTTTACTTTAGTGACCATCTGCCATGAGACTTATAATTATGAGAGCAGAGATAATGGTGTGATTATTGGTGGTTACTTAATAGTGTCTGAAATTGAGAAAATTAGTTGGTATTGAACTAATTACATTTGTCTCCTGGTGGTTCTTTTTTGCTTCTTTTTGAAATTTACAATTCTGGGATAGTGTGTTTGAACATTACATTCGTAATAACTGTTTGTTATCCTATTTTATTTTCAATTTTCTGAAAACAATATTCAGAAATAAAACCAAAAAAGTAGCTCTCAGTTTTTTGCTGTCAGTTTTCAAAATAAACATGATTAGGTTAAGTATTACCATATATAAGCTCATTACACCACTTATATCATATGCATCTTAAAACCAAAAGCTAGATTCAGGTAGTGTTGCTGAACGGATCCTTAGGATTTAGTTTGGCCTCCAGTTATGAAAGGGGAGAACGTAAGGACGTGCCATTTAACAGCAGAATGTCACTGTGAAGCTATACTACCTTGTTCTTTGCTAATTTTGGATCTTTCTCCTCATTTCGTGCGTGTGCTGATGTGCATTTTGCCATGTGTTTATCTTCTACACTGTTGTTTGCAGGGAGTCCATCCATGTGACAAGAGGAAGAGTAAGAGAGAGTATGAAACTCTATTTCCTGCAATAGATTTCTCACTGGCAAGTAACTTTTCCCGCTTTTATGGTTTTGCATGTGAGTCATGGCCACTTGTACCTCCTTGTCTGATCCTGGTACTACCCCTGACTTATGTGTGTTACTCTCTCCTATTCCAATTATTTCAACTTCAGATAGAGAACGAGGAGGACATATTGTGGAAGGAGGATGTAAGAGAGACAGATGAAGAAGTTGCAGAAAGAGGAATGAAGTTCTTGAAATGGTATCTTTTGCTCGTAAATTTCATAAAGCTAATAGACTGTTGCTTGACTATAAGATCTTATTTTTGCTATTTACATTTATGGGAAAGGCTATGGAACCGGAAGGAGAAGGAGATTGCTATTGTCAGTCACAGCGGTTTTCTATTTCACACGCTCAGCGCTTTTGGAAATGATTGCCATCAAGTTGTGAAAGATGAAATATGTACACAGTAAGTGCTCTACCGTTTTGTCACCAAATATTTTCGATGATTTTCTCTGAATTGATGGTGTAGCTTAGCATTTCTTTTTCATGAAATAAATATGAGTCCTGATTTTCTTCCTCCTTTCATGGAAGTTTTATTTTAACAAAATCAACACAAAATACCAACCGTAAGTGAAGCTACTATTCTGGAACCACCTTAATTGTAGAAAAAAGAAGGGCAATTATACATGGTAACCCTGTACTTTAGGATTTTTCTTATTTCTAAACTGACTTCACTTATTGGACATTCTCTAAAATAACCCTAAACTTCGAAAAACATTAGAGAAAATTATCTATGATAATACTTGAGACTTGAGAGCTCTTCTTGTTGTCAAATATGGTTATTTTGGAAAACTGTCCAAAGTGCAGGGTTACCGTAGATAATTAAAGCCCACCCACATCTATATTGTTCTATTGTTCTGATGAGCTGTTACTTAAAGATTCCCCGCTTAAAAGGTGCCTTTTGAATTAAAAATCTTCAATTTAGTGTGCTTATGAGCTAATTTTCCTTCAAGATACTCAAAAAGTGTGTATAGGTGGTTGTTTGAATATGAGTTTAAGTTAGAATTTTTAAAAAAAATTTGTTTTGTTAGGGGGTGTTCTATAGAATAACACCTTCGCTAAGGGTTGTTTTTAATTAACATTTTGGTGGAAAATGATGCGTACGCTAAGGCTCAAATCATTAAATCTTTCAACTAGTAATTGAATCACACTTTGTTTTGTTAGTTTTTCTCCTTCATTTTCCCCTGTTCCTAACATTGTAATTGCTTTTTCAACTAAACATTATGCTTCTATATTGTGCTCATTTAAATTTTAGTTTGTTATGTACAACTAAATTTTCTTACTGGCATCTGCAGCTTTGCTAACTGTGAACTGCGTTCAATGGTCTTTGTGGACAAAGGGTGAGGCTATAGATAAGCACTTATTCCATTAGATCATTGTTCCTAAACCACCCGTTCACAATTTGTATTATCTTCGTGTTATGACATGCAGTATGGTGAGTTCTGATTCTGCGACTACAAACTTCCCTGGTAAAATTCCAAATGGACTCGACCTTCCAAGTGATGTTGCAGATGAGAAGCTCGCGTAAAAGACAATCCAAAGGTGACATATTAAAATGATTTGATTGCCAGTTTAGCATTCTGGTGTATACACAATTGATCGATATCTATTGAGTACCAACAACGTAGTATCTTCTTTCACGTTTACATTTGACATTGAGCAAGTATTACTCAGTATTCTGGAACTTTTCAGCTGGAATACTTAGCCTATAGTTTTCGATGTTTTGTTATAGTTTTTGGAGGAATGATGGAAATTTATAATGAACCCAAGGTTGTGTATGAGTAAGGAAATATATTTTCCATTTTGTATTGGTCCAGAATCTAATACAAGCATACCGCCCTCATAAGCTTGTGGAAACTTGCGTTTCATTCTCATGGTTACAAATTTCCAATGGAAATCTCTTCAAGAATTAGCAATTTTATATATGGAACCACTAGTTAGACTCCAATATATTGCTCAGGTTCATCTACTAACAACATCAACCAAAGACAAATATTGACGATGCACCACCTCAAACTTATTATTACCATCTCCCTGGTCAATTTGGTAAATGGAATTACATGCAATAGGGATCGTCGACTAGTTATCAAACTCCCGTATTACTCGATCACAATGATGGTACCCGACAATATAAAAACAAATGCAAGGTGGAATTGTACATTTCAAGTCCATCTGATTGACAAACAACACGAAAATTTAGAGTTTGTTCAACAAAAAAGAAGAGAGAGAGATAAAACTCTACAAATTCAAAGAGTTGTCAAAGTTGCTGAGCTTATATTCATGATCCTTGTACAGTTGTGCTATTGGTCAAGTGCCTCCAATTCCATGGTAGTCTGATAGCTGTTTGGACATGTGATTGGTGGGTTCAAATCCAACTGAATTCAATAGTAGGCCTAGTAAAACTTAAAAGAGTCACTTGCATACTAGAATAGCAAAGTTGATGCTTAGGCCTGAGTATTTAGATGTTTTTCCAACTCCTCCAAAGGATCATTGAGATCATGAGATGGTTTCGGAGAGGGTCTTGTACTCGATAGATGGTGCGTTCAACATGTGTATATGAAACCAATAAGCTAACTTGTACTCGATAGATGGTGCGTTCAACATGTGTATATGAAACCAATAAGCTAAACCGGGATCGAAATTAAATACTTTAAGTACGACAACATGTACTTGGATATATCATGTATAAGCATGTGACAAGCTTCAACGCCTGCAAATCACAAGAACATGAGGACAAGACAACTTGTAAAATTCTCTCGCAAGTTCCAAGTTTTTTAGAAAAGGTTCGAAGTATGTGCATTCCCTCTTTCCCTGGACGGTGATTACCACATCTTGTATCTATGAACCCGCATCGGCACCTCGACCAAACAACTTCTTCACATGGGTTGTAAGTTGTTCTGAATATATTGAATATTATTAGATGCAAGCTGACAAACGCAAATTCTATGATGAACATGTGGCTCCTGAGTCCTCATCAGTGATCAACTTTCCATCCCAATACCAACCTTCAGCATTGTATTCGCCTGTCTATTGGTGTATGCATGCTATAAACCACCCCCAATCTCATCATTTGTCAACTTCAACAATGGCACATGCAAGAGGGAATAACTAGAAGTTAACATCAATTATCAATACTCTTACTTATGAGTAATTGACCTGATTCTTGTACAGAAGAGTTCCATTATTTTTGTAACTTGTGAGAGGCCGATCGACAATGCCGTAACACATCAATTATACTCCCTTCGTCCTATATTATTTATAAAACATTCTTAGATTACACACAATTTTACGAAGTAGATACACAGTGCGTTGATTTGATAAAAAATGGTGGTATCTTGATACTATAAGCAAATTATATGTAGGTCCTTCAATTTATGGTAGCTGGGCGAGGTAAAAATAATTTTATTCTTGTTTCATCACTTTAATTCAACGGTTTTTTCACCAGATACCCCCGAATTTTCAAAAAATTCAACTGGTACCCTCCATGTTTTCAAAATTCACCAGGTACCCCTAAGTTTCAAACTAATACACGGGGTATCCTTAAATACCCTTAATGACTAACGACGTTAACCGTCGTTAGTCGTCAACCCTAATTAACCTATAATCCTAACCCTAAACCCTAAAACTAACCCTAAACCCTACCCTAAACCCTAACCCTAAACCCTAAATCTAACCCTAACCCTAAACCCTAAAACTAACCCTAAACCCTACCCTAAACCCTAACCCTAAACCCTAAATCTAACCCAACCCTAACCTAACCACCCCCCCACCCTCCCACCACCCCCGTAGCCTCCCTCACCCCACCCCCACCCCTCCCCCCCACCCTCCCACCACCCCCCGTAGCCTCCCCCACCCCCCCCTCCCCCCCCCCTACCCCTCCACCGCTGCTCGACCGTCGCAGCCCCCACCCCCTACCCCTCCACCGCCGCTCGACCGTCGCAGCCCTCCCCCCCCCCACCCCTACCCCTCCACCGCCGCTCGACCGTCGCGGCCCCTCCCGTACCATTCTATTTTCGCTGCCCAGATTTCCCCCACCCCATCGATTTTCGTTGCTCCACTACTCGTCGATTTTCGCTCCCCAAATCTTCATCCACGCCGCCGTCGATCTTCGCCGCCCATAGCTTTGTCCACGCCGCCGTCGATCTTCGTTGCTTTGCCTAGATGGTGGCTCGTGTGGGATGCCCAGATCTTTGGGACTTAGGGTGCGATGTGCCGAGAAAGATGGTGGGGAGGGGGTGAGGAAATCGAGGAGAAAGGGGGTGGGGACGGGGTGTCGACGGGGGTAGGGGAGGGAGGGCTGCGGGGGGAGGGGAGGGAGGGGTGTCGACGGGGTGGGGGGGAGGGGAGGGGGGGGGTGAGGGAGGCTGCGGAGTGGTGGGAGTGTGGGGGGGGGGTGGTTAGGGTTAGGTTTAATAGGGTTTAGGATTAGGGTTAGCATTAAGGGGTTAATTAGGGTTTAAAACTGAAAATTAGGGTAAATGACTAACGGCGGTTAACGTCGTTAGTCATTAAGGGCATCTGAGTGTATTAGTTTGAAACTTAGGGGTACCCCGTGTATTAGTTTGAAACTTAGGGATACCTGGTGAATTTTGAAAAAATGGAGGGTACCAGGTGAATTTTTTGAAAACTCGGGGGTATTAGGCGAAAAAACCGTTAATTCAATAACGGTGTGGGGCATGATTGCATAGTAAGAAAAGATAAAATAAGAGTAACCCTTACCTTTTGAGTTTCTTTTTTTTTTTTTTTTTTTTTTTTTTTTTTTTAAGGTAAGATGAATGGGGACTCACTTGAGGGGGGGTAAAGGAAAATCCTCAAATGAGTCCCAAGAGGTTTGATCCCTAGACCTCAGGGATATGAAGTGGGGAGCGATGCCACTACTCCACCACCTCAACCTCCCTTACCTTTTGAGTTATTCTATGTTACGCAACTAATGATACAGTTTGAGGGGTAAAAGAGTAAAGTAACTACAAACTAGTGTGAAAACATTTATTGTTCTTTGAGTTACTCTATGTTAGACAACCAATTAGACAAAAGTTTGAGGGGTTAAAAGGTAAAAAATGACTATTAAATAGTGTGAACACATTTATTACAACATAAAACTAATGGGAAATTTAATTCATAAATTATATTATTTATGGAAAGATTCAAAATAAGAAAAACATATTTTGTAGAATATAAATTACGATATGCGCATCATTATATTTGAATGTAAATTAAATACGATATGCGAATCGTTTGTATTTTTGTAACTTTAAATTTTCGTTATTTATTTAATTCAAATTATGTAATCAAAGCATGAGGATCCAAGGAGTTTCAAGGATGGTGATCCATGGAGACTCAAGGGAGGATTCATGAAGATTAGTTATTTTCCTAAGTATAGGGGCCATACTAGATCATTTTAATTATAGCTTTTATAATTTTCTTGCATTTATTTTGTTTAAATGCTTGCTTCTAAGTTTGTTTGTGGTTAATTGATTCATGTGTTCACTATTAATTGACCATATTAGTAAACTTAGGTCCCCACAAGTAATATTGAGTTTTGATTGCTTTTCCAAACAACACCTATAAAGCCTTAGATCATGAGTAATAGGTTCTGCCAAAGCAGGGTGTTGCTCATAGTTCCGGGGATAGTAGGGTAGGTTTTTGAAACTTACATGTTAATGTTTGGTTTAACTCAACAAAATCATCAAAAGACAAAGTTTAGGGTTTTGAAGCTAAGAGATAGGAGTAAACAGGGAGTTGTTAACCTGTCTACCAAGAATTATAATTAGTTATAATTAGTAAAGTGTTTACTTACCTCAACTACTATAAATTGAAGGCAGGGCCAAAGTCCGTTTGATTGTAGTGGGAGGGGATCTTGGTTATTTCTTTATTCAATAGGGGACTTTCATTTTGAATAAAGGGTAGTAGTAATTAAAATTTGTTTAATCATTGCTTTCTTGATAAACATTGATTGAATCTTACTTTATTATTTGTTGTAGTAATTATGTCTAGTAACAACAATATCAACACCAACAATTCTACTTGTAATTTGCGCTCCCTCCTTTCGAAGGACAAAATGAATGTTGAACGTTTCATTGTAAGTGAAAGGGAAATGAGAATCGTTCTCGGGCCGATAAGTTCAACGCTTTTCACATGCAAGGGGAGGAAGCAACGATGCAAGAGATGCATGAAAGGCTAACTCAGAATGAGCGAAACATCCCTAACCAGCCTAGAAAAGAATATGAGGATGTTCTTATGGTTAGTAAAGGGCAATCGCTCACTAGGATTGGGATTGCTATTAAGAAGGATGAAAGCAAACAAGTTGCTAAGTCTGAAACTTCTGAAAAGCAAAAGACTACACCAAAACCAAAAGTTGCTGATGAGCACTATTATTACATCTGTAACAAGGTTGGTCATTGGAAAAGTAGTTGCCCCAAGTATCTGAAGGATCAAAAGAAAGGAGTTTCTAGTTCAGATATGTATGTTATAGAAGTTAACTTAGCAAATTCTGCTTCTTGGGTATTTGATACCGCTTGTGGTTCGCACATTATTTGTAATATGCAAGGCCTCAAAAGAAGTAGAACATTGGGAAAGGGAGAAGTAGATCTTCGCGTTGGCAATGGAGCACGAGTTGCTACATTGGAAGTGGGAGTATATAGTCTACTTTTACCTTCAGGATTAGTTTTAGAACTTAATAATTGTTATTATGTTCCTGCTATCACAAAGAACATTATTTAAATTCCTGTTTTGGATTCCGAAGGTTATTCATTTACAATAAAGAACAATTGTTGTTCTGCGTATTTGAATGATATGTTCTATGTCTCCGCTAAGTTATCAAGGTTTATATGTGCTAGACTTACAAACCCACATCTACAACATAGACAGCAAGAAACATAAAGCAAATGATTCAAAACCCTACATACCTATGGCATTGTCGATTAGGCCACATAAGCTCAAAGCGCATTGAGAAACTTCATAAAGATGGAATTCTCAAATCATTTGATTTTGAATCATTTGATACTTGTGAGTTTTGCTTGATGGGGAAAATGACAAAGTCTCCTTTCACAGGTTCAAGTGAAAGGGCCAATGACCTTTTAGCCCTCATACATACGGATGTGTGTGGACCTATGAGTACGTTGGCTAGGGGAGGGTACAGTTACTTCATTACTTTTACCGATGATGTGAGCAGATTTGGATATGTTTACCTCATGCGGCATAAGTCGGAATCCTTTGAAAAATTTAAGGAATTCCATAATGAAGTACAAAACCAACTTGGGAAGAAAATTAAGGCATTACGATCCGATCGTGGTGGTGAATATTTATCTCAAGAATTTGGTGATCATTTGAAGGATTGTGGAATTCTTTCACAATGGACTCCACCAGGAACGCCACAGTTAAATGGCGTTTATGAAAGAAGGAATCGAACTCTACTTGATATGGTTCGATCCATGATGAGTCTTGCTGATCTTCCTATTTCATTTTGGGGTTTTGCGCTTGAAACAGCGGCATTCACACTTAACAGAGCACCATCCAAAGAGTGGAAAAGACACCATATGAAATGTGGACAGGAAACGTTCCAAAATTGTCTTTTCTAAGGATATGGGGTTGTGAAGCTTATGTAAAACGTTTACTTTCTGATAAGCTTTCACCCAAATCCGATAAATGTCTTTTTGTGGGTTACCCAAAAGAGACTAAGGGATACTACTTCTACAACCAAAGCGAAAACAAAGTGTTTGTTGCTCGTAATGGTGTCTTTCTGGAAAAGGAGTTTATTTCCAAAAAAACAAGTGGGAGAAATGTATATCTCGAAGAAGTTCGAGATGAGCAACAAATGGATGAGGTTAACACCTCATCAGAGGCGGCCCGGCATGAAAATGCTCAGGAGGTGGTGCATTCAATTCACGTACCTCCCACCGTCCCACTTGGAGATACTCCATGCGAAGTCACTCCACCTAGTGAGGTAGAAACTTCTTATGTTGTTCCCCAACGTAGGTCTAGTAGGACCATCATTCCGTCAAAGAGATATATTGATTTCCTTTTGACTGAAAGTTTTGAAATAACGATTTTATAATCAGAAGAGCCTACTAGCTACAAAGATGCTTTGGATAGTCAAGACTTAGAAAGATGGCTTGAGGGCATGAAATCTGAAATGGATTCTATGTCTGAAAATCAAGTATGGGACTTGGTTGATTTGCCTAATGGGGTAAAACCCATTGGATGCAAATGGATTTTCAAGTTGAAAACAGACAAGGATGGAAACATTAGTGTTTTCAAAGCAAGGTTGGTGGCGAAAGGTTTCAAACAAATTCATGGTATAGACTATGATGAAACCTTCTCACCAGTAGTCATGCTGAAGTCCATTAGGATAATCCTTGCGATTGCTGTCTTTCATGATTATGAAATATGGAAGATGGATGTCAAAACCGCTTTCTTGAATGGGTTCTTGAAAGAGGATGTGTACATGACACAACCTCAAGGTTTTGAAGATCTAAAAAATCCAGGGAGGGTATGCAAGCTTAAGAAGTCTATTTATGGACTAAATCAAGCATCAAGGAGTTGGAACCTCAGATTTGATGAGGCAGTCAAGAAATTTGGCTTTCTCAGAAATGAAGAGGAATCTTGTGTATACAAGAAGTTAAGTGGGAGTAGTATTACTTTTCTGGTCTTGTATGTGGATGACATACTTCTCATAGGAAATGATAAGACCATGCTTGAGTCAGTCAAGGAATGGCTTAAAAAATTGTTTCTCTATGAAAGACCTAGGAGAGGCTGAGTACATATTGGGAATAAAGATCTATAGAGATAGGTCGAAAGGCTGATTGGACTTATATATTGATAAGGTTCTTGCAAGGTTCAAGCTGGAAAACTCCAAGAGAGGTTTCATTCTCATGCAACATGGCATAACACTTGGCAAGACTCAGTGTCCTTCGAGTCCTTATGAGGTCAAGCGTATGAGTAATGTTCCCTATGCTTCTGCTGTAGGATCCATTATGTATGCCATGATATGCACTCGACCGGATGTTGCGTATGCTTTGAGTATATGCAGTAGATACCAGTCAAATCCAAGAGATGCGCACTGGATTGCAGCGAAAAACATCCTTAAGTACTTGCGAAGGACTAAGGATGATTTTTTGGTTTATGGTGGAGATGATGAGTTGGTTGTTACTGGATACACCGATGCAAGCTTCCAGAGTGACAAAGATGATTTTCGATCGCAATCTGGTTTCATATTTTGTCTCAATGGAGGAGTCGTGAGAGTGGAAGAGCTCTAAGCAGAGTACCATCGCGGATTCTACAACAGAGGCTGAGTATATTGCAGCAGCTGATGCAGCAAAGGAAGTTGTTTGGATCAAAAAGTTCATTGGTGAGCTTGGTGTAGTTCCTAGCATTGAGAATGGCATTGAGTTGTATTGTGACAACAATGGTGCCATTGCTCAGTCTAAGGAACCCAGATCGCATCAAAGGTCTAAACATGTGCTCAGAAAATTCCATCTCATTCGAGAAATCGTTGGTAGAGAGGATGTGAAAGTAAGCAAGGTCCATACCGAGGATAACGTAGCAGATCCTCTGACTAAATCGCTTGCTCAACCTAAGCATGAGTGTCATACTAGGTCTATGGGGCTTAAGCATATGGGAGAATGGCTTTAGGTTGTTTACTTCATGTTTACAATTGTAAAGACATTTATTATGCTTTGAAATGTTTATCAATAAAATTTCGTTCTTATTTAATTGTTTGGTTTAGTATTGAATAAAATGTCCAAATAATTTGTGTTTTCAAATAGGATTATCGAAAACGTTTTGATATTGGAACCCTATAAAGTGAACTGAAAATCACAATTTATTTAAAGTCCCTATTCTAAATCACTAAATTGGACATAAGTGATTTATTTAGAAGGCTAGTATATAATTAATTGATAGCGCAGTTCCATGGGCTATGGAGACATAGAGATGTCTAATTGATTATATGGATGTATAGTTAATACATTGAGACTTGACCTAATTAGATTCTAAAAGTAGAATCAAACTACTATATTTAGTGGATTCCTTAGACATGAGTATGTCTTAATAACCACAATATAATTAGTTTAACTTTAACACTGTTAAACGCCGCGCCGTAAAAGGAGGTTATAAAGGCAGTGATCAGGTGGGCTAAGAATTGAGTGGGAGTTATGGTCATACAAGAGTGGATAAGTCCTCCTATTAAATAGGAATGGTGTCTGGGCCTCTTGATGAGCGAGAACTGGAAAATTGCATGGCCATGCGGAATAGGATTAAAGAGTTAATCCTTATTTGAGCGATTCGAACTCGGCGATCAAGGAACAAAATTTGAGAATAACATTGTGTTATCAAATTTGACATTAAGTGACTTAAGGAATTTAACATTGCGCTCTTGTCTTCGGACAAGTGGGAGATTGAAGGAATATGTCCTTAGACATTCCGGCAATTACTAAATATACATAGGAATGTTATTATGAAGATAATAAAGTTAATTATTTTAGTAATCATATTTACTTGCTAGAGAATAAATATGATTAATAGGACAATATTGATTGGGCCTATAACTAAAATAGATTAATCCTATGAGGTCACACATTGTAGCATAAGTTGGACAAAGCAATCCAAATCCATTTAGGATTAGGGTTGGGCCGGTCTAAAGGGGAATAGGAGGAGAATTAGTTCTCCTAACTAGCCTATAACCCTTCTATTATATATAGGATATAATATTAGGGTTTAGGTGATCAATTGATTAGTCAGTTTCTTTTCACTAGAGAGAGAAAGAGAAACCCTAGACCTATTCCCTAAACCGGCGCCTATACCATTAAAAGCAAGAGATTTCTTCTCTTCCGTTCTAGCAAACGTTGGTGTTCAACTGGTGCTCGTGGACTGATTAGAGGAGCAACACTTGGGGCTCTCGGATCTTCAAGGCTTGCATACAACAGGCAAATCACGCTACAAAGGTTTGATATTTAATCCCTATTGAATGATTCATATGTTTGATTATGTTTGCGATCCTATGATAGATGTTAGGAAATTGTTTCCTGAAATTCCGCTATATGCATCTATATATTCCTACAAAATCCAACCCATAACCTCCACCAAAAAGGGGGAGTAGTCAACGATTTAAGATAAGGTCAATTAGTTGATATAATGACCCTCTATTTTTTGTAGGTTACATTGTTGATATGAAATGGAATACCACTTCTATTATTAAACATAAGATTTAGTTTTTTTTACAAATACTGTTTTGCTCTTAATTTAGTTGAAGCATATTAACTTGTAAGGTCAAATTTTAAATTTTTTTTTTTTTGCTTTACATATTATTAGACTTTACGAAACACTACAAGAAGTGGGTGAATTGTAGTTGTACCTTATATGAAATTTCATCAACACTTTTTAGCGGAATTTAAGCGAGAAAGAATAGGAACTTAGGATGCAAGAGATAATTTTTACGTGTAAACTAATTATCTCAACATATAAAAAACCACGACCTCCTCTGGATTTAAACTCTTCACTATAATAGAGGAACACCTCAGTTACAACCTATTACATGCACACTCTGACAAATTCCCCTTGGAACTCCACTCTCCCCACTATGATTCCTCAATCACAGTGCTACTTTTCCTCAAGATTCTAGATTCCCGGCAGCATCTCCAACCTCCGATCACATTTATGTTATGCATTCCACCTCGAGTTAAAGTTCGTGCTACGGACTGCACTCGTCAAAGGTTGTGCTGCTCAGTGCACTTGAACTATAGTTTGTGCTGTTTTAGCCAATTAACCGAACATACCTTTTAAATTCAAATTTGGAAAAAGGAATCTCGCCAGCAACCATTTTAAAAAAAAAAATAAACAAGTTGCAATATTTAAGGAAACAAATCACAACATTTTTCTCAGAATCATAGACTCTTAAAGGGCATGTTCGACAAAAATAGTTGTTAGTTGTAAGCCTTTAACTTTCAACTATGAGCTGTGAGCTTTTGACTGTGGAGGTAGCTCTCATAATTTAGTTGTGAAACTAGCTGTCTAGATTAGAAGTAGACCTGGCAAAGTTGGTCCTGATCCGAAAATCTGATCTGGGTCTGAACCTTCATCCGAATCCGAAAAGATCCGGGTCGGTCCGAAATAATCTTGATCCGAAAATCATCCGAAATTCGAATGAACCGATATGATCTTGCCTGATCCGAAATCAATCCGATTCAAGGTAACCCGATCCCAAAGCAATTTGAAATTATTCGCTTCTATTAGGTTTTGATCTAAAGTACCCGAAATTGACCCGTTTTTAAAAAAAAGAGATTATCACAAGTACTCTTTGTCACAAGTTCTGACTATGCAAATTAGTTATGTATACCTTTAGAAAGCACGAAGAGTAGCAGTTCCATATATACATAACAAAAGCTCATAGTCAAAGAAAACCATCAGACTAAAGGAGTAACAACTCCATACATAATAAAGATGAGACAATCCACCATCCTACCCGAAAAACATCTCAATCTGATGATGATCCGAAACATAATCCGAAACATGGTCCGATCCGAAACGGTATGGTCTTGTCTGAATCCGATCCGAATGTAACTTGATCTGAAAACGGTCCGATCTGAATTGGCCCGGTTCGAATTCGATCCGATTGGTCCGATTGCCAGGTGTAAATAGAAGTGTTCGTTAAAAATAGTTGTTGGCAAAGTTTTAATGTGTAGATAATATGTATAAATAGAAGCTTTTGGCAAAAACTAATAATCTTACCTTTTGGCAAAAGCTACTCACAAGCTAAAAGCTATTTCGCGGAACGCTAAAATAAATTTTCAAAAGGTAAAAGCTACCTAAAAGCTACATCAAAAGTTGCGCCGAACACGCCCAAAATATAAACTACGTCGTTTACCAGAGGTTGCACCATCCTCTACATGCATTTGGGTGCATGTTCCTATCTGCGGGTTTTAAGATATCAACTAGTTTTTAGGCTCGGGCTATGCCCCGAGTAATGACATTTTTCATTTATTAATATTTCACTTTAAAATTATAACACTAAATATGACTTGGTTTGATGGTTAAGAGAATATATGAACTTGAAGTCATGGGATCGGATCTTATACATTGCATTTTTACAAAAAAATTATTGTATGTGAATTATATGGAGCGCCACGTGGCACCGTTGACATTCATCTTGTTAATATAGAGTGATCATATGTTCATTGTGCGCCCAATGCTCATTGTGAGGACGTGTGCACAATCGAATTTGAGGTGATATAGTGATAAATAGGGAAATAGTAGATCAATAAAGAAAAGGAGAAATTATAATAAATTAACTTAGTTTTGACTTAAAATAGTCTTACTCAATTAAGCCCCGCCATTTTATTTCCACATTCTCTCTCTTTCTTCCGGTAACCTTTCTATTATCTCTCATCTTGCTTGATTGAAGTTCTTTTTGGAGTATTACTTTTATTAAAGTTTCTTATTTGGAAGAGTTTTCTTACTTATTTGGTTTATAAATTCTCTTAACTTTTTCAAAAATAAAGTTGTATATATTTATGTTTGATTCATGAGGTGATGTTTCTAAAAAAAAAATTAAATCAACTGATCTATCAGATATTTTCTTAGTTTATTACAGCATATCGTCAGCTAATGTAATTGGGATTAACGTTTGATTCTGTTTGTTCAATACTTTATAAAATTGCACTCATATTGAATTGTATTTCTAATTTAAAATTATTCTTTCGCTCATTCATCAATATAATAATACATCTTGTCACATCTAATCTAAGATCTGATACAAAAAATTAATCTTTCTGTTGTGATCAAACATTATGTTATGGGTTATATATCTGATCATATTTGACTCACAATTCAACAAAAGTTTTTTAATGGTCCAAATCATCTTAATTTTATATTAATCCTGACGTAATTCTGTATGAGATTTAGAGCTATACTCAATATTCAGGTAGGATTTGAACTATTAAACTATTGAGATTTGATATTTAGGGTCTTGAACAAATGCCATTACATTAAAGAAATACTGTAATGAAAATGACTGACATTCTTTGTTTGCCACTTTTAACAAAATTGCTTACTGCTTGTTTAAGGGTTAAACTGATGTACATATCTACTATAGTATCTTCATTTCTGGGTTTTCAGACATGGAGATTTCACCTAGCCTGAGCTTATACCCGTTGCACCGATGTAAAATTCTGCACCTGGTTTGTGTCTCTATGAACTTTAATTTGCAATAGTTGATGTATCATTTCTTTGATGTCTGTATGAACATGTTTACAAATAGAGGGGTTTGTCATGTTGACATAGGTTCGGCATGCACAAGGGATTCACAACGTAGAAGGCGCACAGAAGTATAAAACATCTCCTGAACTGATTGATCCCTGCCTCTCATCACTTGGATGGGAACAGGTAATTTTGTATTTTGTGTCTTGATATATTAGCTAATAGATCAATTGAGATTGCTCGGCGTGAAAGTTGTCGTTTCACAGGTTCAGAATCTTCGGAAACATGTTTGTGCTACGGGACTACTGCAGAGGATTCAGCTAGTAATCACCTCTCCTATGTTGAGGTACCTAACTGAAAATTCAGGGTACTTTGTTCAATTTCCAATAGTGATGATTGTTGGAGTAGTTGTTTTATAGAGAGTAGAAATTTTGCACAGAAATACTGTGCTAATAGAAAGCATAAACCAAGTAGTACTTGCTGTGGATGCTGCGGATGTGGGATATCCACATTGTGACTTCAAGGTCCAAGGTTCAAAATTTCCAATCCCACCATCTTGAAGCTATGATGTATAGCGCACACCACATGTGAGTGTTCCACATTGATTAAAGAAGAGAGATGAGTTCACTTTATAATGCAAAGGGGCTACTCCCCTTATTGCCATATGGTTTTAAGGTGGAAACTCCTTTGTGTTGTGAAGTGGACTCTCTCTCCTTATGATGGGTGCGGCCCAGGCCCATATTTAACACACCATCTTTAAGTTCTTAGGTTTGGATCATCATATCCCCCCCCACTCCAAGGGCTTGGCCTACTAAATTCGACTAAGATACCTTGAGTTTGAGGTATAATTGGGTTTCTTTATATGCTACATTGAGTGTCAGAAAAATGTCCTTGAAAGAATTTATGACAAATTCAGTTTTGAAGGGAGTAATAATTAATATGGGTTTTTCTATGTTGAGCCCATGTGTTTGTTGAAGATCTATATTGTAGCTCACCTCTTTCAAACATTCTATGGCACACTTATGGTTTTAAAAGTGTCTCAATGATTCCTCCTACCATTGTCTCTCAGTCAATGTATAATGCCAGTGAGATTTTCTGTGATTTACTATTATTTTGTAGTGCTATGTCACTACGTATGGCATATCTTCAGTTCTTCATGTTATGATGTCTATGTCTAACCGAGTACCTGCAGCTTTCCTATTCTCCAGCATTTCAGGAGGAACCTTTCTTCAGTTGTTTCTTTGTTCTTTGGAGGTTGAGAAGGGGACGAGTGCTGGGGTGATCCTCTCTCGTCTTTGATACAACTTTCTTCCTCTTGCTGTTCTTTTTGCATGTTGTTAGCTGCTTTGTTCATGTACTTTTATGATGCGCACTTGTGTTTGTAGGACAATGCAGACTGCGGCCGTAGTTTTTGGTGGAGGCAATCATGAGAGTGGGATGAGTGAAACCCCTCTGATGGTGGAAAATGAGAAGAATGGCCATTGTACTGTATCAAGTCAAAACTGTCCGCCATTCATAACGCAGGAGCTTTGTCGAGAACGGCTGGTGTGTGTATTATTCTATCTGGTGAATGGAGTTATGAAGACTTCTTTGCTTTATCTGTAGGGCAAAGTCCATTTTCAGATCTCTCTTGATCTTGAAGTTTGGTGTATACCTGCTCCATTTTGTTTTTAAGCAAGGAAGAGACTCTTTTCTCTTCTTGAATCTTGATAATCATTCACATTTTGTATCAAAATGTTGAAGTTATACAATGGGAGTCCTTTTGTATGTCTTTTTCGTGGCTAACTTGTACCTTAATACCTCTGACTTAGTGAAGCTTTCACACAGGGAGTGAATACATGCGATAAAAGGGGAAGCATTAGTGAGTACAAGAGTCTGTTTCCAGCAATCGATTTTTCCCTGGTAAGCACACTAGCTATCTTTTATCCATTATGATGGACTGACTTGATTGTTCCTAGTCTTTAAGGTCATTTTTTTTCCTATACACCCAGATAGAAAGTGATAAAGACATCTTGTGGAGAGAGGATATCAGGGAGTCAAATGAGGAGCTTTCAGCTCGAGGAGTGAAGTTCATGGAATGGTAAGCAACCACTAAATATTTATTTATCCTATTCGTCATCATATAAGTTACTGCATCGCCCAATGATTGTAGATTTTGTTAAGGAATCACAACAAAACATCAAAATAATTTATCTGCATGATGTTTCTCCAGCTCGTTTTAACTGATGAGACTAGACTTTTGAAGTAGCTCGGTAAGCTCCCAAATTCTCTATCTCATCAGAGTTCAATTTTCATAAAACCAGTCTTATTGTCTCGTTGCTTGAAGGCTAGGCGCATGTCCTGTTCTTGAGCTTTATATCATCTAGCTACTAGATGGGCCTAAATATTTACTGGAACTTGAGGGCTGAGGGGGGAAAGCTTTTACCTTCCAAACTAAAATGTGTAGACCTTACACCTTAGGTTTCATCTTCGTCATGATTTTGGGAACCTTGTAACTACGTAAATTGTGCCTGAATTTCAATAATCATTTGGGTACAATCTTGAATAATGAAATCTCGGAGATGCATTATATAACATGTAAAAGATTTGGAGCTCTGCCAAGTTCCTACCACTTAGGAACAATTCTTCTTTCTAACATTTTTTTTCCATTGTATGTTGAATAACACATGATATTAGTTGTATAAATCTATCCTAAAATGGTGGATAGGGATAGATCTGATACATCACATTTGTATATAATATACAACATTTATATTTAACACATGTCATGTCATTTATTGGTGTTAAATATCAGCCGCATCGCGACCACATTGTAAAGGTTTTTGCTTACCATGGCTGGGATATAAGGCCGTGCCACAGAAGTGGTTCCGCGATCAATACTGCGATCATGATCGTATCCCCGATTTATTACCATGAGTTGCATATACAACCATACATGTTAGGAGCAAAGTTTCTTTCTAACCTTTAGGAACTAAGAATTTCTGAAAAGATTGGCTCTCAATACAAATAGATTCTTGCAGGCTGTGGACTAGGAAGGAGAGAGAGATCGCCATTGTCACACACAGTGCATTTTTGTTTCAGACCCTGCCAGAGTTTAGCAAGGATTGCCGCCCGTCAACAAAGAATGAGATTTGCAAATTGTAAGTGCTGCCTGCATCTGCCTGTAGTTTAGGCAATTAGTGATTAGTATTATTTTCTTGAATTGTTCTTTTACTAATTGAGGCTTACGCTTAAATTTGCACAGCTTTGCAAATTCCGAACTTCGATCAGTAATTTTGGTGGACAAAAGGTGAGAAGGTAGAACTAGTTTCCATAACAAACATTATGTAAGCTGCTGTTCTTAACCATTGTATTTGTTAATCTGCAGTTTAACAGGAATTGATGCTGTAAGAACAAACTATCCTGGGCATACATCTCTTGCACTTGACCTACCAAGTGACATAGTGAATGCACAACGAGAATCCGATGACAGCCAGCATCAAGAGAGTGTGTTTAATTGAGAGCAGAACAGGAGTAGGCTTTGTTATTGTTCCATTAATTAAGACATGAATCTGGTTCGTATAAAACTTGCAGTGTATATTGAAGTATATAGTTTTTGGATTACCTAAACCCTGTAACTTTGCTTAGATCTCATTCAATATTTTGAATATAGTTCTTAAATTGCAAACGCTTCTCTCTTTGTAATATAGACAAACGAGATTAAGAGGACATATATACGTTTATATTGAAATATGCAAATTATTGCAAAAGCTTATAAATTTGTCTCAAGCATCACCAAAAGGGGAAGTAGAATTTGGAGATGATTTTGGCAATGTTTTGTTGAACATAATATCTTTTCAATGTCAATGGAAAATGATTTTCCATTATAAATAAATATACTTCCTCCGTTTCATATTAATTGCAACACTTTCCATTTAGGGGTGTTTCAAAAAAAATGCAACACTTTCCTTTTTTGGTAAGTTTTGGACTGTAAAATTACTTAAATACCCTTACTTCATAAAATTAGTATTGATTACATACTCTAATCTAAAACAATTAAACTAATAAACCTACTTGATCTTTCTCCTAACTACTCCATAATATCTTCCAGCCACCACCCTTCTTCTCTTCTTCCACAACCCACAAGGCCATAACCCATCTTCCACAACCAACAACCACGACCCCCAACCACCACACCTTCCTCTTCCTCCTCCTCCATCTCTCCTTCGCCGACCACCAGCCAACCCTCCTCCTCCTTCTCTCCCGACCTTTCTTGTCTGTCTCTTTCTCTCTCTTCTCCACTTCGCAACTCTCTCTGAAGAAAGGTAATGGTGGCCGTTGTTAATGGCGACGCGAAGAAGACGACGCGAAGAATGTAGGCGACGCGAAAAAGGTAGGCGACGCGAAGGAAGCGCGAGATCTGAAATGAAGAATCGCGAGATCTTGCAATGGAGATCTTGCAAACGAAGAATCGCGAGATTTCAAATCTTGCAATGGAGATCTTGTTTCAGATTGCGAAGATAAATTCACAATCTTCATCAATCTCCTTATTTGAGCATCTGTCGAAAACTTGCGAAGATCTCTTTCGATCTCCTTCTTCTTCATCGTCTTCATCGTCTTCGATCTCCTTCTTCATTGTTGGAAAATTTTTGTGAATTTTGAAATAGAAGATGGTGGTGGCGGGGTGGTTGTGGTGGTGCTCCCGATGGTGGTGGCGGGATGGTTGTGGTGGTGGTGTTGGCGGGGTGGTTCTAGTGGTGATTTTGGCGGGGTGGTGGCGGGGTGGTTCCGATGGTGGTGGCGGTGGTGGCGGTGGGGTGTGGCGGTTGGCGACTTGGCGTGGTAGGGTTGTAATGGTGGATGCTAAGTGTTGATATAATGTATTTATTGTATTATTAGTTAGTCTAATCACATACCCCTTCCCATCTAATTGTTACTATTGAAAAATTGCCTAGGAGTCCGCAATCTGGAAAGTGTTGCAATTATTGTGAAACGGAGGAAGTAAAAAACATTTTTCTGCATAAAAACATAATTATAGATGTTAAGGAAAAATTAGAAATAATGTAATGAAGATGGGAGGATAGACTTAGGTGAGGAGAGAAAAAGGAGCGGAAACATTAGAGATAATTATGTGACATTCTCTCTTATGAAGGTGGGTATCACTCTACACCACACTAGAATTCCCACGAGAGATGCATGGAGTCTCCCTCCTGCTACCTTTGTTAAAATTAATGTACATGTGAGCCATGATTTGGGAGTGAACTTTGGAATGGTGATCAGGGATGAATGGGGAAATATTGTTGCGGCTGGGGTGAGAAGACTAGCAGCAAACTGGAGTCCTGCGCTTGCCGAGGCTGGGTCAGCTCGTTTTGGGGTGGAAATGGCTCGTAGAATGGGTTTTGAGAAGGTGGTGTTGGAATCTGATGCTCTAAGTGTGGTGCAAGCTATACGAAACCGGCAAATTGGTGCAGCTCCTATTTTTCTCTTGTTCGATGATATCATTGAGATTAGCTCTTTTTTCTCTTCCTTTCAATGTTTTCATGTTAAACGAGCAGGGAACACAATAGCCCATTCTGTAGCTAGGTGGGATGCAGTAGTTGGGTCTGACTATATATGTACTCACTCGTTCCCACAAAGTATTTAAACTTTGACGGGACATGATCTTATTTAATATATCTGGCTTGTTTTCTCTTCAAAAAAAATAAAAATAGGAAGAGAAATAGAAATAACCACATTTTCCTGGAAAATATTTTCAGCTCAACCAAACTCTCTTTGAATAGGGAAAAGGAAATAGAAATAGTCTCCCTCCAAAGAAAAGGAAAGAAAGAAACTGCTTTTCCATAAGACCATAACTGTGTCTTCTTCGATTAACAATGTTGTTTATATTACCTGCAGAGATTCTAAACTACACTATCAGAGAAACACTTATGACTAGAACATGACATTCGTAAATACGACTATGAATCGCCCTTATTGCTTCATAAATTCTGTCTTCACGATCTTTTGCAAATCATATGATAAAAAGGGTGTTTGGCAATTAGAGTTTTGGAGCAAAAAGATAGTTTTAGACCACTTTTAGAATTTTGACTAGTCAAAAACTCTAAAAGGAGTGTTTGGTGAAAGAAAGTTTTGGAATTCAACTCTCAAAATGAAAAAGCTCCTAATAGGAGCTTTTTCTTTAGAGGATTAGGTAAAAATATGTTAAATGACTTTTTTACCTCTAATAATAATACTACACATATGTATTAAAATGTCTATAAATGTCATTTCACACAAACAAATAGCAATAAGCTTTTAACAATCAGTTAATTGTTACCAAACACATTTATAAAAAAAAGTTGTCAAATCAGCAGTCAAATCTGCTGGACAAAAAGTTAAAACTCTAACCGCTAACCCTAAACTCTAACCGCTAAACTCTAAACTCTGTTTGCCAAACAGGGCCAAAATGTTTTTGGCTTGATCTCTATGCGAGCTTCAATCACAGCCATAAGCAAAGCTGTTTTACTAAAGCCCAAAGTTGCCGATGACAAAATGTTCAAATAGACTTTCCAGGCAAACCAAACATTGACAGTGTTCGAGACCCAAACCTATGCAGCAAAAATACAGAAGGGCACTGTCATGAAATGATAGCCTAATAAGTGTAATTTGCCTCAAAGAATAATTACAAAGCCATAAATATCATAAACGAGAACCACCAGAAAACAATAACCTATTGTTCTGCTCATCTGCTTTAAGTTGCTAAGTTTATGGTATTACTATATTGAAAGATTGGTTGGTGATCAACAATCCCAACAAAAACAAAAGAAAAACAGAGAGAAAAGAGGATGGGAGGTCAAAAAACTATATAGAACCTACTAAAAATTTTCTACAGTACAGATACTTCTGTGTTGTCAGCGTGCATCTTCAATTAGATTTCCTTGCATGAAATAGCAAACCTGATATAATTGCAATGAGCAGAATGAAACCAGCAAAGATGATGTTAAAATTACTGGTTGTTAACTTTTTCGAATCACCCTTCATAACATCACCCTGCCTCCTACTAACAGTATAAGCAGTATCAGATGCTCGATGTGAGGGGGCTGCCACATCCCAGAATGATTTGGCAGTTAAGCTTGGAAGTTCCTTTTCTGGTTGCAAGAGCGTTGAGAGATCTTCTGGGGCTTCCATTGACAGCAACTCGACAAAGTGATCTTTAAGGGCCTACATTATCAAATAATTATCCAACGAGGAGTGTCACAAACAAAAGCCAGTTGTCAGATAGCTGAAGGGCGTCCCTAGAAAATTTGGAATAATGCATCATGATACCTCAAGTTATTGGAATGATGCGATTATGTTACTTCAAGCTTAGTTGTTATTACTTGAATCAGAAGATACTTACAAAAATTAACAAATTACAGTAAAATTACATAATCATCCTTAAGACCTTAACTGAAGGCCAATATTTCTCAAGTGAAACTCTTAGGCCCTATATGGCTAGCACTGCAACTAGCATATTTTCCATTCCAGCTAACTTATAATGTTTAACTCTGTTTAGAAAAACTTGAGCTAGCTCTTTGTTTTTGTTTGACTATTTTTGGTTTCTAGATAGCAATCACTTTTGATTTCAATTTCAACCAACTTGTGAATCTCAATTTTCAAGTAGTGAATGTAGCTTTTCGATTTCAGCTAGCATTTCGATTTCCAAACTCCATATTGATTAACTTTACATCTATGAAGTTTTTGGCTAGCTCATGGTTTTTAGTTAATTTTACCTCATACCTAAAGTTGCTGCTATCATCATTTTAAGAGCTATGATAAACATCTAATTGAGAGATGTTTACAAACATCTAACATGAAATAAAATATAATAAAAGGGAGAAAAAGTACTGATTTTGGGGCCTAGGGAAAAGAGTGGGAAAGGGGGGAAACAATGGGATTTACTGAAAGAAAGGGAAGAGGAGTGAGATGATGTGCTACACTTGTCACATCACTATTGGTTCAAACTATATAAATCTTACAATTATTGTAATGTTTGTATTTCAAAAAATATAATTCAAAATTAAAAATAAAAATACTAAAATTCATAATTTTTCGTTCTCTATGAATAGACACCCATTTTGCAATACTTTATTAAAATTTTCATATTTCTCTTCTCCCCCTATTTTCATGTTCTTTCTTTAAATAATTTTGATTCTAATTTTTTAGGTTCATGAGTAAGAATGCTCTAACAAAATAATGTTATTGTAACCGGACATCGTGTTCCTGGAACATTAAAATAGTATTGACGAAATATAGAAAGTGTTCATGTGACATAAATATGCATATCACCAATCCATGTATTATCAAAATTCACGACATGTAGGCCCTTTATGCAATTAAATAATATAGGCCCTTTATGCAGTTAAATAATACTTCATCCGTTTAGAAATAGTTGCACCATTTCATGTTTTCACGCTTGCCGATACATGTTTTCAAACATTAATATCTTCAATTATCAATAAGTAAAAATTATAAAAACTTGATATTAAAAAAATATAAATTGAGACGCATCTCACGAGATCCCATATGACTATATTTTTTCTAAAATATAACGCGAAAGTTTATTTGGTTTTTATAAAGCCATACCGACATATATCTCCATATGTAAATATACTTAACGTAATATAACGCGAAAGTTTTTTTGGTTTTTATAAACCCATACCGACATATATAGACATATGTAAATATACTTAACTTAATATAACGCGAAAGTTTATTTGGTGTGACTAAAGCGATACTCACATACATAGTCCTCGGGCCGAAAATACTTCAGTTAATAGAAAGCGAAAGTTTATTTTTATAATATAACCCCCACTGTAAATATAGTCATAACTTTATATAAAACGAATAGTCACTGAAAATAATTTTCTTTTTTGTATTAATAATTATTCAATAACAAATTAGTTAATGTAAAATTATAAGTCAAAATAACAAAATAATACATATAAGTGTTCGTTATTATAATATGCTTGTTTAGAGTACGTATATAAGTGTTAGTTATTATAATATGCTTGTTTACAGTACGTATATAAGTGTTCGTTATTATAATATGCTTGTTTACAGTACGTAATATAAGTGTTCATTATTATAATATCATTGTTTACAGTGTGTAATATAAGTGTTTGTTATTAAAATATGATTGTTTGGAGTACGTATGTAAGGGTTCACACTATTTATATTTCACGAACAATAGTATATGTTCCAGAAACATAAGTCCTATTTTACTGTTTCCGGAACACAATATTGTGCTGCAATAACACATTTGTGCTAAAGTTACACATTAAACATATTTATATCGCATGAACACTTTCTATATTTCGTCAACACTATTTTAATGTTTCAGGAACACAATGTCGGGTTACAATAACATTGTTTTGTTATAGCATTCTTACTCATGAACCCAAATAATTAGAATAAAAATTATTTAAAGAAAGAACATGAAAATAGGGGGAGAAGAGTAATATGAAAATTTTAATAAAGTATTGCAAAATGGGTGTCTATTAATAGAGAACGAAAAGTTGTGAATTTTTGTATTTTTGTTTTTAATTTCCGAATTATATTTTTTGAAATACAAACATTACAATAATTGTAAACTTTATATTGTTTGAACCAACAATGAGGCGACAAGTGTCGCATATCATCTCACTCCTCTTTCCTTTCTTTCGGTCATTCTCATTGTTTGCCCCCTTTCCTACACTTTTCCCTAGGCCCCAAATCAGTACTTTTTCTCCCTTTTATTATATAATATTCCATGCTAGATGTTTATAAACATCTCTCAATTAGATGTTTATCATAGCTCATCATTTTAACTTTCTTTTTCACCTAGTCTCTAGCTAAAGACAACTACATAATCATTTTCAGCTATCTTATCACCCTTGATTCGTTCAAGGGATAAAGATCAATTTACTCCACAACGGAAGCCTTGATTACCCTACTCCCCTTCAAGATTCCATAACTTAAAAAGAAATAGGAAATTTAGCTCAAGAAATGAGAATTACAAACCTCAAAATCTTCAGTCGGTAAAAGATAGTCACAAATGAAAGTGCCTGCCAGCCAAGGTATGAATACTCTCCGAGGAAATGGCAATATGCATTGCTTTCTGCATTTATAAAGATCAAGAGTTGATTACAAGAGACTGAGATACATGATGGGTAAGTTAAAGATGTCGTAACAGTTTCCATGAATTTCTCAACAATCAATGTGATCGTGCATGAAAAGATCCAGAAAGGTCTACATACATACAGCTCAGACCTTATAGTAGGCATATTATTTCGGAAAGACCCCAAGAAAACATATTCTTCGATGATAGTAATGACTGAAAATTAAGTGCAACGGAAGTGAACCTATCAGCTAATAGTATTCCAAGAATAAGTCTATTTTCCTTTTCTAGGGTGCTAAGAACTAGGTAATAAACAAGCAAATCACAGAATAAAAGAAGAACTAAGCAAGGATAGGAGCTGATTTGATTAGATCAAGGTGAGGTAATCAAATACAGCTCTCAACCATTCCAGAGGGCCAAGTTCTCTCCCGAGTGTTTCTCTCTCTAAATTTCTGGATGCCCTACAAACAAGTTATCTCCTTATTTATACCCCTATAACTGGATCTCTAACCAACTCTGACATATTCCTTCCTTTTCTAACGAACTCCCTGTATACAGTAATATCTATTTAATTACAGCATGAGTATAAAATAAAGTTAATTCCCTTCACGTCCTTCCTTGCTCTCCTTGTGTATGTGAACCTGGTAGGGGGTCTAGCTGATGATGTTGCATAGGGGGAGGTGAGGGGGGGGCATTGAAATTCCATGATGGGCTGAAATGTAAAGATGTAGTACCTGCACCTGATTCTCAGTTATATCATATCTGAACTTGTCAGATTTATTAGCCTTGAACTTAACTTGTGAAGTTATCTGAACATGTTGGCTCTCATTTTGACTTATCTAACGTAATGTAGTTCTGAATTGAACTTGGGTAGCCCTTATTTACCTTGAAATTAACTTATCGAACATATTTGAGCTAATCTCAACTTATTAGCCTTGACCTTAACTTATCAGAAGTTTTTTCACCATAGATGTAAATTATGTACGTAACTGAATGAACTTGGAACTCCAGAAGGAAGAAAAAAAAAATTAGAGAGGGAATGAGGCGGAGATCAGGCAAGAAAGCGATACATAAACGGCTAACAGGTCACCGTTCATATGAGTAACTAAAAACTGCTGCTCCTCATCAATAAGGAGTTTGATACAGCATCAGTAACTACCAAGAAGCATGTGTGTTTTTAGCATATAGTTGAAACTATATATGATAATCTAAATCAACAAAGCCATCTACAGGACTCCTAAAAGCAATTCTAAACAATAAATTGAAAAGGCACATAGTAGCTTTAAGAATCCTATATACCAACCCCTCTGTCTCCACCACCCCCCCTCCCCAAGAAAAAAGAAAACAAGGAACACTGATCATTTGGACATTGACCTACAGAGTTTCAAGATTATAAAAGAAACCATATAATCACAAAACCTGAGGTATCAAACAATTCTATCAAACACCCGAAAGGAGGACAAGCCGTCATGAAAGTATTACCTCAAAGGCTGTTGGATAATATCATAGACAGATCCTTTACTAAATCTCTCAATGTTTGTTCCAGAACCATCTTCTAAAGCTGCAACAGTTTCCCTATCAGCCTCATCAGAGATAATTTCCAATCTACTTCTCAGGCTCATGATGATATCTTCCTACATGAAACAAAAATCTTTTACATGTGTACTTATAGATTGAAAAACAATTAGCAGAGACAAGACAATGTTATCTAACACCATTCATACGTTGATACTACATGGGGTGATGACACAGGTAGTTCTCATTTGTTGAGCAATTCACCCTCTTTATCATAAGTTGTAACTAATTATAATTAACATTGATGCACCAATTCTTTTTCTCCACTTTAGACTAATATTGCAGTGTTCCTCATTTTAGTCATGCATATGCCAAATCCAGATTCTACAAGTATCATGTATAGTATAAGGAACGAAATGTAACAGAGGATTAGAAAGATCAAATTAGGAAGATTCCAGTATTCCACCAAGATAAGGAACATC
This sequence comes from Beta lomatogona, assembly GCA_947646795.1. NCBI lineage: Eukaryota > Viridiplantae > Streptophyta > Magnoliopsida > Caryophyllales > Amaranthaceae > Beta > Beta lomatogona. Next base: position 1,303,572 of record CANSNZ010000977.1, on the reverse strand, counting down.
TTCAGAAACATTTATTAATACCTTTATATCAGCCACAGCTTGTGAAATGGGTTCTTTTGAGTTAAGATATGAATAAGAACACACTGTACCAGAAAAGATGAGAACCCCAACAATGTCTTTCTGGCTGCTGGCTTCACACACACAGACACAACACCAAAAAAAAAATAGTAAAGATTATGCTTAGTAGAAAACAGCATATGCTTAGTAAAGAATTATATATGCACCTTCCAATGATAGATTAAGAGGCAAAAGCAGTTCGACATCATGTACATCATCAGATGTGCATGGCTCTTCCGCAGTTACATCAACCTATCAAATCCAACATAGTCAGAAACTGTAAACTTCTAGTGTCACAACATATACAGAAATTGTGTCAAAGATATGAAACGGCATACGGCATAATCATGTTAAGCAACATAGTGCTTCGATTTTTCAACGTAAACATTAATGTTTCTGTACTTCTATCTAAGAGGCTAAGATACACCTCAATCAGAAAAGGACAAAAATTGCATTCATAGATTTCAGAGGACTGGTACAATTATCTTTCAAAGATCACCATCCTTTTAACAAACACTTGTATCAGCCAAGCTGACTCTAAAGTCCTCACCATTTCACAACTTTCAGAAACTTTAGTCAATTTTTCAGAATTGGGGTGCCGGGGGTTATCCACCAAGTAAACTAAAGAGTACAACTAAACAACCTGTAGCTCACTTGTCCACATATCAACAAAAAAAGCTAGAACCAAAAGTGCCATACCCCTGAGAAACTTACAAGTCTCCCATACCAAAATAAAAGGTAAAAAAGAAGTCCTCAATCATGAGAACCATGCATGATTATTATCTGCAAAATCAAGGAAAAACAATTTAAGTTCATGAGCTTGACTCCAGAAGTCCTCAAACTATATAACTTAGACGCTTGCAGCGGTAAGGTGCTGCCATTCAAGATCTGCCCATTCATGACCTTCCAAGCATACCACCATATAGCCAACAGGCCAAGCTTCCGCAAATCTGTAATCTAATTATATTCAACTTCCTCTTTCAAGCTACAAGAACAATCCAACAAAAACTCAACTGCCACAAAGAAATCACCAAAGGGCAAAGCAGAATTGGGTGATAGGCTGACTCTTTATCAAGTCTGCACATAATATATCTGCTTGCAAGGCTGACATTCCCCCATTTGAGTGTATCTCTGTAGAAAACTAGGACTTTTACCCTTTTTATCTGCCCATGCAAAAAATCATGATTTAGGAAAAGCCTTAGACCTTCAAGTAGCCTTGGAAGAAGGAAGGATAGTGAGTTATCACCTCCTTGGAGCATATTGCAGACCTTTTGCACAGCAAGCACACCCTCTACTCTGCGCTTTGTGGAGGCAAAGCATAGATTCTCATCCAACAGGTCAAAACTATGTTAGATAGTGAATTCAGCAGTAGTGCACATTGCTTCCATTTCCCAGTCATTGAGTAGTCTGCAGAAGGATAAGTCCTCGTATATTAGGGAATCATTCCGTCACACCGCCTCACTCCTCATCCACCATAGCATCATTGAGAGATGCCACACTATAAAAAGCTAGAAATTGAGCTTTCAAGATTCATTCACCACACCAAACATCATGTCAAACGAACACTCTCAACTCTCAAGAGTCGAGACACTCTTTAACCTACAACCTAAAATAGACCGAAAAAGCTCCGAAGTCAATAAGATTTTTATCTCATATCAAAGTCAAGTGGGTAAGAGTAGATTTTGCTCCACAAGACAATCTATCTACTCCATATTCAGCCTAGGCGCACCTAAGGCGCACAATTTTTTTTACATCATATTTCTAACTTTCCTAAGTTGCACCTTACTTCAATCAAACGCATCGAAACGTGCAGTGCAACTTAAGCTTTTTTTAAAACATTGGGCGATACCCAAGACCGAGAATCTGACTCAGGTGTTTCGACCTAAAATGAAGAGTCCGAGTCATGTAGCTTGTAATTAAATTCGCTCCCGTGTACTTAACAAAAAATCCAAAAAAAGCACAAACACCCTCATGGGGAATGTAAATAATATTTTAGGCAAGAGAGTAAGAAAAGTAACGTTAATAAAGATCTTTGTATCTTACCAAATTTCCATCAATAATTGCTTTCGCGCCTTTCAACTCCTTGGCATGCAACGATATTCCATCAAGCAAGACATCATTCAACATTTTGGCATTTGACAGATTTTCACCACAAATTGGAATTCTGAAAATGATCGTCATAAGAAGAAAAAAGCCATAATTGGTTAGTGCTAAATATTCTCTTTTGGGTAATACATACCTAGACACATATATATGTATATATATACACACACATGGAAAGATCCAACCATAAGTTTCATTAAAATGAGAAGGATCTATGTGCAACTTTTTTGAGTCGAAAGTGCATAGTATTACAAAAGGCATCTTTTTCTTTATAACTATAAATACATTATATATACTTCCTTCGTTCTTTACTAATCCCTTTCTTTTTTATGGAAGTTTGCTATTAATCACTACATACCATTTTTAGTTTTTTAACTCACATATCTACTTTTTCACATGGTATTGGGGATTACTTGCTTTCTTGTTTGCCTTAATGTGTGCTCAAGCCATATGAAATGATTAATAAAGAACATAGGAAATATATGCAAATAAATGACCCTAAACCCTTGTTACCCTTCACATAATTCTTATTTTCATCTTCTCATTTGACACTAAAATGCCCTAGACAGTGAATTTATAGGAATTAACTCAAGACTTTAACAGAATAATAACCTCAAATAAGCTGCAACACTACATATAATGGCCTTACTGGACCAACAAAAACAAACAGCACATCCACACAGTAGTAGGCAATGGCCCAATGCTGCAGTGGAGGGCACAAAATGTTAGACAAGTACACAACTTTTTGTTTCCCAAAGCTGGTCATGAATTTCTCATCCAGCGGCTCAAGGGAAAGAGCATGCATTATGCCCCAGTGGAGTCAGACTCAGACATCTGCTTAGCCCTTGCCTCAGTCTTCCTTTGAAAGCTGAGGTTCATAAGATTGACCTCGCCTGGAGCAGGGTCTGAGCAGCAGCAGGAAAAGACTAGATACCACAATTTTGTCCCCAAAAGACATTTATTTTCCCTTTTTCAGTTTCACCAACTCAAATAACACAATTTGCAGCAGTTTTATGTGGAAGAAATCACAACAGCCCATCATAGATGGGGCCATCAATTTGGTATTGACTCTCTCTACACCACTTTACATTTAGAACTCCAGACAATAATAGGACATAGAAGTAGTGCCAAGTATCCCAGCATCACAAGAGAACATGAAAAATATTAAATATCCAGTGTCAAAAAGTGGACATGTATTTACAAATTAAAGGTTTCTAGTAAGAAAGGTACTCCTATAATAATAACTACCAACTCCTCTAATTAAGACGATAGTTTCACGCTAAAGGCAGAGGGAGCACTACACAGCACATTGGGGACAATACATTAACATAACAATAATCCATGTAGTATTCCAATCATCAAACAACAATAACTACAAACAAGATGTGCCAAAATAATATAGTGATCAATCCAGAAACTAGGTATGTACCTCATATAGAAATTGTAGCTGCACCTAAAAGTCTGGAGGGAATTTAGAATCCTTCCCATTTTAAAATCACAAGGTCGTAGACTACTTGATGTTATATTTGAAGACACAGAGCAATTTCGACATGTCCATCTGTTTGAATCAGATATAAATGTCATTACCAAAAGGTTGCAAAATAAATTCCAAATGAGCAAGGTAATTACCACTTACCTTCTAGGGCTATAAGATATGTGAAGAAGCAACATCTCTTGAAAATCATTTTCCAATGAAAAAGCTGCATCTGCTACTCCCTTAACAGTCTGTTCAAGAAAATATAGTCAAATATTGTTCTATTGATCACAATTTGCAAAAGAACCATGGGGTGTAGGCACATAGAACATTCAATTCGATAGCTCCAGAACGTCCTCTAAGAGTAATCTATACAATAAAAAAGGGAATCTGAAAGAATATAGGGACGAAATACTACTGAAGTTCCACACTTCCTCCGTTCCAATTTAGTTGCAACACAATGTTCCAATTTAGTTGCAATGTTACCTCTTTTGGATTTTTTTTGCTCTATCTCTCTCCTTGTCTCATGGGTCTCCTTTTTATCTCTCTCTATCTCTCCTAACTTAAATTATAGTGCATTTCCCTATGTCGCAATAAAAAAAAACAGAGGAAGTAGCTTAGAAATATCCTAAATTTCACTCATCACTGAACCGTAAAACAATTACGTAGAGAAAGCAAGGGTGAGTTACAGTTGTGAAGATGTTTGAGGCAAAAGAAAGGATACTTTAGCACTAGGAAAAGATTTTTATGTTTCCGTCACATGAATCTTGTAATATATTGCTTACGTGAACAGGCTGACACAAAACGATTCATAACCGACATATAAGACGCACTATTAAGTTTCATTTGTGGCCCTTTTGGTCAGTAGTAATGAATGACGTAAAGGTAAGTTGGTAACGACTTCTAGAGTTCTAGTATAATTTTTTCTACGGAAAATCTCATGTCGGTGTCCATATGCTTAACTCCCACCAAAGCATCTATCTTCTTCTGAAGATTTCATTACCATCCATTACTCCTTTAGATAGTATTTGGTGATGACATTGTTACCTAACTCGCTAATCCCCTGCGAATTGCAAATTGAGATAAGCAAATTATGGTTGATTTTGGTTTATTTTTGGCCTATTTAGGGTAAATTGCGAATTCAAAAGGTGAATTAGATAGCAAATTAGGTAACTGTGGGTGGTAATGCAAGTTGATGAAGAAAAGCACATGTGTGAGGATAAAATTCATTACCATGAAAATTGACATGGAATTCTTCTAACAAAATTACATTAAAGTTCATTACCATCACTACTATTTAATAGCGCCTATAGAAGAGGTCATTAGAGGATAATGCTTCATATCAAGAACACGATTACAACGTTAATAAATCAAAGCTCAAAATGCCAATAGAAAGAATGTAAAATAATAGAGATAATTCACACCAATAGCATCTGTAGATATAACATTATATTTAAGTCGACTTTCATTTAGCTACACCCTCATAAAGATTTCTAATGATAAAATTATTATTGCCACACGTGTCTAGGAGCTCAAAATTTATATTGTTTATTCAGGCACTCGTGTCAGCGCGCACAATTTTCTTGCTTTTATTGATTTCATACGTTTTTTGGCCATATTGGTTCTTTATGAAAGAAATCTGGCGAGATATTTTCCATATCTACATGGATCGGGAAATAGACTTTAATATATAAAAAAAGTCAGAATAAATTTTTATTTCATGCATTAGCTTTTGTATATATAGTTTTCCCATGACTATTCTCTCATAAACACATTACTTTTCAGAGAAAGAAAGAGAGAGAGGCAGCTGATTATTCAAGATTCAACAATTCAGCCATCGTAAAGAAGAAACATCCAATGGCCCGTACCAAGCAAACTCCTCGTAGATCTACAACATCACAGGCTCCAAGAAAGCAAGTGGCCTTTAAAGCTCCAAGTAAGCCTTTCCCAATCACAATTGGTATGCCAAAGCCCCATGAATACCAGCCTGGCACTATCATTCTTCGAGAAATCCAAAGGCACCAGAAAGCTAATCGGCTACGGATTGGAAAAAGTCCCTTCCAAAAACTCGTATGCGAAGTAGCACAGAATTTGGAGGTTGACATGCAGTTCCAAAGCCATGCAGTCTTAGCTCTTCAGATAGCATCTGAGGATTACCTTGTTGATCTCTTTGCAGATGCCAACCTCTGTGCTGCTCATGCTAAGCGTGTCACTGTCATACCAGACGACATCCATCTGGCTCAGATGATCCGCAATAAACATGCTTAAACTTGTTTCAACTGCATATCCTCTTAAATTATTCTAGTCTTTCCAATTAATTCACTGCAACAGTATCTAATCTTAATTAAATACTACAGCCTGGAATAATAATAATAATACATGTTCGCTATAATTGTTGTTTTTTCTTTTTGCTACGCTTGCTATTCTTCATGGAATTAAAACTCTCCCGTTCCGTTACAGAACGGCCGTTCTGTAACGGATTTTAGATTTACCGTTCCGCGAAATCCCGTTACGGAACACCATAATAAAAATCACATATTTCTCGGCTCTCGCCGCGTTGTTCATTCCGTAACGCGAACTCGCCACGTTAGAACACTTTTATCCCCGTTACATCCGTTCTTTTCAAACATTAGCCAAAAATATTTTACGATTTAATTATATAGCTGAGGAAACATGATATTCTGATAGATTTGATTATATTATGTTAGTAATAATGCTTCATAAACTAAAACAATGTAAATAAGATTAGAACATCTTACTCTGATTTTTTTTAAATTCACGCCGCGTCGGCCGCGAAACGTTATTTTTCCCGTTACAAGCCGTTCCCGCGACAAGGCGACCGTTCCCGCGAACGCTCGACCGCGTTTTTTTTCCCTGCTATTCTTATTGCGACTCTTGTCTCTTCATTCTCTTGCGATTATCGTTACTGTTCTTATTTGGAAATTATTGTCATACGCCGTTTGGGAATGAATACAGCAAATTTCTTCAAGGAAAAAAAAACTCAGAAATTTGGTGACGGCAAGCAAAATGTGATGAAGGTAATTGAAAGATTAAAGAATGACAGTATATAAATTGTCATTACATGATCAATGTATGGATTCATGCAACTTTTTTGGCTTCCCAATGATCTGCAAGATTAAAGCAAAAGTTGTAAAACTAATTCTTAGACTGTTTAGCTCCAGGTTTGAAGATGTGGGTTGGATACCGGTCTTAGAAAGAGCAGTGGTGTCGCTAGAACAGATTTGATACGTTGATCGCACACCAGATTTTAATGATTCTGTTGTACCCCAATATTATTATGATAGTATAATAGATTCTAGTACTTAATTAAACCTTCAATATTCCCTAGACAAATTGTTGTCATATATGACACAGATTTTGATACTGAATAAGGTTGTTTGGACCCATTATGTTTAATACAACATTATAGCTACTGATGATCGATTTTAACAATATCAAATAACAAAAAGAAAACGAAATAAAAACCTTTGGTGGTCAACAACTCCACCAATCCATACCAACCTCATTTATACATATCCTTTTTCTCTCTCAAAGTCTTCTTTAGTTCTCTACTCTGGAAGAATATGACACTCAGAGAGAAGAAAAAAATCAGCTCTTCCAGAAACCCAACGTTCCCATATGAGGTTAAGCTTACCTTCAAGCTTGAAGCTTAAGCAGATTTGAATGTAATCTGGACACCGGTACAAGTGCCGGATACGGGTATGTGTCCAAGTTTTTTATTTGGATATGGGTAAGGGGACACCACAGGTGTGTTTCTGTGTGTGTGTGTGTGTGTGTAATGATTTAATAATTCTTATATAGTTTGTATGTATTAATAATTCTTACAAAGTCGGAATGATTTAGGTATATATAAAGCTAAAAGTGAAAACATTAAGCAATAGTAAAGCAGTAATAACATCAACCGATGAGTGATTTGATTTCTAATATCCTAACCAATACCATTTTAGGAAATATATTTAATCCTTATTGATAGCACGCTCCTCACATATATTAAACACCCATTATCATTTTTAATATATGTAATATGTTGACAGAAAACAAAAGAACATATGGTTGTTCTTTATATGGATGCTAGACCTATGTTACTACGCATTTTCATTCTACCTCAAGTACCCGTGTCGGATCACTCGAACATGGGTATGGAATATGGATACTTCGACATTTCATTTTGGGCCGAGATCATGGAACATTTTAATAAAATAGATGTGTAGACACTTGGGCACGAACCTGTGTCAAACATAGGTACCCGAGTCTAAGTAACATAGTGCTAGACGGAAAACCAAAGTAAATCAAATAAATAAAACATTTGGGACCTTAACCCAAAGCCCAACCAATGTTTTAAATGAACCGCTAAGGTCAAACACTGAAAGGAATATCGATAAGATTTTCTCTCTCCTCTTCCTCTCTCTTCTTCTTCTTCTATCATTGTTAACCTATCACCATTACTGTCTCCTTCTCTAGCAATTTAACATCACCCACGTCAAATCTTTCTCTCTCTCCCCCTCGCTATCTCCGACCTTGATTGGCTTGCAAAAGCAGCTGCGTCCGAGTCCGCGTAACATAGTATCTGGCTATGGTACCCAGATTCCGTACTCTTGTGTCTTGTCGACACAGGTTTGTGGAGCATTTTACTGAGTCTGAGGGTAACATAGGATCTTGCTATGGCGACTGCATCTGACGATGACAAACCTGCGTAGCCACTGTGAGGCCTTCTTGTTCTTCCTCTTCTTCTACTTCGTGGAGCCGTGCTTTTATTTTTGGTTAGTATTCAAGTCTTTTACTTTCGTTCTTCAAAAACTTTCAGAATTTTGTTCTCTAATATGCAAGAATACGACTGTCCATAAGAGAACACAAATACTGAAAAGGCTCTCGCTCGTCATGTTGTAACGTCAAATGCAGGCAATTCAGGTTTTTCACGGTGGACCAACCAATTTCGTGAATGCCCCCAATCAGAACCAGCAAATTTCAGTTCACCGAAGTGGAAAACGATACAACTTGGATGAACCAAAATTGCAAGGCCACGTAATAACACCATGTTCGCAATTTCATAGAAGCAATTATTTAAAATTATTAGGACCACAACTATTGGCTAATATTCAAGCACCTGAAATGCAAAACTAGCCTATGTCCAAAGTGATTATGTTGAAAACTTTTGGCGTTCTATTCCACCTTCTCAGTTGTAATATCTAACTAGGTAGCGTGGAAACAGAAGAAATTTCCAAACGGAAACATTTAGATATGGGGAAGTGGCAATTCAAGACTTCATGTAAGCAAGGAAACATTAATTAATAGGAAATTCAAATTTTTCCATTTCTTATTAGGTATATCATAATTTTTATCCAGTTTGTTCTTTTTTTGGTCATAAGTCTATTTACGGCCCGTTTGGTAAGAGGCCATAAATGGTGGGAATGGTAATGCATTATAGTGTAAATTTGTACTAGAATTCCAACGTCATTACCTATGTTGATGCTACTTCATCACAAGATATCCATTTTCTTCTTAAAATCTCATTACTATCCATTACCACTTGGGAAGGTGGTATTGGATGGTAATGAAAATTTATAAAGGGAAACCCATGTTTTGTGATAAAGTTTCATTCCCATGGTCATTGACATGAGAACTTCTTTACAAATTTACACTAAATTTCATTACCATTACCACTATTTATGATCACTAACCAAACGGGCCGTTAGTGCTTAATGCTAAGAAACCAAACTTTTGTTTTCGTTAATTGTTAAGGTTCAACTTATAAGCCCAACCCACAAAGGTTTTTTTTTTCTTTCTGGTATAACACCAACAAAAATTTAACCCTACCGGCTTCCTCACATGAATAATCGAAATCAAGCTTGTGACGTGTGTCTCTCCCTCTCCCCCTAGACACTTTTTCCAGCTAAGTAGCTAAGGCAGAAAGAGATGAAACCACAGTAGGAGAGACAGAACATATGGACAGAGAAGAACAACCGCCACCAGCCCACCGGCAACTGGCGACCATGGTTGTCACAGCAGATGAAGCTGGCAAAGGCATAGCCGGAGTCTACTGTGAGTGAGAGTGAGAGTGAGAATGATATATGATAGAGAACATATGCTGTTGTTCCTTGTTTCCGTGCTTCAATAAGGTCTCATCTCGGCTATAAAAAAAGAATTATACTACAAACAACAACCTCTCCACCCATAAACATCTTCACACTGCCAGCAGCCCCCTCCAAATAATTATGCACCTCAACATTATCCACCTATGCAACCACGTAGTGATACTAATGAGATAAAGTTTACACTTCCAGAATAAACCAGTGAAGGTAAACCTAATGGATTCATGAATGCAGAGAATATTTTCATCACTCAAGGAGTTCTAGAAGAAAGACGTGCTGCCTTTGCAGTTGAGTGAAAAAAAAAAATCCTCCTTGCTGTGAGCACAAAATGTACTATAAGTTGAATGACCTAGCCCAAGAAGATATCTTGTCAATGCATACACCCTAGACTTTCATAAAGTGTATGCCAGATGCCATTTATATAGTTGCCAGAGCAACAGATATGCCTGGAATTATATAATATAACATACTAAAATTGTCATGCATTCAGAGTCTATACAAACATGGAGTATCCATGTCTAATATTGTCACCATTCAAAGGTAAATATCAAGGTTCAAATTTGTACTAATCCATGCCTTCTTCTCTATAACTCAAACATCGCCAATAAAAACATTGACACTAAGAGTTAGGTCCAAGCCATATTTACCTGGCAAAGTACAAGTGTTGAATTCTTGAAGACAATTTCACCAACCCACACATAGATACCAATTACCTTGACACCACCTACCAGCAACCGAGAAACCTGAACAAACAACAAAATTAACAACCTCCAAATGCAAGCAATGCCAAAGACCAAACATATTTTAACTACTTAGCATAGTCAACCAAGAAACCTTTTAAAGCATCTATTCCTAAAACACTAGACGACGACAACAACAATGTCAGAGCCTTAGTCCCATTACAATAATCAGCTCGGCCGCGCGATATAGAATCCAGACAATCACACAGCAATAAAAATGCAAATACCAAGCTACCTAAAAGTAACTTCAAATTCAACAAAATGCAACTCAACAAAGCAATAAAAGCAAAATATATACCTGCCGAGCGTGTTCGGAGATCCAATCGTTATCAATGAAGAGAGAAGAAGAGTCAGGTGAAGATTTAGGCTTGGAACCCTTCTTCTTATCGGCTTTCAGAGGTTCAGTGATGGAACAAGGAGGATTTCCGGCATCATTAGGAGGTGTTGGAACTAAATCAAAGATAAAAGCTCGATCTAATTTCCGATTAATCTTGCCTAACACTAACCCTACCTGTTGAGAGAGAACATTCAAAATTGAAGTTTGGTGCCCTAATTCTGAGAATTTCGGAGGAGAGAGAAAGAGAAGGAACAGACCTGAGCAGGAATTGCAGATTGAGCAAGACGATCTTCGGCTGATTGAAGGCGAGTTTCTTCTCCCACCACTGCTTTCACCATTGTTAGTCTGTGTGATCACTTTTCAGAAGCTTCACTTCAGAAGTTCTATTTCGTTGAGTTTGACAAACTAAAATTAGTCGTCTGGGTTATGGTGCTGAATTGCTGATCGTGTGCGTCCCGTCGTCTATCGTCTTTATTTTTTGTTACTTTTCGGCTTTACACAAAGAGAAACACTTTAATAGCAAACTGTTCGCCAATGAACAAAGAGTTACGGCCTACATCTCCTTAATAAAAGTAACCATGGTTTCTTGGTTTCTTTTTTAAGAAAATTTTCTTAATTATTTTTTGACATCTTTACATGAATATATGTTTTTGGACGTACAAAAATCACTATGAATGTGCAAATATAGTTTTCACACGTACAAATAAAATCATATGAGTGTACAAAGTAGATTTTGGATGTACAATATATAGTATGGAGAAAGGTAACAAGGTAAAAAAAAAATGAGATTTTTTTTACCCAAAGCTTAAGCTTTTTTTTTGTCTTTTAATAAGTGTTAATGGTTAGTTTGCTGGTGAACCGTTCGCTATTGAACAAATTCTCCTAGAAAGTTTGTTTGGCAGGTGGGCTGAACCAACCCTTCAATATTAGAGTTGTTCGATAATATAGAAAAAATGGCAAATCAAAACTTACTAAAATTTTAACAAAACTTGTTATAACTTAATTTCACTTGAACTCATTAAATTAAGTTGAAACTTATTAGAATTTGTTTAAACTTATCTAATTTTTTTACTTTTAGATGAGTCAATATAGAAAAATCAAATTAGGGACATATAAATCTCAAAACGAACACTATCATTACTAGTTCTTTTGTTTGCAAGAAATTAGCCATAAGGCCATGACCAAGTCCTTGCTTTTGGACCAATGGCACACTTGGTCATCATATGATTCATTCTAATTATGACAAATGTTGTCATGAATCCTTTATCTCTTTCTTGTGTCAAGCTTGATGACACATCTTCTGATCTTCATGACAATTTTGTCATGAATGGCAAATGCTCTAAGGACTTGTTCTTACACCGTAAAAGAAAATTTTTAAGGAAAAATGAAATCATGGACATTCCATGATTCCAATATGTTTACAGAAGTTATGATAAAGGTCACCCCTGTTCAATTCATAACTAAAACATTATATAACTACATTTCATGTGAAGATAACACTATCCTGAGACAACTAAGCATTGGCTTTCATAGTGCCAAATGTGACAACAAAACTTCCAGAAAAGTTGCTAAATATATTCAAACTCTCACGAGCAAGACCTCACACACGAACCACGTATCACAAGAAATCAGAAAACCAAGCTTACTTCGCTAGAAACATCACAAGTACTTGTTCCAAAGACATGATCAGCTTAAGCTCACTTCCATAGAGCAAGCACTAAAGCTGGCTTGCCACGAGTCGTCTTCCAGAAACAGATCAAGTTCAAGAACAGCAAAAAAATTTAGACACTTCACACTTCCTATCTTAATCATTTGAAGCATGACTTCTGGGTTTAGCTGGCTTGATGTTTTCCTTTGTAAACCACGTGGAATACAAAAATTGCTTATGAGGTCCAACATGGTTGCAGAACAATTTAAGTTTCTGCCTCTCTCTCATCCATCTCATAACTGTTTTCATCTGTGATTTGCTTGTCAGTTCCTTCAAACCAACTTCCTGAAAGGAATCAAAGCTCGGTTAAGACCAAATTACCAGATTTCCCTATGTTCATAACGTCATAGATACATCAAATAATCGGTGATGACCAGAACAAATATAATCTAGATTCTAGTAACTAGACAGCATCTTCTCAAAACCATTTAGGATAAGTCGCTCTCAAACCAAGGTATTTTGGATAAATCGTATCGTTTAATCAAAACAATGAAGACTCAAACTACCAACTTTGTATGATCAACATCTTAACCATAAACACGAAAAATGACAAATACACTTATTTTCAGCACTCACAAATTAACAAATATCTTGATTACCTAGCAGTAACTCAAAAATGAAGCTTGAACCTAAGAAATCGTGAGCTAAGACATTCCTCAACTGTCCATGTGGATGTGGTTGTGTGACTTGTGTCCACATGGATAAAATTCATGATTGTAGTGGCTAGAAGGCCATGCTATCATAGTTGGAAATCAAATCAAACTTCTGACAAAAGTTCATCTGATGATGAAAGGAATAATGCAGGACCAATTTTGCTGAAGATTACAGCAGCAGATTCAAAAAAGCCTGACAGTCCAAGGTTCCAAATTTGATGTAACTTAACAAACCAAAACGTGTGAAAGAACCGCAAACCAAAATAGGCAGGGCTCTGGCTCTTTTATATGTCTGTAACAATACCCCCTTTCAGAATTGGACCAAAATACCATGCATCAGCATAACTATTAAGCAATATATAAATAGCAACCTGTGATCCCAAAGAAATCAGAATATACCTCACAAAGTCATGCAAACATGTCATACAACAAAGAAAGCAAGTAAAGTTCCCTATAAAGCAAAATCTCTTACGTAATCTCAACTCCACAACTGTGCATTCATGATCGAAATCTACAATTAGCTATAGCTTTAGGAGCTTTGCCAAATTCCTCCCCGAGAGGAACAAAAAATTGTTCATACCATGGCCAAACTTAAACAATTTTTCATACAACATTAATAATTTTTCGTTTATTTTTTATACCACATCTATCATTCGTTATGCGACATTAATAGTTTTGTGTACAACATTTGTCATTTATTATACAACACTACTATTTCTAGGAAACAACATAAAATCTACTTCATTATCTACAAAAATGTCATGAGAGGAACATTATTCGTACTTCCCTAAGAGGATTTAGGCACTTCTCATAGCTTTAGGCAAATGTCTTCTCCACCTTATTCCACAAACTTATTACTTATTCTTATCAGAATCACATCAGACCCGATCACCTTATTTCAGGTAAAGAGAACATAGCCTTAGCCTCTACTGGTAATCTACCATTTTTAGAGCATTTGGGCAAAACAAAAACGCTTTACAAAAGTGGTCTTCCTATTTCTCTTAGTTTAGAGTTTAGGCTCAATTTGTTTTGGAGGAAAATGATATTCCCCATCTTCCGTTGTTTGGTTAGACAAGGGATTTTAAAAAGAAAACTAAGGTGGAAAAGAGTTTTTCATCCCTATGTAAACATTTTCCTCCAAAATTTGAACGAAACCCATTTTCCTCCATTCTCTCATTCTCAACATCTCTATTTTCCCCTACTTAGCATAATAGTTTTCCATCAAACGAAGCAAAGGAAAACTAATATTCATTTGCGTTTTCTGCCGGAAAATCATTCTCCATTGCGAATGTTTTTCATGACACCAAAGGGACCCTTCGAAGATAATAATTTACCCAAAAAGTGAAAATGGTTATCCTAAGTATAAAAAAACAATTCTCTATTCCTATGATATTTATCATATCCTTATTATACTGTAATATTCCTAATACATACAGAAAAAATGGCATACAAATTCACTTAATTCACAAAAATCATCGAATGATGAGCAATTCGGTAAAAAAAAAAAAAAATTGCAATATTGTGAAATAAAAAAAAGGAGAGAGAAAACCTGAAGTCTTTCCCAAGTTTGAGCAATGGTGAGAGGTCCATGCTCCTTAAGAATGTCGAAGATGGTGCGAGTAATAGTCTGAGTTTGCTCCGGTTGTTGTGATTTCAGCTCAATTGGCTTCATTTTTGGCTTTGGTTTTTTGGCTGTCATTAACCTAATTGCCGTCCTAAACACCATTTTAGTAGCTCCTAATTAAACCTTCTTCAATTCATCAACTGTAATTGTCTCCCTACTGCTGCTTTCTGCAATGGCGATTGAAGAGTTGCACACTTGCAGCAGTAGATTCGATTTAAGGCCTGTTTTTCAGTTTAGCCCAAAGTTTAGGGATTTTTTCCTCTTTTTATTTTCTTAAGTTGTTAGCTGGCCTCTTTGTATTATGGGCTTGTGTTACTTTAATTCTGTCCTTTACTTTTTCACGAGGTTAACGGAGGGAGGGTATGTTTTGTTTGATTTGAAGGAAATGGAAAGTGCAAATGAACCTTAGTTTTACTTTGTTTGGTTTGATAGAAAATTATTAAGCTAAGAAAAGGAAAATGGAGATATTGGTAATAAGAGAGTGGAAAAAAAATAGGTTTCCTTCAAATTTTGGAGGAAAGTGTTTACAAAGGAAAAATAAAATAAAAAAGGAAACTCTTTGTCCAACAAAACAGCGAAAAGTGGGAAATTGTGTTTTCCAAGAAAACGCTTTCCTCCAAACCAAACAGAGCCTAAATAATCACGGTGATAGGTGTATAGCACCGTATTAATAAGGATATTTTTGTGTAATTTTGCGAAAGATTATGGGTTTTGTACGGATTTTTTCAAAATGATACAATAAAAGTAAGGGAGTGTTTTGATAGTATCTTTCTCTTTTTTTCTTCAAAAATTACAAATGCCATACACATTATCCACATATCACCGTAAGTTAGTGACTGTTTGTTACTTTCTCTTTTTCACACCTATTGTAACACTCCATAACTACATGTCTAACCTATCACTTAGCTTAATTATCAACACCTACTATTAGCAATTTAGCTCTAGAGTGTGAATGACATCTAGTAATAGCTTATTTGGTAAAGTATGAAGGAGGTGGTATGTTTAAGACGTATTATCAAATCTCGTCTACATTATATTATTGCAGTATTTGTACATTTGCATGGTGATAGAATGTTAGCTCTATATATTTTTCTAATATCACGGCAAATTCCTCTGATTTCCTTTATCCATTTACTATTTAAATGGTCAAATTTATAAAATTTGATATCGTAACTTTAAGTTTACATATTAAAGCTTTAACCAAGCAAAGTGAGATTTGGTATATCATCTTAAATAATAAATTATAATTATGAAGGGTATAGCCGAGCCTAAAAATAAGTAATTGACAATAAGATGATGGAAACCAGCACAGTAATACTCACTGGACTGTTGACACGTTGCTAAAACTCAAAGTAGTACATGCTAGTGAGAGCTGCCAAGTATAATCTACGTGGGGAAAATGTAGTGCATGTATTCAACTCTTCTACTCCTACGTCTTATTTAATGCATCCTTATCACTATATTTCATCTTCTTTATAAATACTAAGCTATTAATTACTTAGCTAAACTTGCTAAGTTGCTAGACAGTATTATTATTAGTGAATAGTGATTGAGGAATTAATGTCGGGAGCACAAGGAGCACAGCCGCCGTCGTCGTTTACGGCGACGACGTACGAGTCAGTGCCGGAACAAATGCAAGAGAGCAGGCCAAGGACGGACTTAAGGTCTAAGGAGGATGACAAAGGCATTAAAATTGACAAAATTCAAGACAAGGTTGAAGATGCTGCGGGTCTAGGTGGTCCGGTTTTTGGTCCTGGCAAAGACGAGCCTCCTAATAAACAGGACTTTGGTGTTACTGGTACTGGCTGAATTCAAGGGATTTATTATTACTCCTACATGTTTTTCGGTCCGACTAATTATAATAAGGATGTGTGACGTAATTTGGTCTTTTCTTTTTTCCAATCTTAGCTTATAAATGCATGCAAAATAAGTCATCTTTTTTTTTTTTTTTTTTTATGGTTTGTAATAAGTTATTTTATGAATTAGTTGGATATGGACATGACTGTTCTTGCACCGTGTAATAGTAGACCTATGGTAGTAGTTAACTTTGTGATTAAGGGAGTGATTATCAATAAAGATATGGGCCCATTTCTTTTTCTTGATGGCTCTTTTGCACTTAATTTTCGTGTATTTGGTAAAAAAAATATGCATGGTTCAACACTAGTGATGGTTTGTAATAATATACCTTTAAGTTTGGTTTTTTTGGACTTATTTTCAGTTTAAGTTTCTCGCGGTTCAGTTCAGACACTCTTTCATGTTCAGCTTTCTAGCAATTTAATTCAGTTCAGTTGATCAGTTTTTTCCAATTCAAAAGAATGAGGCTTTAGTATGATTTTTTTGTGTGTTCTTGATTAAGAATGTGGCGTGAGACATTAGAATTTGGAACAGTATTATAGTGACTTAATTGCAATTATACGACTTACGCTAACGACCTATAACGATGTATACATGCTATTTTTAAGTAACATTTGTTACTATATTCGAGGTGCTCTTGAAAAAAAAAATTGAGTGCGAAGTGTTATTTATCTAAGACATGTAGTCTTACTACAGGACCGTTTAAAGTATTATTGTCGAAATAGGTATACATATATGATATGTCAAATTAATAAATCGGAATATTTATGAATTATGATGATTTGTTGATTGGTCTTTTTAGTCCATATAGATTGTGGCTAATTAGGCCAAAATTAAATGAAGTGGCGAAATGAAAATTTATGTAACAACTTGACTCTTAAAATAGAAGTGAGGAGTTAGTTGAACTAAAATAAATATAAAAAAAATAAACTGAGGAAGTGCATCCTTTACATTTTTTTTCCACTTGATATGTCTTATTCCATGAGAACTTGTGGAAAGCTCTAACAGTGCCACCAAATTTCTTTACTATATAGGGTGACATAGAAGTAGTAACTTTGTTTGAAGATGATGGCTTGATTATATGCATTTGAAAAACCAGCTTTCTTGCTCAAAACTGTTTTTGAAATTGATTTTCTTTTTCTTAGAAATAATTATAAGGTAAGGTACTTCCTTTCAAATAGCAAGTGAGATAAGGGATAAAAAAAACAAATTTTGAATTCTCAATTTGTAGGGGGAAATGTTTAAATCAGTGGTAGAAAGGATACCTAAAAGTTCCTTTATTTGGAGGCTAAAATTAGTTGTGCTATGAAATTAAGTGTCAATAGCTAACTGTTTTGGACTATTTTAACCACTTTGTTTGGCTTTTAAATTACATCGACATCTTTTTGGATTAGCTTAAGATATGGATAATTGTCACAAAGAAGGTTAGGTGATCGATATATAAGTGGTAATTTGCTCTATCGATTTGAGACTCTAAACAATTGTTTAGTCTTTTTTACTTTTCCCTGCCAGATGTACGATATGTACGTAAACTTCTTTCACAACAAACTTCTCTACAAGACAAACCTTTTAAAAGGTTCATATCACGGGACTCTATTAATCAAATTTGCCATAATAATCAAATCCTTATTACCTTTCGCCACATTCACTTTTGTTTTCAAAGACTTTTCTGCCCTCGCTTACTTAAGCTCGGACTTCGCGATCGGTTATGGGCCTTTAGTCGACTATTTCTTGTTTATGGTCTGGCGCTGCAGCAAGCCCCGCAACAAAAGCGAGCCGCGCTAGAAGAAAGATTTGATCTTGTCCTCTCCCTTTCCTTAATGCTTTACTTTAATTAAGTAAGTCTACCATTTGTATATGTAGGCCTTGTTTGGTAAAGAGAGGTTTGGGGCAAAATTAGAGGTTTGGGCTCATATTAGAGGATTTGACTAGTCAATCCTCTAATTTGAGTGTTTGGTAAAAAGAGGTTTCAATTAGCTTATAGATCCCAAAAAACTCTTTTTGAAAAAGTTGGGGGAGGAGTTTTTTGACATTAGAGGTTTGGGAATGAGTGGACCAATTACATTTATGTCCTAAAGTTGTTGAAAATTACATTAATAAATAATAAAAATATATAACGATAGATTATGCACATGCCTCGGGTCAGTTACAATAAACTAATACTCTGTTATTATTTTTATATTTTATAATTTATTTTGCTATTTTTCGTATTTTTTGTCCATTAAGAAATTGAAAAATTCACGTCACAACGTGATAAGTAAAGAAAAATTGAAAGGTTCGAGTTTGAAACAATACCTTAAATGGAATTGTGGTAAGAGAATATGACATCAATATTCTCTTGTAAGTTACATAATAAGAGTGTTAGAGATGTATATACTTGTTCAAATCTTTTTAGTTAAGTATACTTATTACAAGACTTTATCATATTTTATTTGAAACATTAGACAACAAATTCATAGTGTATTGATTGTTAAGCTCCAACTTTTCTTTTCAAAGGTCATGTGTTCGATACCTTACACTTGCACATTTCTTTTATTAAAGTGAGGAGTACGCATAGACATAAAGCATTTGCATTAGAAAGTTCAGGAGCGTGCCACGTGGCACATATGCTTTCTTTTCGCACGCCTTTAAAATATATTTGTATAGATGTAGTAATCGGTTATCGCCTACTTACCAAACACCTTTATACAAACAACTAATACAATCGCCTAGTCAAATCGCCTAACAACTAACAATTATCCGCTAATTGCCAATATAATAGTAATTTTTTCCGAGAAGACAAACCTCGAAACAATAGACAAACCTATTTATGAACTCACTATTGCTGACGTTCAAAGTATGCTTGTTTGGTTGACATGAGAAAAGATGAAAAAATGAAAATTCATGAGAAGTATAGAAAATAGTAGAGTTGTTTAATTAAGATATTCATACGAAGTCATATTTTATGAGAAGTTCTACTTCCTACAAAATAATGAAACTAAATTACCTAAATTAAAATGAAACTTTATTTATACTTTTCATATTCAACCAAACAACTTTTTATATTCTCTTCGGCATAAAAACTACCGAACCGAACCGAATCAACCGAACCGAACCGAACCGAATCCGAATTGAACCGAACCGAACCAACTGAACCGAATTGAACCGAACCGAATTGAACTGAACCGAATTAAATTATAGCTAATTAATAGTAATGATTATCATTTAGAACGAACCGAACCGAACCGAACCGAATTAAACCGAACCGAACCGAATTGAATCAACCGAACCGAACCGAAAATAAGCCGGGAGAATAGTGCCCTTAATTCTTATGGAATAAACTTTCTACTCCTTTTTAAGGTAAGTTGAAGTCCCTTGCGTATATGGAGGAATACGGAGATCCCTTTTGTAAGGGGTAAGACTCAATCCCAGGACCTTTAAAATCAGAGGTGATGCCAACACCACTAAAAGCAATCACTTACTACTCGATTAAACTTCCTACTTGTAACCAAATAAACTTCAACTCTCTTTCTCTTGATATAATTTGTATTTACAGTAACAAAGATCGTCTTCTTTAAATGGGTGGAGTATTCTTGTATCCAAAATTTATTTATCAACTTTTTGTGACCTTCCTTGCATATGAAAACAAAATGCAAAAAGAAAATCAATATATAATGTCAATTACAAGCGATAATAAGTTGGCTTGTAAACTACAAGTATCAGACAACTCTAATCAACTAGATACTTTTGGGCAGAAAGTACTAAGCTTGACCAACTTTTTCAGTTGAAATTGGCTAATCAAGTTCAAATTATGAAATCTTGAGTTAAAATAGTTTATCACTTCGATATAATTATTCCTCCTAATATATATCCACCAAAAAAAACCATGTGCAACATTTCAAGACGAGAAGCATGTAAACTATAGCATAGTATATATTGGAGACTTGGAGTTATTAAACAGCTCCAATAATTAATCTCTCTCATATTTTTTTAAGAGAAAAACTGTACCCTCTAATCATTGAGTACTATCCGTTATAAAATTTCACTATTTAAAAACTTTATTGTAATACATTACGAAAATTACTAATTATGGAACCCACTACACTATAATTTATATCACAAGACAGTACGAAAGTACTAATTATGGAACCCACTACACAATAATTTATGGAGCATATAATATAATCAATAATCTTATGCCATCTCACTTTGCAGCACCCAAACATGGCATTGAAAAAACTACAAACACAATTATTAATCAGATGGACTAAATGAAGTATAATGAACCAACTCTCATGTGCAATTATACGTGGCATCTTGAGGCATCCCCACGTGTACAAGAGAACAAAAGAGTTGTCAGCTTATTTGGTAAGAATGCAATTGAAGTTGGAAAAATTATTTTTAATAAGTTAACCTTTGCGTGTTCTTTTTAAAATAAGTCAACCTTTCGATTAACTATGAATAAGTTAACCTTGTATCTACTTTTGCTATAAATGAGTTAAATCACAATGTCATCCTATTAAGATGTGACACGTATCATAATTTCAACGTCATTAACTCGTTTACAGCAGAAGTAGATACAAGGTTAACTTATTCTAAGATAATCAAAAGATTGACTTATTTTGAGAAGATCGGTTGATCTTATTAAAACAATTTTTCCATTGAAGTTTCAATTTTGACGATTTATTGTGTTCCCAAACGTCAGTAATCCTAACAAAGGCATTTGTTTTCCAACAATTAAATTTAAAGCCATTGTTGGATCATTGGATGGGGACATGGTTAGTATATAGTAGACTTTAATCTTATGCATTGCAATTTGCACATTCTCCTCACATGAAACTTCTTGTACGTTAGTCCCCAACCTATTGATGTGTTCTTTTTCGGTCGTAAGTTATTATGATGGAAAAAGGGTCCACAAAATTTACAAACTTCAAAAGCTAAATGGAAAGTTTGTATTCTACATGCATGTTAACACGCTTGAGATCAGGCTAGGCATAAATCAAAAAAGTTCCAAAAACTATTATAGATATTCCATTATAGTTTTTGTGGATAAATTCGAATGGGCCGATCTGAATCACTTCTTTTCTTAATTTGGATATTTGAATCAGATTCAGTTTTCTCTATTTCTTATGTTATTTTTAGATTTATAGTATTGTAACTTATATAGCTCTATTATATTATCTGATCCGATCTAAAGTATTATTTAGCATTGACTTAAAGGGTATAAGTTACATAAAGTTTTCAATTAAAGTACTACTAAAAGAAACTTTTTTTCAAAATTGAATTAATAAAACACTATCATTAGTATTATTATTGTTGTTATTATATAATTGTAATAGTAATAATGTTATTATTATTAAATCATCATATCATCATTATTAATCATTTTATTTATAAGGGAAATAGTCAAAGATTATTATTTGAAGATAATGACCAATCCGCAAGTCAAAGTTCGATACAATGCAAGTCGATAATCCGATTTATGATCTGGTTAAATCTGGCGTCCAAAAATCCAGATACACAGTTAAACTAGATCGAATACGATCATGTTTTTTGTGATCTGAAAAATTGGATATGGTATCTTGCTTACCCCTACTTGAGGCCTTAATTTTCATTTTCGGTGGATTATTCTTTAAAAGATTTCCTCCATTGATTCAGTGGCAATACTTTGATTATTATTTGTTAATGCACATCTTTAACCCTTAATATCTTTAGTTATTCATAGGTAGCTATTATTGAAAGTTGTTTCTTAATACTCACTCCGTATTTTATTTGTTCTCCCTTTTTACTTTTGTGGTCAAAATTTTCTAACTTTGGCCATAAATATCACCGGCCAGTATATAAGAAAAAAAATGGTTGGCTATGGCCTTTGCTATATTCGTCTCATGTGTATTTTCAAAATATCGACTTTTATAATTTTACAGATGTATAATTAGTGATATCTATGGTGAAATTTGTACATTGTATATTGCGCAAGCAAAAGAAGCGAGAACAAAAACACAGGGAGTATATAAAAGAAAAGTTCATCTAAAATTACCTTATAAATTATATTTATTTGCGAGAAAACAGCATTATAAAAGAATTCTTAACTAATTGTATGAAAATTTGATGCAAAAAAAGTACCACTTAAGGAAATACGGTAGGTCTGACCAAATTTTTCGACGTTGACCATCATGTGGCAAATACATGATCTTTTTTCCACTCATTATTTTCCTTTGCAATATGATTTTGGGATTCATAAATCAATTTATAATAAAGAATCGCAAACACACTGAGAAATGGGAGGAAGAAGGAACAAATTTAGCCAAAAAAAGAGGCCATGTGCTTGGCGCGTGATAGTCAATTACAGAAAAGTTGGTCAATCTACTAAATTCTATTGAGTAGTACATTTTTGCAACAAAAAGTTCCTATAACATAGTTTTCTAAAAGATTTTGGTAAAAGGTAGTTTCTACAAAAACACTTCTTATATTCTAATTTAGTTGCAAATTAGGGGGAGGGGAGCAAAGACACTTAAATTTAGGTGAGGAGAGAGATAATATGGGACCTATATGATGATGAGAGAGATAGAGAGAAATAATATTTACAATAAGTAATCTAAATTAAAATAGGAGAAATTTTTTACTCCCTCCGTCCCAAAATAGTTTGAACACTTTCCTTTTATGTTTGTCCCAAATTAGTTTGAACACTTCCATTTTTGGCATGGTCCCACTATTAATATATTATTTCTTTTACACATCTTTGGCCCACACCCTACCTTTTATCAATAAAAAGGTACCCAACTTTCTCTCTCCTTAAATAAAAAATACCCACCAACTCCTATTACATCTTCTTTTTAAATAAAATAACATTTGATAACCACACTACAACTTATCACCTTAAACTACGTGTCCCAACACGTGTTCAGATCTTTCTGGGACGGAGGTAGTAGTAGATAAGACAGTAAGATGTAGGAGCATATTAGGCTAAAACTTTTCCCTAGTCAATCCTACCCAAATGAATAAGTTAGACATTTTAAAAGTACGGGGAAAAATAAGAAAACTCCTCAACAATTACCTTCAAAGTGCTTTTAATATATTAACCCTCAACTGAACTTGAAGGTATGCAAAAGCTGCAACAAGAGTAAGTGTTGCACTCTTATCAATCTCATTTGAGGTCGATGTCAGTTCGTGCCTCAAATCCTAAAAACCTATCAAGGAGACCCCCCTCAAACAAGATTTGAGGCAAGCAGAGGTCTTTTACCCAGTGTCTTCAGTGAAGGAAAACATACAGGAGCCGTGCTCCAGGAATCATATAGGTTACCAGTAGGATCATGTAGACAAGCCGGAGGAAGTTTCAACCGCTGAAGTGAAGCAGGACAAGGTATGTTATGCATGTGATCCCATAATCGGTTCAAAGCAGAAAGATCATGATTTATCAGTAAGAAAGAAAGCAGCAAAGGAAGCCAGTGTACGAGATTGCTTAGTGCCAAGTGCAGACCCATCAGAAGCACGTCGTCAAGGAAAGTATTGGAGTATTATGTTTATTAGGAGTCTTGTATTATATTCCTATCTGCAAAGTTGTTAGGATATCTAGTTCAGTAAGGTTTCCTGATATTAGGTTGTATATAGATTCCTCTAAAGTTTAATGAGAAGTTTGATGAGTTTTCCTATATTTTAAACCTTAACAGAAAGCAAGGTTCAGTTGCTGCTAAGATCTAGGTTCACCATGTCACTAATGTGTTGGTTGGAAGTGCAAGCCAGGGAGATCTGTCCCCTTTAATTTGATGTGTTTTTTCCTCTTGTTAAGAGACTTTGTACTAATATCATGTTTGATAAAGTGTGTTGTAGGTAATTTGTGTCGTCCCATGAGATGATAAGGTCTCACTCGCTTAACTTTATAGACTAAAGCTATGTTTAGTTCACCTGAAATTTTCTGATCTGAACTTATCTGATATGATCTGATCTGATCTGAACTTATTTTTTCTGATCTGATCTGATCTGATCTGATCTGATCTTATCTTATCTTTTAAAAAACATATTATTACTAATGTTATTATTACTTTGTATTTCATTACTAGTATTACTATTATTATCATTTTATTAGTATGCACAACTTTCAATAATAATAATAATAATAATAATAATAATATTATTATAATAATAATAATGATAATAACAATAATAATAATAATAATAAAAACAATAATAATAATAATAATAATAATAATAATAATAATTATTATTATTATTATTATTATTATTATTATTATTATTATTATTATTATTATTATTATAATAGCATAATTAGTTTTTTTTTTTTTTGAAAAAGAGCACATTAATATATGAACACACAATTACAAAATAAAACATATAATGATATTAAAAAAAGAACATATACTGAAAGAGCATACAAGATCTATTTAAAGAACACATTTTAAAAATAAAAGATAGTTTTTATTTTTATATTGATGACATGTTTGGATCTAACTAACAACATGTTATTTGTTATATTAATAAATTGTTCTTTTTTATCATAAATAAACCTATAAATATATATAATCATATGATCTTGAACAAAATGGTTAAATATTCTTCTTATATCGTTGTCTTGTTCTATATAAACTTTGTTTTTAAAGATAAGTTGAAATCCTTTGTAGGGAAAATTTTAAACGTGATGACAACACCATTAGGTTATCCCATACTACTCATATTTTATATAAACTAGTAATATATAATTTATATTATTCTACCAAAATTCTTTTAAAAAATAAACATCATATACTATTGTCATGTTCGTTACATGTACAACATCAAAAAGAACATCACATATTAAAATTATTAATTAGAATAAATATAAAAAAGAACACTTATAAATGCCAAAAGAATATCCTTCTTCTTGAACACAAATAAATTCAAATAGTGATATCAATGACTAATAATAGCAACGACATTAATAATAATTACCAATATTAATATTTAATAATTACAACAAGGACAATAATAATAATCTTTTTGACAAATGTACTAGTAAATAGTAATATTAATAGTAATAGTAATTGTATAAAGTAGTAATAATAATAATAATAATAATAATAATAATAATAATAATAATAATAATAATAATAATAATAATAATTATTACAATAACAATAATAGCATTAGTAATACTAATAATCATAATAATCATGATGATAATAATAATAAGTTTTTAAATATAAGCATAATCTGAACTTATCTGATCTGATCTGAACTTATCGATCGATCGATCCGATCCGATCTACTTATTCCGATCCGATCCGATCCGAACTTATTTTTTCCGATCCGATCGATCCAACTTATTTTTCGATCGATCGATCCGATCCGATCGATCGATCGATCGATCCGAAATAAGCGAAAATAAGGTGAACCGAACATACTTTAATTTATTTGCTACTGTTTTTCCTGTTATATGAAAAAAAAAAAAAAAACTGAACTTGAAGGATAAAATGAATCCCCTTTCGACACGAGTCCATAAGAAATTGTCATAAAAGGAAACGGTAACCGTTTTGATGCATGCGTAATAATGAAACTCAGTTTATGGTGTATCATTTATAGCAGCCGAACGACGACCCAAAAGGATAAAAAAAAGGAAGTCCAAAGACTATGAGAGCACAAGATATCTGACACTTTTTTCCTTTCTCTATTCTCTCTCTTCTCTGTACCCAATGTAACGGTTTAGACTTTAGACAGACAAAATAACCCATAAATTATCCCATAAAAACTAAAAAAAGAAAAAGATAAAAAACACTACTCAAACCCAAAATAAAAAAATAAAAAAAAAAAAGATAAAAAACACTACTCAAACCCAAAAAAAAAAAAAAAAAAAAAAATTCCGGACATGAAAGATAAAAAAGTGAGCTAGATTTAAGGAGCAACGTTGAGGTCCGTGTTGATGTTTTTTTTTTTTATTTTACTTGGTTAAGTGATTTCCCTCTCTCAAGGTTCAAGTCCCAATAATAGTAGTACAACTCTCCACTAGATTTAGAAATGCTAGTATCTCACTCTGACTCTCTCTCTCTCTCTCTCTGTGAGTCACTTTAACAAAAAAAACACCTAGAGTCTAGAGAGAGAAAATCTAGTTCTAGAGAGAGAAAGTATGGGGACTTCTTCCTGCTTGAAGATCATCGTTTGTGGCAGCGATACTCCCGACAATGACGATGTTCATTCTCCTCAGGTTCTTTCTTCTTTTCTCTTTTTCATAACCTTATTTTCCACGAAATTTTCTTTTTTTTTTTTTGACTTTTTTTTTCAATTTTTCTTTTTGCTGGTGAATTTGCCAGAAACTGCATCTGCATTCAGTGTTTCTTACTGTTTTTTTTTTGGTAGTAATTTGGTGCGATCAGTGTTTATAACGGTCATTTTATGAGTAAATCAGCAGTTGTTTTTGAGTAAATCAGCAGTTGTTTTGAGTGTTTTTTTATTTCTTAAATTTTGAAGTGTAAGGTGGTGGATTGAGTATGTGATTAATGATGTTATTGTTACTAATTAGCTCTTGATTTAGTTGTGTTGATGTAAGATCTGCTTCATTAAAGCATTCTAGTTTAATACTTGTGAAGTTTCCTTTGATTTGATTTTGAATTGGTTGAAGATTTGGTAAGTTTTTTTAACTTTTTATTTTGGTACATTCAAGCTTATTTGATTAATGGATTTGAGATTTTGTTTAAATTTCGTACTTAATTGGAGGATATCCTTTTAATCTCTTTAAATAATTGCTGATAATGGATCTGAGTACTTCCAGAAGATGTGGGTGGTTTGCTAAGTTTAGTAAGCTGTGAATGAAGTAGTTGTTGGTGTGGGGTATATCTTAAAGTGTATGTGACTTACTGTCATGTTTCTGCACCAAATTTGCTATGTTCTTCTTTTGTTGCGTCTAGAAATAGAAATATATACTAAACTATACAATTTCACTTTATGGCGCGGCCAAAAGATTCTTTTGAGTTATGACATCTATCCTTTGGTTTACTAGTGAGTGGTATTGTTGGACTGATCTTTTGGTGGGAAATGTTCCTTATTTTAGATAAGGAAATTAGGTCTTTGGAATATCTTTTTGATAGGCGCTTCTATGTGTATGGGGAACTTAATTAAGGTCAAAAACATCTGAAATACTATCACTTGTAGGTTCAATTATTATATTTCGATTGCACTCATTTTACTTTTCCAGAAGTTTAGTATGCATGTTTCCAAAGTTATTAACAATTTATTGAATTGTTGGAATCTCATATGGTGTTGAGTGTAGGAAAGTGACAAACAGAAGATTTGGGTTTGAATGTTAACATGAGCAGGCCTAGTCCATGACTGTGTTCATCGATTTTTCGGTTTCAAGTTCAGAATGAGCCTTGAGGGTGAATGCTT
Source organism: Beta lomatogona (assembly GCA_947646795.1). Classification (NCBI taxonomy): domain Eukaryota; kingdom Viridiplantae; phylum Streptophyta; class Magnoliopsida; order Caryophyllales; family Amaranthaceae; genus Beta; species Beta lomatogona. The sequence goes on along the minus strand of CANSNZ010000977.1, from coordinate 1,275,563 downwards.
GTGTTGTAGATTTAGAATATATGAAAGTTATTCCATGGTCCTTCTCAAACAGGAAAGAGAGATGTAGCACTAAACATGGAAAAATATTCAGGACCATTTCCTGATGTCTCGGCATTCAAAGTGTTTAATATAGTGAGATAATTACTGAAACTTTTTACTTCCAGATCCTTCCTAGATCGACTGACTAGTGTTTCAATGTTTCTATTTTGGACCCTAAAAGCTGTTTGAGCTGCTTCACTAGTGGGGCAGAAGGATAAATTGTCCCTGTTTGGTTGCTAGAAACTAGAAGATAACAACTGATTTGGCAAATAATAGATACTAACATATTGTGTTAGTAGATTTGGTGAGCAGTGGATAGATTTTCCCATAAAAGTGTTTGGTAAATTAGTTCTCAATGTAGACGTAATTGTATTTTGTTTTGCATTGTACTTTAACTAATTATTCAATTGGAGCTTGAGTTTTGAGATTTTTTAAAGCAAGTCTGTCCTTCAATCTTCTTCTCTTATTATATAATTGGAAAAAATTAGATTCACCCCTATCTACTCTTTACCAAACATTACCAACTAGTAGATTGACTAAGGCAAATATACTGTTTAGGGTTGAACTGACCTTTACCAAACACCCCTTTTGACTGTTATTAGAATTGCAACACCTTCTCCTTGAAATAATTGTTCTCTCACTCTTTTTTTTTTTTTGTTGGGGGAAGGGGGGTTTCAGTTTAAGGAACGATGAGGACAAAAACTTCTGACCTGGAGTTAGTAGAGAACAGTCTCCTTTGTTTTTCATCTAGATCTTTTCCTTTGGTGGTTAGAGACAGGCCACCTGAAACAACTTTTTATGCCCCTCTCTATATTTAGCTATGGGAAAGGTGGTGAGAGTGTGGGAGTAGGAACAAGGCCTTTGTCTTTCAGCCTTAGGCTGGGATTAGGAGTTGGGAAAACTGTGGTTGCTTGGCCCAGCCTATGATCGGAAGCCTCAATTACTGAATAATAAACCCAGGGCGAATTGACATCACTATTAGTTGGGCTAGTGATTAAGGAACCTTTCAAAAAGTTAGCCCTTTTGGATTGGGCAATGGGATAAGTTATGTAATATTTCAAACTGAGGTAGCACTAGAAAGTTGAATATAGGACTCATGGACTGTTCAGACTTCAGTGCTTACATACATCTTGCAAGTTCAATAAATGCGACATTCTCTAGAAAAAAATTAAAATAAAAAATTTCAGTAACCTCCTCTCTCCTGCCTTGGCACTGAAGCTTTGGCCTCTAGGTGCAGAGTGAAGGAGCACCTTTATCAGTCTCTATCACTCTGACATTTCAGTAACCATGCTGCAGCTGTACCCGTGTCTGATATGTTTCGAACACTTGGAGTTGATACGGATACTTGCATGTGATTTTTGTAATACTAAAATGTGGAGAAGCTTTTTGTAGTTGAGTTGGATACTTCTGTTGAGCCTGAAACTTCTGAAGAGCCTGAATAATATGTATGTATGGCTATTAGCTGGGTTAGTCTTGTTGGAGTCATTCATTGCTAAATCGGGTTAGGGAGGGTTGGAGGAAAATTAATTCAGAATCAGGAAGCTGTCTCCTTGGAGTAAGAACTCTGGTATCCTCAAAGATATGGCATGACATGGCCTTTTTCCTGGATAAAATAGTATTCGAATGAAAAAAAAAAAAATTCTAGGGGGAAAGTTGACAAGGAGATAAAATTTTAGACTGGCGGTGATATAAATTTAGAATGATTCTGAATATAGCATTTGACATACAATATGGGCAAGTTGAATATAGTACTTTTGTTTGTGCTGTTGATAGACATGTCACATGTGTAAAAACCGTCAAATGTGTGCGAACCTAGAATGAGAGAAACAGTGGATGAATGCTACTGAGGAACAATTTGAATGGAGAGGAAATTACGTAGGCATATATATCCTTCTCTATGTTTCCTTTTCTATTACAACTTGTACATTCTAGATTCTGCAATGTTTTCTTGACATGGCTTGATGTTATATATGCTTGGAGGATAGTAACTTCTTATATTTAGTGTCATCATGACTATTTCAGTATTTCTCATTTTAACCATCTTGCTTCACGCCTTTGCCATATCATTTTTGTAGTAGTCAGCTGTAATACTATTGCTTTTCTAGATAATTATCTCTGTCCAGACTCAAGCCCTTTGTTCTCTCCCCCGACCCCTTTTTGTATTACTCCTAAGCTAGACTGTCTCAAAAAGTGGCATCTGAACTTACAGGCTAAGGCATCGAGTGATAAACGCGGGTGGAGTTTCAGGAAGAAATCTGGCAGGCATCGGGTGTTAGGAAACAATGTCAGTTCAGAAACTACTACTTTTCCAGAAAAAGAGACCCCACAAAGTGGTAGTATTGATTTTCAATCTCCAGTTAAGTCTGCTAATGTTGATGAGAAGCCACAACTGCCTAAACCAGTTGAGGAATTTAGTAAATCTGTTGTTGATACAGAAAATGATAGTGAATTGAAAAAATCCGTGGTGGTTGGCTCTTCAGAAAATGGTGCAATATCTGAAGAATCAAAATTCAGTCAGGATGAGGTTGCTTTAGAGAGAGTTAGCAATGAAACATCAGCTGAACGTAAATTGGCTGTTGTTGCTATTGTTTCAGAAAATGATAGCAATGAAACATCAGATGAATCAAGTATAGCTAATGATTCGTGTGTTTCAAAAGATGAAAGCATTGGGTCACCTGAGTTTAAGATATCTGAGTCAGTGATGGCTTCAGATAATATTTGTGATGACAATGTTGTTTTGGATGAATCCACCGCTATTAATATTCAAACAGCTATGAGAGGCTTCCTGGTACTTATCTATTTATTCACAGTTGGTTTTTTCATGAGTTCACATTTTGATCTTCTTCAGACCAACATTTCTTTGATCATATTTCATATATAATTTGCCAGGCGCAACAAAAACTCGTGCAATTAAAGAGTGCCATTAAACTTCAAGCTGTTGTTCGTGGACATCTAGTGCGGAGACATGCTGTTGGAACTCTGCATTGCATCAGAGCCATTGTCAAGGTTCAAGCTCTTGTTCGTGCTCGCAATTCAAAGTCCTTGGTAATGCACTATTTAAATGTATTACTGCCTATCTACTGCTTTCTTTTTATGGTGATATGTTTGTGTTTAGTTATTGCTTTTCCCCTCTTGCAGTTAAATATAATCGATACTCACTCTCTATCTCTATCCTGTCACATCGTCTAAAATATCATGCATCCCCTCTATGTTGCAACTACAAGGCCTACAGGCTAGAGAAAGTAAAATTCGAGCACTTAGAACTTGTTTGAATCTTTCCAGCATCCAAACCACTCTAAGTGCTCGAATTTTACTTTCTCTAGCCTGTAGGCCTTGTAGTTGCAACATAGAGGGGATGCATGATATTTTAGACGATGTGACAGGATAGAGATAGAGAGTGATGGAAAAGGTACCCATGTGATGAGGAAAGAGAGACAGAGAGAGGCATATGCCAAGAGAGCTATGTTCCAACTATGTTAGAACATCAAATTAGGAAAATGTTGCAGCTAAAAAGAACGGAGGAAGCATAAGATATGTAAGATATGCAAGCAGTGATGAAACATAAAGCTTGAAGTTTTTAAGACCTTGTGTAGTATCATCACAACACACCTCACTTTTTGTATCTTTATGTTCTGACCTCATGTTCATCATTTGTTAAGCAACATAACAGTGGCTGTCATACTTGGTAATGACGCACTGCTTTTGACTGAAATTGCTCTTATTGGAGTATAATGTTTGGTCTTGATTGGTATTCCATACTCCCTGAGTTAACTTGCTCCTAATTTGGATGTAATCCTTACCACAAGAAATAGAAAATCCAATTGCATAACAATTACACTGATATGAAGGCATTGTTTACTTTAAGCTTGTCTTTGTACGTCCAATCTATTTGTTCATTACCTTGATTTCAATGCGGTGGTCAGTATTTCAGGCATCTCATGGAGTCGCATTTTTTTTTTTTTAATTTTCTATATTAGTTGCAATTTCTCCCGTACTAGTAGGGTTTGTTAGTCATCTGATCTATTTGATTTTTTTCAGGGCCAGAAAATTAAACCAAATGATGCTCACTTTTCCACTGTGAAGCTGCTTCAAAATAGTTTTGCCCGCCAGGTTAACTATATTATGCTTTTCTTTGCAAACTTAGGCCACCCTTAATTTTTGTGACTGGGCTTTCTTGTTTATGTAATGGAGGCCGATTGCTGCTGTTGTTGTGTAGTTGTTGGAGTCTACGTCAAAGCCCAAATCTCTGAATATTAGATGTGATCCAATGAGGCCCAATTCAGCCTGGAGTTGGTTGGAGAGATGGATGTCTGTCTCAAAATCTGAAGTTGTTGAAAAATTAGAGCCAAGTGTGGAAGCAGAGAAGGAGATCGAGGTTCAGAAAATTGCTACACAAGCAGGTGCTGAAGTTTCGTCAGTGGCTCTTTCTGATTCAGTAGATTCCAAGTTCTGTATGAAGAAAGGGGAAGAATTGTTGGAAAATGAAAAAAACTATGTCATTGATGATGTTAAGACTGTTGATTCCTGCTCAGCTTGTTCTTTGCCAACAGAGTTCATGACAGAACAACCTCATATTCAAAAGCAAGAAATAGTTACTGAGGACGTAGCTTCTGCTAAGATTGAGGCTAATGAAACCGAAATTCCGCACATGCAAGGAGAACCTATTTCCTTGGAAGATGAACCTGCTACACTGGCCACAGAGATCCAACAGCCAAAACTTTCTATGAAGCGGTCAGCATCTTCAGAGCTGAATGATGAGGGAAAGAAGTTTGTATATGGATCTAGAAAGGCAAGCAGTCCTGCATTTATTGCTGCTCAGTCAAAATTTGAAGAACTGACTTCAGCTGCAAATCCAGGTGGAGTAACGATAACATCCCACGAAGATGTTGGATTGGAATCTCATGTCAACTCAGCCCCGTCTCTTGAAGAAAGTGTTAAGAAAACCAATAAACCTGGTTATGTTGAAGCTTCTGGGACTTCTTACCCGCGGATTCATGTTACTGGATCTGAATGTGGGACTGAACTCTCAATTTCTTCCACTCTTGATTCACCTGATAGATCAGAAATTGAGAATACAGAAGCTGAGCTGGAAGTCCAGCTTCTGGAGGAGGCATCTTGTCCACCTGACGTTCGAGAGAAGCAAGATTGTGAAGCCAACGACCTGTCAAGCAGTTGCGTGACTGATGTACCTTCTGTCATGATTCAGCAGGGAGAGGTTCGTCGGACTAATGATATATCTGTTGATCCAGTTGATGCTGAGGTCTGCCGACAGTTGGAAGATAAACTTGAGACAAAGGCATCTGATGTGAAGATTGATGTTGCACCTGCGGGAGCTGTGACCAATATGGACTCCTCGCCTGTGGAGCAGACACGTCAAGAAACTGGAAATGAGGTGCACACAGAACATGGATTAGCAACAGATCGTCAAGCATACAAACCATCACCTGAAGCCTCACCTATAAGCCATAAGACGGTGCCAGAGTCTCAAGGAACACCTTCCAGCCAAGCATCAGTAAAAGGAAAAAGGAACAAGATTGATAAACATGGGTCCAACAGAAAACGTAGTTCCCCATCTGCAGAAAAGCGGTCCCCATCAAACCCAAATATTGACTCGGGTGCAAGAAGTAGTACTGAGCATCTGCCTAAGGATCATAAGAGTGGGAAAAGAAGGAATTCTTTTGGCTCAGCAAAATCTGACAATGCTGATCAGGAGCCCAGAGAGAGTAGTAGTCGCAGTTCTTTGCCGAGCTATATGCAAGCTACTGAATCTGCCAGAGCCAAGGCTAATTCCCCTAGATCAAGCCCAGATGTCCATGATAAAGAACTTTACTCTAAGAAGAGGCATTCACTACCTGGCGCAACTGGGAGGCAGGTTTCTCCTCAGATTCAGCGATTAGCACCCGATGCGACAGAGGGTGTAAAAGCAAATGGCTCCCAACCTTCTACAGGTAATTTCTAAATAAATCTATTGGAATTATCAGATACTTTATGATTCTAGTCCATTAGTGTCAGCTTTGTCAAAAAGGATAGAATAAGGAGAATGGTTCGTTGGTACTTTTCATATCCAGCAGTGGTACTGGTACCCACCATGGCTATCACCCACTATGGAAGTATGGAACCCACTGCTGGCCGGAATTTTCTGAAGTCCTTGACTTGAACTGCCTTATCTTTATACAACTAAGACTAGGTAGGAGCCTAGGAGGGTAAGATAAAGACTAGAATGTCACCGTAGCACCATTTTCTTGGTATGATATAGTATGATAAGCTACAAAGGAAGAATTGGCAAGTCTAGGGTGACAATCTTTGTGTTAGTCTATTCGTAAAGCATGGAAAGTACCTTGGTAACTTAACACTATCATTGATTATTTTTTACGGATGTTCAGTCCTTTTCTTCTCTTCCTTTTGATCACTGTTTCAGAGAAGCTAATATGGCTGTGGATTTCATGGTGTATTATGGGCATATCTGCCGTTATTGCCTTGTTTGATTTGATTCTAACAGTATGAATCTCTTCGATCATCACCTGAAGCCTCACCTATAAGCCAGCTTAGGTTTTCTATTTCATAATTAAAATAAAGAGGAACTGGGATCTGTTCTATCAATTGCTCTTTACGGTAGATAAACGTCTGCACATATATATATATGTATATTTCCTGCTCTAACTTGTGGCTGGAACTGGTCCTTCATGTTTCAAGTTTCAACTGAAGCTCCAATGTCTTCCTGATTTTTGCTATCTGATTTACTACCACCTATGTGATCCATAGTAGATCAACCTTTTTATTTATCTTTCAGCCAATTTTTTTTTGGGCATATAACCCGCAAGTGATTATTATATACTACTATAAGGAATCTATTTTATTGTTTATGGAAACAGAAGAATTAACTGAATAATCTCTCCTTACAGAAAGAAAATGGCAAAGGTGAAAAGGTGCTGCAAACAATTGTATGGCCTACTGATGCAAGGACATTCCTCTGATGTAACCGAGATCAATACACAAAACTTGCCATTACCTTGTACCTTTCCACTTTAAGAGTCTAGATCATTCAATTGAGTGCGAGTTTGGTTTGTGAAATATATATTGAGGGTATATTAAACTTCTTTTTTTTTAAATGTACATTATAAACACATTATTTTTTATTTTTCATCAACAGAGTTTTAACTCCCAGGTTTGCGATATCAGAGTGTGCAAATGGTTGTATGACTAATATCTTCTGCTAAGTATGTTATTCTACGTCGTTGTATTCATTCTTTCCTGTCAATTCTTCATTTTGCATATTTGGAATCTGATTCTTTTCAGTATTATTATATCAGCTGTAGTAAGCACCTTTTACTACTACTAGAAGTTAGATATTGTTTGGGCCCAATAAGCTTCTGGGTCCCCCTGTCTAGTGGAAATTATTATATTATCCTCAAGGGTCTGTTCTCTATAGAACCAGTTTTCTAAACGGCCAGCCCAACTAGCTTCTGAGCTTGACCTGTCACCCTGACGTCACCTTCCCCAATTCCTAAAAATAGGGACCGCATCTCGATTTTCGGAGGTAATGAATAGTTCATCTACCAATTCTCTCTCTAGACCTCAGATCCTAATACTGACTTGAGCATCGGAGGGGCGATCTTAGAATCACCCCTGGTAGTCTAATCCTTGTTTTTGCAGGTCTTGCTTCTTTGGACAATTGTTATTCTTGCGAAATACTCCCTCGTACTTTTGACTAGATCCCCATACTTGAAGTTTTGTACCCATATATACTTCAAATCTAGAAATTGGCTGCTTGCTTCAGTAAAAGTTAGACTTAGTTATTGGGCGGGTCAGGGTCAGTGCGGGTCATAAGAGGGTCGCCTTATAAAGGGTCGATAGCGGGTCGGGCCAAATGGGTTGAGGGCCAATAGCGGGTCGTTAATGGGCGGGTCGGTAAACGAACAGGAAAAACAAGGAACAAAAAGAGCCAAAAGTGAGTATAAATGAATGCGAATCCGAATATGTAATTGTTTTTACAAAACCTATTTTATTTTTCAAAATTATTGGGTTTCTTTGTTGGCCTTATAATGGCCCTGTCTAATAATGACCATGTCCAATAAAACTCTGTCCAATAAAAGCCTTGTAAAATTGACTATAACTCTTTAATTATTGGGCTACCCGGTTTAATAACCAGGTCTAAGTAGAAGAGCTTGATTTTATCACCCAGTTCTTTCATTTTTGTTTTTATTTTTATTTTCTCCTGAATATCACTTGGATAAGTAGATAGAACTGAGGCTAGGAATGGGCAAGGGTCGGGTCTGGGCCGGGTCCATCTGGACCTAGACCCGAACCCTAATTTTTTTTTTTGCAGACACAGACCCGGACCCAGACCCTAAGGGTCTGGGAAAATTGGACCCGGACCCAGACCCTTAGGGTCTGTAGGGTCTAGGGTCAGGGTCCAGGCCTATTTCTTTATTTTTGCCTAATTTTGAGCATTATTTATATTGCACGATAAAAAATGATCATCTAAAAAAAACCATAAAATAAAAATCACCAACAGTCCATATCAATGAAAATTGCACATAAATTCAGATTGTATCTCATTCATATCAAAACCGAAATTATACATATCAACAGTCCAAAAAATCACACTTTGCAAAACCGAAATTTTTAACAATCACCAACAGTCCAACATTATCAAATTCGCACTTTTCGACAATCACCAACAGTCCAAAATTCGCACCAACAGTCGAACATTAGCAAAACTGAAAATTTAAACCCTAATTTTGCAACTTTTTAATATCAAGCAGATTAAAGAGAAAGATGAAAATAAGATTACAGAGAAAGATGAAAAAAGATGAAATGAAAAAGATTGAAAGATAAAACGAAGATGAAATAAAAGATTGAAAGACGAAATTTTATAACCCTAATTTTTTAATGCCCGGCATCAGGCGTGAAGGTGGAGGCCGGAGAAAACAAGAGGTATGCCAAATTCCCACCACTCCTGCTGCTAGGTAGATATGCTCTTTTGCTTCATTGTTCTTCTTTTGTTAAATTACTTATCAACATGAGGAATCTGATGGTGTGAACTTTGAAAAGACCACCAGGTCCAAGTCGGCGCTGTGGTATGTAATACTGAAATAGGTTTTCAAAGTGTGTGATGTACTGATGTGTTTTAGTTTAGGACTTTAGGTGTTGTAGGAAATCAGTTTTTTTTTTAAAAGAAAAAGGTAAAACTTATATATTTAATATTTTTAGGGTTTAAGGGTCGGGTCTGGGTCCAGAATATCAAGACCCGGACCCGGACCCTAAGAAAATTACTTGGACACATACCCGGACCCGGACCCTGACCCTGACCCTTAGGGTCTGAAAAAGTTGCCCAATCTCAAACTGATATGCGTTTATCAAAATTACTTGGACCCATGCTCATCCCTAACTGAGGCTATCAAGATTTTTTAGAGGTTTAGGCTATATTTAGTTCACCTGAAATTTTCTGATCTGAACTTATCTGATCTGATCTGATTTGATTTGATCTGATCTGAACTTATTTTTTCTGATCTGATCTGATCTGAACTGATCTGATCTGATCTGAACTGATCTGAACTGATCTGATCTGAAGTTATCTTTTAAAAAACATATTATTACTAATATTATTATTATTTTGTATTTCATTACTAGTATTACTATTACTATCATTTTAATACTATGCACAACTTTCAATAATAATAATAATATAATAATAATAATTTTATAATAATAATAATAATAATATTATAATAATAAAACAATAATAACAACAACAATAATAATAATAATAATAATATATATAACATAATAATAATAATAATAATAAAAATAATAATAATTTTTATTATTATTATTATTATTATTATTATTATTATTATTATTATTATAGCATAATTAATTTCTTTTTTAAAAATAGCACATTAGTATATGAACATACAATTAAAAATAAAAAACTAAGGACTCTTGGGTTCAATGGTATGGCTTCTTACCTCCCACATGGGAGACCAAGGTTCAAATCTTGGTGGAAGCATATATTTCAATATTGTTGTGGGTGGGGGAGGGGGGTTGGGGCTTGTTGGGTCTTTAGGTGAGTGACCCTGTGCGAGGGCAGCCCAGAGAAAATTCATCTTACCACGGGATTCCCGAAAGGGGCCCAAAAAAATTAAAAATAAAAGAACACTCATGTTCAAGGTCCGTTAATAATAAGAATTTAGGTAGTAATGAAAAGAACATATAATGATATTAAAAAAAGAACATATACTGAAAGAGCATACAAGATCTATTTAAAGAACACATTTTAAAAATAAAAGATAGATGTTATTTTTATATCGATGACATGTTTGGATTTAACTAACAACATGTTCTTTGTTATATCAATAAATTGTTCTTTTTTATTATAAATAAACCTATAAATATACATAATCATATGATCTTGAACAAAATGGTTAAATATTCTTCTTATATTGTTGTCTTGTTCTATATAAAATTTGTTTTTAAAAATAAGTTGAAATCCTTTGTAGGGAAAATTTTAAACGTGATGACAACACCATTAGGTTATCCCATGCTACTCATGTTTTATATAAACTAGTAATATATAATTTATATTATTCTACCAAAATTGTTTTAAAACAAAACATAATATACTATTGTCATGTTCGTTACATGTACAACATCAAAAAGAACATCACATATGAAAATTATTAATTAGAATAAATATAAAAAAAATACACTTATAAATGCCAAAAGAACATTCTTCTTCTTGAACACAAATAACTTCAAATAGTTATATCAATGACATTTATAATAATAGCAACGACGTTAATAATAATTACCAATATTAATAATTAATAAGTACAACAACGACAACAATAATAATAATCCTTTTGAGTAAATGTACTAGTAAATAGTAATATTAATAGTAATAGTAATTGTATAAAGTAATATTAATAATAATAATAATAATAATAATAATAATAATAATAATAATAATAATAATAATAATAATAACAACAACAACAACAACAATAATAATAATTATTACAATAACAATAATAGCATTAGTAATACTAATAATCATAATAATAATAATAATAATAATAATAATAATAATAATAAGTTTTTAAATATAAGCATAATCTGAACTTATCTGATCTGATCTGAACTTATCTGATCTGATCTGAACTTATCTGATCTGATCTGATCTGAACTTATCTGATCTGATCTGAACTTATCTGATCTGATCTGAACTTATTTTTTCTGATCTAATTTGATCTGATCTGGTCTGATATGATCTGATCTGATCTGAAATAAGCAAAAATAAGGTGAACTAAACATAACCTTAGGCCAAAGTGTGTGGATGCCTTTTTTATTACTTTTGGTCAACGATTGAAAGCTAGCACGTGCATATAGACTTTATCTAGCTGACTTGTTCAATGATTTAAGGTGTGATTTGTCCGTTATGCAATAAACATTCTGCTATGGTGACATTATCCCAAATTCCCAATTCACAAACGCACAATTGAACAAATTAGGAAAGTAACATTATCCATAAGATGAATGAAAACATGCAAATTTGCTGAAAAAAGTTCATTAATTTATATAGAAGTACAACTTAAAGTGAAACTAAATTATTTTAGAATGCTGTCAAAAAAAAATTTTTTATTTTAGAATATCTCCTTTGGAAAAAAAAAATTATGTTAGAATATTTAGTCTATATATCAATAACGTTTAACAAGTCAATTGAAGGATATTAAATCTTTTTACATTTTCCACCTATGTGCTTATTCGTAGAAAATGTAATAGAGAAAAGTCGTGAGAGAGTATAAAATTACGCTCATATGTTAAATCAACACCTTGAGGTACTCGTACCACTATCTTAGAATGGAGTTTTGCCCAATCTCAAACTGATATGCGTTATTCAAATGCCAATAAGGGGAATTTTGATAAATTACAAATTTTTTTTTTGAATGGTAAAGTACAAATATTTTGATACAACATTTATAACTCCACAATACAACATTTATAAATTAATACTAAACATTAATTTGATGGCTCTGTTTGGGAACCTATTCCAGGTAGCTTAAATAACTAGGTGCTGAAATAAAAAGCTACCTTAAATAAAAAAAGAAGTGTTTGGGATGAAACTGAAACTACATTTCAGTCCCTAAAAGTGACTGAAATTGAAACGCTACTCAAAGTAGCGTCTGAATTTCAGGGACTGAAATTCCACTTTTTTATTTTCCTTTTCTATTTTTTAAGCCAACAAATTAGACTTTTAATTTGAGAGCCATGAACGAGCAAGCATGCGTCAATGGCGCCACAGCCAATGTTGCACCGATGCCGTCGACGCCAAGTAGTCAAAACAGGGGAGAACAAATTTGGGGTTTGTGTTGCCAACTTAATGAAATTTGATTGGGGGATTTAGTTTTGCATTGGGTTTGATTTTTCCATGATTGAAGTGCCAACCTTCAAGAACTATTAATGGTGGTTTTTTGAATTTTAATTGTATCGAAAATTTTTGTGGAAGATTTTGTACTTTTTTTTTTGTTTAGGGTCCCTGAAGAGATTTACTCATTTACCCCACATCATCATCCACTAAGAGATGGGTGAATGTCGAATAAATAATCAAACGCATACATAAACATATCTAATAGGGTAAAAATATTATCGATCCCACTTATTTATATTATTATTTTATTATTTAAATGCATTGAATTAAATTAACGTTGAATTATATATAATAAACATATTACAAAATTTACATAATTAATCACCTTATGTGTTGTAGCCAAATATCAACGGCTCCCTTGACGACACATGGGCTCATCAGAGCCGTACACGTGTCATCCTAGTTAAAATAAAAATAAGACTTAATCTCTCGGGCTATACTCGGTTGGGTAAAAGGATCGAATTTCGGCCCAATAGCCGAGCCCAAAGAGGTGCCAAATGGCTGAAGGGGAGTGGTTAATAGACATCCCCGTCATGGTCCGCCACATGTCATGATCCGATTCCTCGCCCAATCGAGGCCACTATTGCGAGGTCGGTTTTTAAGGTTAGTTGTCAACTTGCTATCACTATAAATACCCCTGAAATCAGGAGAAAACAAATTCAATGCAAACAGTGTAAAGTTACTCTGATAAATTCTCTCTCATTTTCTCTTTCTATCTCTACTTTCTCTTACAACTCCTGATAACCGACTTAAGCATCGGAGGGGGAACCACCACCCAAACCTCCCGGGGTGGGTCCCTTTGTGCGGAGTTCGGGAGCGAAGCCAAGGCTCGGGATCAAGCTATAATTCGGGCATTGTTGCACAAGTCTCCATCTCGAAGAACACTCAAGATACTACTCTACTTGCTCGACAAGGAAGCTAAGCCTACGACTTACTTGTTGGACAAGCGGACGAAACATTTGGCGCCGTGCGTGGGGAGACGTAACAATGACCGATTGTCAATCATCCAACATTGCAAGAAATCGAAGCCTTCAAGTTAATGTCGAAGATACGGTGGAGCATGAAAGACCACCTCGAGGAAGAGATAGGCCTCCATCCATCGTCAATGTTCCTGGACCAAGCCAAGAACCTGGTCATCCAGGTTAATCTAGATCGTCCGATGGCTCGCCGCCCATCCGGAGAATGTTTTGAATGATTTCCGGACCGGGATGGCGGAGGTCGTCCAGGAACAGATTAAAAGCAATATGTTGTTTTTTCATCACAACCCGAGCCACCGCTAACAATCCACCTCGTCCTAGAGGATGTTCTCAAGTAGATCGTCCGGGTCCTAGTCGACTGCTCGTCGAGAACCCTCTAGAAGGACCGCGAGAGGAAAGCAACCGGAGGATACCGAACGCAGAAGAAAGATGGACTGGAATGCGGTGGTGAGGACCCAGGACCATGTCCATCCTAGTGGGCACGAGAATGGAAACCGACGCCGGGGAGTATCTAGAGGCAAAGAGGGTGCGGCTTTGCAACGTTCGGCTACGGGATCTACCCCATACCCGAGAGACCCTCCTTTGAGGTTGTCGTCCCGAGGGGAAGGCCGAAGCTTAAGCCACTCTCTTGTCCATCCACGACGGGAGAAGACCGTGGCTCGGCCCATGGTTTATAGGCGTCCAAAACCAGCCAACACTTCATCCAATCCTGTAATGAAAGAGTATCGCAAGGAGTTCATACCCATTGAGGGACAATGGGAGCCCTCCGGATCAACCGGCCTACCCCATTCTCGGCCAGGATCATGGAGGCGCCCCTTCCCAAAGGTAAAACTCCCAACCATTGAGCCTTTTGATGGAACAACCGATCCCGATGATCACCTGTCCGCTTACAAACATCGGATGTACGTCCAAGGAGTGGACGATGCTACTTGGTGTAAGAATTTCCCGGCTACCTTGAAGGGAGTAGCCCGAAGTGGTTCAATAATCTTCCCCCCAATTCAGTCAATAATTTTACTCGAACTCGGTTTCTTATTCACTAGTCATTTTGTTGCCAACAAGCAAGAACAAAAGACAAGCATGCACCTAGGCAAGGTCGTCCAAGGACCTAAGGAGGCCCTTAGGAGTTTTGTTAAGAGATTTAACCTAGAAGCACTTGCGATCCAAGATCTTAATGCTTGGGGTAGCCTTTGACGCCTTCATCGGGGTCTAAGGCCGGGAAGTTTCAAATTTGACCTTGTTAAGAAGAAAATCTCCACTCTTGCTGAAGCTTTGAGAGAGGCGGAAGCGTTTATCCACGCTACCGAAGTGTGTGCTGAAGCAAAACATCCCGAGTCCAAGAAGCCCGAAGAGGTTGCTCACCCAAAGAAGAGCAACCCCAAAAGGCCGAGACCCTGGGCTATAGCTGCGACCACCACTTCGTCCGAAAAGAGCAAGAGAAAGTTGGCCGAGCCATCCTCATCCAATCCTATTGAGTTTAACAAAGACCAATATTCCATTCTCATGGAGATCAAGGATCAATATGAGTTGAAGGCCCCAAACTGAGATGAAAACACCTTATAGAAATAGGGATAAGAGCAAATATCGTCACTTCCACAAGGATTGTGGTCATGAGACTAATGAATGTAAGCACTCGAAGAGAGCTTTGGAAGAGTTGGCCCGAAAAGGAAAGATGAATTCCTACATGCCGCAAGGGGGAAGGAAGTTCCCAAGGAGAGATGATTGGCATAACAAGAAGAAAGAGAGTGCGAAGCACGGACGAAGATGTTGTTCTCGTAATCTCGGGTGGTTTTTTCTTTGGGGGACCAACTAATCGAGGGCACAAAAACTACCTTAGGGAGCTCGGCCAAGTTTTGTTAGGCGATCGGACGAAGGCTGAGCCCTTCCCAAGGGTGGTAGTTAGTGAGCAAGATCGGGGTAGGTTGAGGACTCCCCATGATGACCCCTTGGTCGTAGAAATGAAAATAGCAAACTTGAGAGTGAGAAGAATCCCGATCGACACCGGAAGTTCGACGGACATCATTAGTGCCGATTGTTTGTCCAGGTTGAGGTTTGACGAACGGAACTTGGTCCCCGTCCACCATCCCATCATTGGGTTTGGGGGAGGAGTCATCCACCCCATGGGAACGGTCACGTTGCCCGTCCGAGTTGGTGAGAAGGAAGCCTCAAGAACTCGTTTATCAAGTTCTTGGTGGTCCGAGATTTGACAACTACAATGTCATTCTTGGACGACCAACCCCGAATCATGTCAAAGCGGTGATAGTAACTCACCCGATGTTGATGAAGTATGAGTGTGATGACGGCAAGATTGGCTCCTTGTATGGAGACCAACAAAGGCTAGGGAATGTTACCTAACTACTCGAAACCATCATCATGGAAAGGCGATAAGCAAGACCAGACGCAAGTTGCTGGCGAAAGGAAAACGTCTGGAAAAGAGAAAGATCAGACGAAGGTTCATAGCGAAAGGAGAACGTCTGGGGCGGAGAAAGAACAGACAAAGATGACCAGCGAGAGGAAAGCGTCTGGATTAAAGCTGACCATTGAGAGCCCTCAGACGCCTCTTGCTCCCTCAAGGAAGGCGTCCGAACATCTCCCCAAAGAAGAAGAGGAAATATGAAATCATCAAGGAAGAACCCTCCTCGTCCGAAGAAGTTATGGCCATTATGGGACTATCGGTAGAACGTCCGAGCCGTAGAAGCCCCCCGAAGAAGTATGTCCGGATGAAGCTCGTCCCGAAAGGACCCTCAAAGTTGGATCTTCGCTCGCTCCCGGTTTGAAGGGTCGTCTAGTCCACTTGTTGAAAGAGTTTCAAGATGTGTTTGCCTATTGCGTCGAAGAGATGCCGGGAATTGATCCGAAGTAGCCGTCCACCGTTTGAATGTCGACCCAAATCCAAACCGGTTCGTCGAAGAAGAGACATTTGGGACCGGCTAGAAACCAGGCCGTTGACCAAGAAGTCCAGAAGTTGTTGGAATCCAAGTTCATCAAAGCAACTTACTATCCAGACTGGATAGCCAATGTGGTTATGGTGCCGAAGCCCAATGGCAGTTGGAGAATGTGTGTGGACTACACGGACCTCAACAAGGCATGTCCTAAGGACAGTTTCCCTTTGCCTAAGTTGGATCGTCTAGTAGACTCCACGGCCGGCCATGCTTTGCCGAGCTTCATGGACGCCTATTCGGGTTTTCATCAAATCCCCATGTGGCCGGAGGATCGGGACAAAACGTCTTTCATTACCGAAAAAGGGGCACGGGCCGGGCCGAGGATGCCATTCGGCTCGCGTAATGCTCCGGCCACTTTTCAAAGATTGATCAATGATGTTTTTCAGCCACAGTTAGGACGAAATATGGAGGCATATATTGACGATATGATAGTCAAGAGCCGTCAAGAAGAAAGTCATGTAGATGATTTGAGAGAAACTTTTGAAACTCTCGGGAAATACAAGCCGAAGCCGAATCCCAAAGAAATGTGTCTTTGGGGTTTTGTCGGGCAAGTTTTTAGGTTTCTTGGTGGATCGAGGGGAATAGAAGCCAACCCCCGAAAAGATTCAAGCCGTTCTAGACATGAAGTCTCCTTCGAAGGTAAAAAGAGGTGCGAGAGGGCGACGGGATGTTTGGTCGCCCTTGGACGATTTTTGTCCAAGTCGGGCGACAAGTGCCATCACTTCTTTGCCACGATCAAGAAAAAAAGCCAAGTTTGAATGGACAACGTAGGCGGAAATGTCCCTTTCAACAGGTCAAAGATCATCTTCAACAATTGCCTAGGTTGGTCGATCCGCGAGAGGGGGAAAAATTGTTTGTATACTTGGCCGTATCCGCTCAAGCGGTGAGTGCCGTCCTGTTGGCCGAAAGAGAATCCGTCCGTATTCCAATATACTTCGTGAGTCACGTGCTCAAGGACGCGGAAAACCGGTATACTAATGTTGAAAAGTTTGGATTGGCCCTCGTCATGGCCAGCAGAAAGCTAAGGCCCTACTTTTTTGGCGCACGTATACTCGTCTATACCGATCGGCCTTTGAAGCAAGTTCTCGCGAAGATGGAAGCTGGCTGGGCGAATGTTAAAATGGGCGGTTGAGCTCAACATGTTTGATATATCATTCGAACCAAGGAAGGCCATTAAGGGGCAAGCCTTGGCTGATTTTATAGTTGAGCTTACTCGGCCAACCATAAAGCAAATATCCGATCCAACTAAAGGAAGGAAGCATTGGATGCTCATGGTTGATGGATCGTCCACGATCAATGGGAGTGGAGCAGGAATCATTTGTCAATCTCCCGAAGGGGACAAATTTGAATATGCATTAAGATTCCAATTCAAAGCGTCCAATAACGAAGCCGAATATGAAGCACTCTTGGCTGGAATCAAAATGTGCAAGGCGGCTGGAGCCGTAGAAATTGAGGCAAAATCGGACTCTCTCCTAGTTGTCGCCAGGTCAACGGAGATTTTGAATGCAAAGAAGCATCAATGAGCAAATATATGCGACTGATCAAGGATGAGATTGAGCCACTAAAACGATTTGTTCTCGACCAAATACCCAGGTCGAAAATCATCAAGCCGACGCTCTCAAAGTTGGCGCTCGGCCGAGGGTGAGGTACCAAGAACGCTTTTTGGGAAGTCAAACCCAAAAAGAGCATCGACCAAGAGGAGGTTATGTTTCTCACCGAGGGAATGTCCGGATGGAGCCGATCATTGAATACAAGAAGACGGGGCGATTGCCTTCGGATCCCGTAGAGGCCAAGTATGTGAAGGCCGAGACAAGTGGTTTGAACTATGGGACGAGACACTTTACAAGAAGTCGTTCAACCGGCCTCTACTCAAGTGCGTCACCGAGAGAAGATGGTCCGGAAGTCCCGAAAGAACTCCATGAAGGAGCTTGTGCCTCTCACATTGGGGGAAGAGCCTTAGGCGAGAAGGCTTTAAGGACGGGGTACTACCGGCCTACCTTAAAGGAGGATGCTATAGGCTATGCAAAGAAATGTGACAGTTGTCAGAAGCATGGGAATGTGCATCAGAAGCCGTCCAACTATTTGACCCCCATCTTGTTCCCTCTGCCTTTTGCCAAATGGGGCATGGATATCCTAGGACCTTTCCCTGTGACCGCTGGGCAAAAGAAGTTTGTGATTGTAGCAATGGACTATTTCACTAAATGGATAGAAGCTGAAGCCATGCGAGGAATAACAACAAGCGACGTCAAGGGCTTCATCCGGAAGAACATTATAACTCGATTTGGCATGCCTCGCTCAATCGTCTTTGATAATGGTCCACAGCTTCGAAACGCCTAAGCCGAAAGACCGGCGTCGAAAGAGAAATCAAAGCTCACTTTGCAGCAGCCGCCCACCCACAAGCTAATGGGCAAGTCGAGTCCTTCAACAAGATTCTATCAAATGGAATCAAGAAGAAGTTGGACAATGCCAAAGGGCAATGGGTTGAAGAACCGCAATTGGTATTATGGTCCATTAGAACAACCGCCAAGAATTCTACGAGGCGAGACGCCTTTCATGCTAGTCTATGGTACCGAGCCGTCTTGCCCATTGAGATCGAGGAGCCCACCCTACGAGTCATGTTATACACAGAGGAAGCCAACTGGGCCGCATTGCGTACGGCCTTGGACCAAGTCCCAGAAGTCAGGGGCAATGCCTTGCTAAGAATGCAATTATATAAATTGCGTATGGCTCGGGAGTTTAACAAAAGAGTTGTTAGACGACCGCTAAAGGTGGGGGATCTTGTTCGAGGAAAATGGAAGCGATTGGACGAGCTAAAGAGTTGGGAAAACTAACACCAAATTGGGAAGGACCTTATCTCGATTGTCCAGGAAATACACAGGTGGGACTTTTCGTCCGCAAAGTCTAGATGGACGACCTATTCAGCGTACCTGGAATTCAGACAACTTGAAGAAGTACCACGTCTAGCTCAGATCCTCGTCAGATATAAGTATTGTACTTTGTAGTTACTCCAAAGTGCCACGGCACATATTAGTAAGAAAAGAATTGTATACATGCATCTTGGCTTTCGACCAAGCAAAATCCATATAATACAATTCCTACTATCTTATCTTTTTGTTTATTTTCACCAAGTTGCTTCACTTTGGGGCATTAAAATCGGTTACTCGTCTAAAAGTGACAATAACTTGGACAAAAAATACAAACAAAAGCAGAACGTCAGAATTGCTAGCATTTACGCCAAACATCACTCCCTCAAAGAGACCGGCCAATAATGCATATATGGCCGTCGAATTGACAAAACCTCTAGTAAGAAGTAACGTCAATAGTCTCTGAGAGAAAGCTGGCCTGAAATAAGCCCTTAGTAAAGGATGCTTACTTTCAAAAAATACGGACGACTAGGTAGTCCGGACCCTAGTAAGGGATCGCTACTTAAGGACGAGTGTTGCTCCCTCAAGGAAGCCGGCTAAAACATTATGTGAACATGTATCTAACGCTCGCCCATCAACTTCAAAGGCTCGGCCAAGTCGCCGCTTCTCCTTCTTAGACTTTAGCTCCCTTCGATATTTGATTGAGCTAAGCCCAAGAACGGGGGGATTACAGAAGTATATAGGACGAGCTATTGATCGAAGGTCGTCCAAAAACCCGGATGGCCCCAGACGAAGGTGGCCCCAGGAAGGTGGTCGTCCAAGTATGGACGTTCTCCTTCATTGAGTAATCCTCGTCCAAAAAGGGAGGCCGGTTCCGATTTAAGATGCCCCCAAGAAGGTGATCGTCCAAGAATGGACGCTCTCCTTCATTGGGTAATCCTCGTCCAAAATTGGAGGCAAATTCCAGACGAAGATGGCCCCCAAGAAGGTGATCGTCCAAGTGTAGACGTTCTCCTTCAATGGTACTTAGATGC
Source organism: Beta lomatogona (assembly GCA_947646795.1). Classification (NCBI taxonomy): domain Eukaryota; kingdom Viridiplantae; phylum Streptophyta; class Magnoliopsida; order Caryophyllales; family Amaranthaceae; genus Beta; species Beta lomatogona. The sequence goes on along the minus strand of CANSNZ010000977.1, from coordinate 1,255,280 downwards.
CGTCCAGACGAACCTTTTTTGGTACTTGGATGCATATGCAATTATCAAACTCATATTGTAGACCGTCCAATTTTTCAGGACGAGTCACATTTTTACTTAAGATTAAAATTTTGTAAATTTTCATGAAAAGCGATCGTCCGATGATTTAGGACGAAGGTGCTATTATACTTGGTCAAAATTAGTGTTCGAAAAGATAAAAGGCGGGGAATTGACAAAAATATTCTTTCATATATGATTTGTGAAGAATTACAAAGTAGGAGCCGAAGAGTTACAAAGAAGCATGAAAATAAACCTAAGCTTAGGCTTCGTCTTCGAACGGGTCTCTTGGTCGTCTTTAGGGGTCTCCACCTCGGCGGCGAGCTTTCGTCGTCCGACTCTTCAAACTCCGGAGGTTCCTCGGCGCATACCATAGCCCGATGAACGCTCTCTTGATACTCCAGACGACGAACGAAGCCGGGGACCTCGGTTTCCTCGGCCCAAGATCCCAAAGGCTTTGACGGCCCGGTCCTTGGTCGTATTGACGACTTGTTTCAACCCTTCCTTGGCGTCGTCGAAGGACTTGGCCGCCTCCCCTTTCCGGCACGGGCGCCCTTGCCCTTAGGAGAATGTTCTCTCTTCTCGGCTCGGCGGCGGCAATAAGAGCGACATCCCTTTCGCCTTTCAACTCATCGAGAGAGCGTCTATGATCATCCTTAGACGATCCCGCTCGGCATATAGCTGGTTGATTTTAACAAGATGATTCTTGTTCTCAGACTCCAGGAGTGCCGATCTCTTCTCCAAAGCCTCCAGGGATTGACGATGGAGAGTGTTAGCCATCTCAATATCATGGATGGCTTTGTCGCCGGCTGTAGTTGCCAAATGGACGAGCCGTTTATTCTCTTTTCTAAGCTCCCGCGCCCAATCTTCGATTAGCATGCTGCGAGCCGAAGTCGGGGCATGGAAAACAAGGCAAGTTGTTAGACGATTTGCAAAGCAAAAATTTATACAAGTATAAAACAAGGCAGTCATAAAGCAATACCTCGGCAAAGAAGCTGAGACATGTAGCCCACATGCCGGGCGGACGCTCCCCTTAATCCCTTGATGTAGGATTCAGGGAAGCATTTGAAGAGCTCCTCGCTTCGGCCGCTCTTTCTCCAAGCTTTGACATTTTGGCAAAGGCAGGAGAAGACTCCTCGTCCGAATCAGCAGTGGGAGGAGTTGGGGGAATAGCAGGGCCTTTGCCCTTATCTGAAAGAGGGGGAGAGTCAGTTATCTTGATAGGGAAGACGATGGCTTGTCTATTGGACGGACTCATGGACCGTCCACCGACCCGCATCGTCCTAACTATGTTGGGGTAATACGACTCACCGCGACGAAATCGACGCCGTCCTAACAGCTAGGGGCATTCGTGGCACTAGCTTTGCCACCGAGCCGAACCCGGATAGCTCTCGGCAAGGCATCGCCTCCCAGCGCAACCAAAGCCGGGCGGACTGCAGGTTGACCTCGGCAGAGTCGGCCGGCAAAACACCGAGCGGCACAGCTGCGTGTGCATCCCTTACCTCCTCGGCCGATCCGGCAGTTGACGGCTCTCTTTTAAGAGTCTTCGCTTGTGGGGGAGGCATGCTTTTCTCCCCACTCTCGGCAGCAGGAGCCGACTTATCCGCTCTCTTCCTTGTAAAGCCCTTTGGCTTCTTCGCTGAAGGCTGGTCAGCGGCTGCAGTAGGCCTCTTCCTGGACGAGGACGACTTCCCAGGTGGAAGCTTGTTTGTAGGAGCATTTTTCTGCAAAAAGTTAAGGCATCAGACTGATCGTCCACAAAAAAGAAATAACTACCATTGTAAAAATACAGACGAGAATGGTCCCAAGAAGGTGACCGTCCAAATATGGACGTTCTTCTATGGCCGACCCTCGCCAAAAAATTGGATGCAAGAATCCAGACGAGTACGGTGCCAAAGAGGTAACCGTCCAAGTCTGGACGATTTCTTGCTTTAGTTGTTCTTCGTCCAAGATTTGGGGCAAAACTCTTGGACGAGCATGACCCCAAGAAGGTGAACGTCCAGGTCTGGATGCTCTCCTTTTTGGGTGACTCTCATCCAAGAATGGGACACCAACTCTTGGACGAACATGGCTCCAAGAAGGTGACCGTCCAAGTCTGGACGTTCTCCATCTTGAGATGACCCTCGTCCAAGAATTGGTACACCATTCTTGGACGAGCATTGTACTAAAGACGTGACCTCTTCCAAGAATTGAATACCAAATCTTGGACGAGCATGGTCCCAAAGAGGTGACCGTCCAAGTTTGGACGTTCTCCTTCTTGGGACGACCCTCGTCCAAGATTTGAAAAACAATTCTTGGACGAGCCTGGTCCCAAAGAGGTGACCGTCCAAGTTTGGACGTTCTCCTTCTTGGGACGACCCTCGTCCAAGATTTGAAAAACAATTCTTGGACGAGCCTGGTCCCAAAGAGGTGACCGTCCAAGTCTGGACGTTCTCCTTCCTGGGACGACCCTCGTCCAAGATTTGAAAAACAATTCTTGGACGAGCCTGGTCCCAAAGAGGTGACCGTCCAAGTATGGACGTTCTCCTTCTTGGGACGACCCTCGTCCAATATTTGAAAAACAATTCTTGGACGAGCCTGGTCCCAAAGAGGTGACCGTCCAAGTCTGGACGTTCTCCTTCCCCGGGACGACCCGTCGCCAAGATTTGAAAAACAATTCTTGGACGAGCCTGGTCCCAAAGAGGTGACCGTCCAAGTATGGACGTTCTCCTTCTTGGGACGACCCTCGTCCAAGATTTGAAAAACAATTCTTGGACGCGCATAGTCCCAAAGAGGTGACCGTCCAAGTTTGGACGTTCTCCTTCTTGGGATGACTCTCGTCCAAGAGTTGGGAAACAGTTCTAGGACGAGCATGGAGACAGAGAACTGGTCGTCCAAGTCTGGACGTTCTCCTTCTTGGAGTGACCCACGTCCAAGAATTGGATACCAATCAAAAAAAAAAAAAAAAAAAAAAAAAAAAAAAAGAAGAAATTACCACTGTTTCCGCCCTTTTTTCGGCGCTGCTCTTTGCATACTCCTTCCACAAATTATCTGTGAATTGGGACATGCTGATTTCTCCCGTCCAAGATGGTTCGAGGCGTTGTCTGGCCGAGTCTGAAAATACAAAAGAAAAAAAAAATATATGTGTTCGTCAAATGAGTTATGGACGAAGAGTTCTACTTGGATGATTTTAAATATACCTTTATCCTCAGCCAACCGCAAGCCGGCAGCGACCAAGAAGTCGTCTTGGTAAAACATTTCCTTAAAGGGTATCCAGTTAGACGGTCCCTTAAAAGATCGCTGGCCGGGTCTGGAGTACTCCTTCACTCTGAAGTACTCTACCACCTCCTCGTCAAATTCGTCCTCCAGCTCCAGCCAAGACCGCTTCCGTCCGGTATTTGTGACGGATCTATTATAATATCTGTAGCTCTCTGTGACATAGTCGCTGGACGCCCGTAAAAAGATGAAGTCGGCTTTCCAATCGTGCATCTTTGACGATTTCCCCCAAGCCGTCATAAAGCCCGGACGGTTCGCGATGCTTGAGCCATGCTCCGTCCATAGCCCCAGGTACCTTGGACGCATAATGGATATGGGTAAAGGCTTGAAGGGAAAGGGCTAGGCCGCGTAGCTCGCAGACGGCAATAAACGTCAGGATGTTGTGCCAAGCGTTCGGCGCCAGCTGGTTATGGCCGATGTGGTAGTGCTGCAAAGACTTGTTCTATGAAGTCGTGAAGTGGAAACCTCGATCCAAAGATCTAAGGCTAGTTTATAAACGGCGAAATGGCTCCTGGGAGCACTCAGGATCGTCGCATCGTTAGAAGGAATGACAAAGGAGAAGCCCGGCATGGGCATGAAAGACGACAAGAAATTAGGGTCCGGTCCTAGTTTTTCTAACCACTTACGGTTAACTAAAATGAAGCCGGGGTCGAAAGGGGACCTAAACGCTTTCTAATCTCCGACGAGGTGGTAGAGGCCTCGTTCGATTCTTCGGCGACCTCGGGATCGCTACCATTATTACCCTCGCCGATCTCCTCCGTATCGGCGTCCCGGCCGAAGTACTGGTTTCGGTTTTTATTTCTAAGTCTCTGCCTCATGGTCAAAGGAGGCCTGTCCAAAGACCGAGCACTTTGGACCTCTCTTGCCTCATCCGGCACTCGTCCGCCGATTCCTCCATATCCGAGTTGTTTGATGGAATTATTGCTTTTCGTCTTAGACGGGCCGTTTGCTTCGACGCGCGCCGATTACCCCGCACAGTAAAGACCGGGTCGTCCGACTTTCTCGGCCAAAATTATGAAAAAAATATGTACTCGGCCGAAAGAGGCCCAACTCTAGAATGTGCCGAAGAAGAAGTATCGGTTCTAGGGTCAAGACAAGCTCTTGGTCGGCTAGGATTATTTGACGAAGATGATTCCATTTTATTGATTTTCTAAGAAAAAATAAAGAATAAAGAAGAATAAAAGGATCAAAGAAACGATACCTCGCTAAGAACGTCCGGGGAAATTCGGTGAAGGATGTCTGAAGCCGGACGATCTCTCTCTCTCTCTAGAAAATTGCGAGTCTCTCTCTCTAGAAAAATTTGTTCGAAGTGGTAAATGATTGAATGTTTTCACACCAAGGATATTTATAGAGGGATAAGAAACTCACGCAGCCCGGTCAAGAATGACCAAAAAGGGAGTCTCCCAAGTCTAAAATGACCGGGATAGCACAAGAAAGGGCGCGTCATTTCCTTCATTTTGAAAATACTACCTTCGTATAACGGGCCGTAACCGTCGACGGGCCAGCAAAAAAGCTACCTTGGGTAAAAGGGCATTAACGGTCGAGATGGGCCAACAAGTGAAAACCCTTTTAGGGGCAAATGTTGTAGCCAAATATCAACGGCTCCCTTGACGACACATGGGCTCATCGAGCCGTACACGTGTCATCCTAGTTAAAATAAAAATAAGACTTAATCTCCGGGCTATACTCGATTGGGTAAAAGGATCGAATTTCGCCCAATAGCCGAGCCAAGCGGTGCCAAATGGTCAAGGGGGAGTGGTTAATAGACATCCCCGGTCATGGTCGCCACATGTCATGATCCGATTCCTCGGCCCAATCGGAGGCCACTATTGCAGGTCGGTTTTTAAGGTTAGCAGTCAAACTTGCTATCACTATAAATACCCTCGAAATCGGAGAAAACAAATTCAATGCAAACAGTGTAAAGTTACTCTGATAAATTCTCTCTCATTTTCTCTTTCTATCTCTACTTTCTCTTACAACTCCTGATAACTGACTTAAGCATCGGAGGGGGAACCACCACCCAAACCTCCGGGGTGGGTCCCTTTGTGCGGAGTTCGGGAGCGAAGCCAAGGCTCAGGATCAAGCTATAATTCAGGCATTGTTGCACAAGTCTCCATCTGAAGAACACTCAAGATACTACTCTACTTGCTCGACAAGGAAGCTAAGCCTACAGCTTACTTGTTGGACAAGCGGACGAAACATTATGCAACTAGTTCTGCCAAACAGTTAAACTAATCTGCTACCTTATCAGTTTCAGCTACCTTATCAGTTTCAGCTACATTTCAGGTAGTATTGCCAAACATAGCCGATGTAAGGTAGGTATATACAACATTTTCTCTACAAAGTACAACATATATGAATCACAATACAACATTTGTAAATTAACTATACAACATTTATTGATTTGCAAAATATGAGTCAATTTATTTACGACAGTGCCATTGATATGCCATTTCAGATTTGGCATTTCAGGTAGGGTTTTGATATATGTAGTCCTTAGAATTGCAAAGTACTAATAATTTAGAAACTTATAACATAATCACGCGTCAAACAATATATTAATAGTTATTCATTACTTAATATTTTCATTTTTAAACTTCTTATATACCGCCCTAATCATTTCCCTAAAAAAATAATATTTGTATCTCAATCTTGCTTCAATTTGGAAGCACACTCAAGATTGGTTCAAAACTTGAAACGTCAAACCCTCTAGATATATTCTAAAAAACAGGGCGGATGCAAAAAGTAGAAAATAAATAGACCGTGTCTTTTGTCTGCGACAGTGAATATATAAATTCATAAATAATATTGTAAAAAGTGAATGAATTTCCTTTGATAATTTGAGAGGAAGTTATGGTACGACACTCTTTCCAGTTTCCACGGTCCACCAATACAAAGTTGTTGTTTGCATTTCATCTCTTTCTCTCTCCTCTTTTTCGCCTGTCTCATGAACAAAGAAGAAACAGCTTCAACTTATGGAAATTATGGAACAAGAAATTTCAGCAATTGGGTTTTCTCTCTCTTTGATTTTGGTGTTCACTTATTTTCACAATGCTTCTGCTAATGATGAAGGTTAATCTTTTTCTCTTTCCTGCTTCTAATCTTGTTAAGCTGTGTTTGTTTGATTAAAGCTACAATACTTATGTGACATACCATATTTTAAGGAGGTAAGGCTACGCACGCTTTACAAAAATTTGCATTGACTACAAATATATAGAGTGCATTTCTTGTACACCCGGTTACCTGAGTGTACCATGTGCGTGATACAACCAAGACCCTTCTTTGCTCATTTGGAGTTCTTTCTATCATGCAAATTTTGCATAGATAGAGGTTTCTGACGGGTAATGCGAAAAAAAAAAAAGTACATGTGTAAAATACCTCTTATAATATGACAAATTTGATAATAAAAATTATAGGATTAGATTTTGTCTTGACAAATACTGTAATAATATTATTTCCTTATAATTTATATCAACATGAAGTGTAATTTACCATCAAAGTTCGACTTCAAATATCGTACATATCTTGTATTTTGAATCGAAAGGAAGTAATCATTATTGCCTTTGATCATCGATTGATCAAGGTGATAATTAAGTTTTAAGCTTGGAATTTGGGACCGGGGAGCACCATTTTCAAAAGGGGTATGCTTGAAATGAGTAAAGGTCATTTCACTAAGTTCTAGCTAACTTAGCTAAGTGTTTATCTTGTGAGTCTAGAACGCGCCGTTCCTATCATATACTAGCTAGCTAATTTTTTGGAAGTATTTATTAGTTAGCTATTTTTTTTAAGGAAGATGTCCGATTCCACAAGAATTTATGTCCATGAGGCATGAGCAACAATGTAGATCACAACTCGATATCTGGTAGATTTAGAGACAATTGGCAATTCCTTTTGAGCACCAAGAAATGAGATTAGGACCTAGGAAGATGGCAGACCTTGTAGTTGATCGAGTAGTATCTGGATGGATAAGCCAGACCATAGTAGAATGCTCGGTGTAACATAATTCGCTTTTCTAGTTCGCATTTCACCCAAAATGGGCCAAAAATAGGTGAAAACCGACAATAATTAGCTTTTTTTCACGATAGCAATTCGCGGGGAGATTAGAGAATTATGTTATACTAAGAATGCTTGGATTTTTGTAAGATCAAACCATGAGTAGATGTGCCCTGCAAGTATGTGGAAAATTGAAAATACTTAACATCAACCAAGTGAGAGGTAGAAGGGGAATGCATAACATGAGGCAATGCATGTGATAACAAGGGAAAGGTGAACATTTGGATGCATCACTATAAGTTATTCCTGGCTGAAAGTCACTTGTGCTTATATATTTAGTGCACCTTAGACCATTTTATAATGGAAACATTTATTTAGAACTTGTTCATACTATTGTCCATTCTATTCAGCGATGTGTGTTATCTTTATTCACCGTAAATAAAAAAAATGCTCCATATAATAGAAAGTTACGAACAAAATAAGGATGCTAATCCGTTATATATTCTAGATTTTCTGATCTACTTTCCTTGATGCTGCTCATGGCATTGTGGCATTGCGTTTGCATAAGTGTAATCGCCTTTGATGATGGTTTTATGTCTATTACACAGTCAATGCATTATATGCATTCAGATCCAATTTGGTTGATCCTGATGGAAGAATGGATAATTGGGAGTCTCACCTTGTTAGTCCTTGCACATGGCACCATGTTACATGCGTAGGTGAAAGAGTCACCAGAGTGTAAGTTGTACTACTCTGACTGAATCCTATACTTGCTTGCGAAGTTTTGCCAATTACTTATATTAGTATAGCTGATCAAGTTATTTAACCTTTTGTGTCAGTGAACTTGGAAATTCAGAGTTAACTGGTCAACTTGCTCCAGAACTTGGCCAGCTCTCATATCTCGAAGTATTGTAAGTTAAACTCTGACAGCATTTCTTCTACTAGGCGGTTGTTTTTGCTGTTAAGAAAGCCCCAATTTCGAGTTGGGGCTAGTTGTCCCATATTGAAGAACAAGATACAGGATGACCAACAATCCACCATATAGGGCTAGTGGGCTACTCCAGCTATTGCTAAATGGTTTTACGATGGAACCTCACCGGGCTTCTATATGGCCAAATTCAGAGGACATAGTGATGGGATGAATTAAGATCTTTCAAAAAAAGAAAATTCACATATACTTTTGCGCGTTTTTAATTAAGGCTTATTTTACGCGCTCCTCTATTATTTCTACCATACTTCTTATTTCCCAACTATGGTGCATGATTCTCGTTTCCTTTTCATGGCAGGTCCCTCTACAACAATAATATAAATGGTACAATACCACATGAGTTGGGGAATTTGGCAAACTTAGTGCGTTTGGATCTCAGTTCCAACAATCTTACTGGTCCTATTCCAAATACATTGGGCAATCTCGCTAGTCTACAGAACTTGTATGAATGCATCCTCTCATGTCTTTTGTTGTTAACATACGGATTAATCTACCTCCTCGTTTATGTGACTTGTTGCACTGTAAGCTTTTCCAAACATTGTATTGGTCTCTGAATGATGATACTAATCACTTGTCATGAAAGTCTGAGAATAGACTTCTTTATTAACTTCTATGTACAACATGTACAGTGAGACACATATGGCTTAAGCTTCTATATATTATCTGCTCCTGCCAAAGGGGGTGTGTCTTCTTGTCAAAGAGAAAAAGAGGGGAAAAAGCAACAGGCTTTTGAGGTGTCGATTCTTAGTTACACTATTTCTTTCAGGCATATCATTATGGTTATTGTTATTATCGTGGATATCCATGCTTAAATATATATGTGTCAGCACACTTCCTTCTAGAATGAGAATTGTGCTTTGCTTGAATTAGACTTGTGCATGTATTCAGCATTTTCCAGATATCTTCTTTAGCAAAATGTCTTTTATTAATTGAGATGTTCTGTCAGAGTGTTGCCTTGTGCCCTTGTCTTTCCTCAACAACCCTTGTGACATTTTGATTGTTTTACAATGATAGGAACTTGAATAACAACAATTTGTCAGGAGAAATACCTAGGTCATTGACTGATATATCAACCCTGAACACCCTGTAAGTGATAAGTCGCTCTTTTCAATTCCATCAGGAAAATGACGTGAGTCACTAGTATATAGAGTTTTTGTAGGATTAGTTAGAAGAGGTATATAACTCTCTTACAGTGATTTGTCATTCAACCAGCTAACAGGAGATGTTCCTGTCAATGGATCCTTCTCAAGGTTCACCAATTCAAGGTCAATCATTTATCCTTTCCCTTTCTCATGTTTCAAAAATTTTCATGACATTGAGGTGGTTGGCATGTTTCCTTTTTTTTTCAGTTTTACTGGCAATAATGATTTGAGGATGCCTGCCATAAGTCCTCCTACAATCCAACCAGGTTTGCTTTTGCTATAGTATTACTCCCTCCATCACCCAAAGGATTGCACATTTGCTTCTTCTTTTTTTCACGGTGTCCAATACACATTGAGCAAATTATCTTTAACTATGCAGTAATATAAATTATATACACATTGAGACGAATCTAATAAGATCCACGTTAATTTTATTTTTTTTCTCTTATATAATTGTAAGAATAAATGGTCAAAGTTTGTGAAGTGTGAGTGTTTGACTTTCAAAAAGCAAATGGGAAAACATTTGAGGGACGGAGGGAATATAATATTATGGTGGTGATATCTTTGAATCCCTACCATACCCCCTCATGGTAAATGTCAAAGCATCTTGGTAGAGATTATTGCTTAACAAGGGATCTTATGAACAATTTTTCAGGAAGCAATAACTCCATTGGAGCTATTGCTGGTGGAGTCGCTGCTGGTGTCACTCTGCTCATTGCAGCTTGCATAGTTAGCATTGCTTTGTGGCAACGTAGGAAACATCGAGATCATTTCATTGATGTTCCTGGTTAGTGGAAATATCAGTTACAGCTTGTCAGGTTCATATTAGTACTACATTTGATATATTTGACATTATTTGTTAATTCTTGAACACAGATGAACATCCAGAACTTCACCAGGGACAATTGAAAAAATTTTCCTTGCAAGAACTAAAAATTGCAACGGATAATTTTAGCCATGAAAACTTCATTGGTAGAGGTGGATTTGCAAATGTTTATAAAGGACGTTTGGTTGATGGCACCCTAGTGGCAGTTAAAAGACTCAAAGAGGAATGTGCTCAAGGTGGAGAAATCCAATTTCAAACTGAGGTTGAAATGATCAGCATGGCTATCCATCGCAATTTGGTTCGTTTGTATGGTTTTTGCACGACGCCAGTAGAAAGATTGCTTGTTTATCCTCTGATGACTAATGGAAGCGTAGCATCTTGCTTGAGAGGTATTATCTATATTTCCTCTGTAATGGCCACCTGCTGACGTTTTCTATAACTCCCTCCATCTCTAGATAGTTAGGCCACGTTTGTTTAAGGAATTAAGTTTAAGTTACACAACTATCCTTCATCACATCCCTAAAAAACTCAACTTAAGATGCACGAAGTATTTTTGGTTATTACATCAATTACTTTAAGTCTGATCAAGGTTTTATTCTCTTCAATGTAGAACGCCCAGCAACACATTCGCCACTTAGTTGGGAAATCAGGAAGAGAATTGCATTAGGAGTTGCTAGGGGGCTTGCTTATTTGCACGAACATTGTGAAACGAAAATCATCCATCGTGATGTCAAGACTGATAACATATTTTTGGATGAGGAGTATGAAGCAGTTGTTGGGGACTTTGGGTTGGCGAAACTTATGGACTACAAACATACTCATGTCATTACAAAAGTATGTGGCACAGTTGGTCATATTGCACCTGAGTATTTCTCCACTGGAAAATCTTCAGATAAAACTGATGTTTTTGGATATGGAGCTATGCTTCTGGAGCTCATCACTGGACAAAGGGCATCCCATCTTCTCCCACCAACTGATCAACAGGATATTACGTGGTTGGATTGGGTATGTACTTACTCCTTTTGCTTGACTAGCTATGAAGATGCTTTCTTTTTTCTTTCATCTCAAATTGACTGTCATCGTTGATGTTTCAAGTGAATATCATTATCATAATTAGATAGTGATCTTCTTAGTATGCAACCTCTTCACTTTATTTTACTTGAACTAATCGGAACAGGACTTATTAGAATGTATCTGAACTTATTAAAACTTATTTTATAAGGTGTTGGAACCTATTTGAACATATTCAAGGCTTGAAAATTATTTTTTTATTAAGGTGAAGTGAACGCACCCTTAAAGTACTTCAACTTGACGATCCACTTACTGGGGGAGTTAGGAACTATTTTTTTTTTTTTTCCTTATATTTTGTCTCACTTAATTCAACTGGATACTCCAGTGAATTCTATTTTCTATCGAAAACCGAAAATGATACTTATGTCCTAAATAAAGTTCTTCTTTGACTACTATTATGTCCCAAGTATTACTGAAGTTAATAGGTAGACATTTAGATAGAGGGATGTCTGAAAACAAATCCAACTGTATCGTTTTTACAGTTCAAATCAGTGGAAGTTTTAACTAACTAATGCTCAAAGTCATCTAATTTTATACACACATCCAATCAAACAAGAACTATATGTTGAGATAGAAGGAGTAAAAAAGTTCGGTCTATATTTCGAAAACAAAAATATCAGTCAAATATGCATACAAACTGGGACATATGAAGTATTCCCAATGATTCCCCAACCAATATGTCATGTGAAATTGATCTTGAATCTATATATATGCATCTAGGTGAAAGGAGTTTTGAAGGAGAAGAAATTGAAGGCATTAGTTGATGGTGATTTGAAGGGTAATTTTATTGAAGATGAGGCTGAACAATTGATAAAGATTGCTCTACTTTGTAGACATACTTCTCCAATAGATCGCCCGAAAATGTCAGAGGTGGTTAGAATGCTTGAAGGTGATGGTTTGGGTGAAAGATGGGTGAGATGGGAGGAGGAAGAGATTGCTAGTCACAAATTTAAACACATCCACCAGTCTAATATTGATCGTGTTCTTGACTCTACTTCAAACCAAGCCCCTGATGAATTGTCTACTGGCAGATAATGTTTATATTTTCTTCATTTTTTTTGTTGTTTGTATCTTTGAAATGTAATTATATTTCCAACCCTTTGTATGTAAAATCTCTTTTAGTATTGAAAATAATATTATTGTAACTCATTATTTTGTTAGTTAACGCAATTCTTATTCTCTTTCTAGTGAACGTGTAAGTCTATGATGTATGAATTGAATCAAAACATTTCTAACAATTTTTTTTTTTTGTTACCAAGAGATGAGATATTGAACCAAGTTAATATTAAAAATCTGAGTACTCTTTTCATTTCTATAAATCTAAAGATCAAGGAGAAGAGGAAGGAGAAACTACTCATGTATTTCTACTTTCTGAAAATGAGAGAAACAATGATTGTGGGCTGCCTATAGGCTCTAGGTATAACTATGTCGTTCATGTAAGAAACATATAAACAGTGGTGTTTTAGGGCTTGCCAAGGTTGAAGGCAACAAACTTACCTGAGTGGCAATGCTCTCTATTCTCAAACTACACCCCGGTATTGTTATCAAAAGTTTATGTTTCTCTCTCATAATTGAGAGCACCTCTCACTAAGACGTGAGCTAATTCCCCCCCAACCCCCACATTAAATTCCCAACATCCCTTAGGGGTAGCCTGTACCCTTACCCTAGGCCTATACCTCCGCCATAAATCCTCACGCCATGCACCTCCGTAGTTCACAACTGGACAGGTGGCGCCGGCACAACCCACATTCCCACTGAAGTATCCTTTTTGTCTCTTGGTAATCCACCATCAAATCCGCGTCACCTCTTTGTCATTGACTGGTCTATGGTGGTGGTTAGGGTATTCGTCGACTTAAGCCCTCCTCCCACAAGTCTGGTCTTCAACGTGGCTGACAACCACTGGATCGCCCAAGATACTATTCGCGTCCATCGTACTGGTAAATACTTTATATTTGAATGTCTTAATCAACATGATTGAGATGCCTTGCTGCTCCAACATACTGCCACCATCGATAATAAGATTATTATTTTTCGCAATAGCTCGGCCACTCAAATTCCCGGTACTATATCATTCCACATGGCTAGACTTTGGGTTAGAATTCATAATTTGCCTTGGAAATATCTGGATCCTGACTGGATCGTACGAATATTAAGCCATGTTGGTGTGGTGGACGCCATTGAAAATAGTGGCCCAGGGCTCCCCTTTGAACCCTATTTACGGGGCCGGCTTATGGTGGATCTATCTAGGCCCCTTATACCTGGGTGCTTTCTCCCCTTGGAATAGGTCTATTTCCGTTACAAGGGTGTCTTCCGCTTTTGTAAGGAGTGCAGGTGTGTAGGCCACCGCACTAGTCGTTGTAATCTCTCCTCATATGATGCACAACGTCTTGTTCATAGGTGGATACGCGAGTTAAAAACAGGAGGAATGACAATCTTGCATGGCCCAGGTGATATCCCTCTTCATACTAATCTTATTAGAGGACTAAGTGATCATTTTATTTTCCGTAATACAAGGGTAGATCTTTTTCATTTCATGCATAATCATGAAAATGTTCCCCAAGATCCATATATGTTCCCTGGACGTGGCTTAAATGTTGTAGATCCATATCCGGATTCTTCAAGGGAAACTCCGGTGGATTTCCCGGAACCCTCACCGGAGATCAATGGAGGTGGATCAGATCTCCAATGCGCATACAAACCCTCCTCCAGACTTTGATAACTTTTCTCCGGCAGATTATACTCCATCAAGGCTTCATGATTTGCGTGCTTCCCCTGGACGTAGATTTGGGCTGGAGCCCAGCCCACAAGCCGTGCTCAATATTGGGGCCTATTCTAGGTCATGGCTAGTCTCTATTGAAGGCTCCCTTAATTTGGGCCTATCTATATCAGACTCAGGACAGGCTAGGCCCACTGATTTACAACAACCCCCCGGGTTTTAATTGGCCTAGACCTCGTGAAGAAATCTGCTCCCAGGTTGGGACCCAGGCCCAAGCAACAATAACAACAAATCCACCAGCGGCAAATATGGAATTACAAAGGGAGCACAGGCCCAGGACGCTTCTTCAATCTCTTGGTTTGACCCAATGGGCCCATCGGTTCTTTCGTGCTGCTATTGGCTTTTGTCACTCTCTCCATCCTCACACAGGGGCCAACCATAACATGGATTTGGGTATGGTTTCTACTTCTATTCTGAACATATTCCTACTTTTTCGACCCATGATACAGGTACTTTGGAAGCTATAATGGATCAGGTTGGGCTGCTCCTGTTCCTCCTAGGCCCAATGAGGCGGGGCCAAGTAACTGGAGCTTCCCGTCCTACTTTAGGCCAGTTTTTGTCACTTGCTCCTCCTTTTTACGAGGATCATGGTTACTTGGAGGCCCAAAGTGCAGGACAAGATAATGGGTTGGGCCTCAACCTAGAGTACCCAAGACTCTCAGCACTTCAAGGAAGGTTTCAGATTTCGCCCCCGATATTTGCCGATCCTTTTGGGCCAAAATGGGCCTCTGCTATTGCTACTCGGTCTCGGTCCACTGCTGATTCCTCATATTCGCCGTCCTCTCTGGTCCAATTTTCGGCCACAAACTCTTTTAGGCCACGGAGTCCGGCCCCTGACCCAATGAATAGTCAACACAGCGTGTCCTCTATTCCAGCCGCATCTCCTATTCCAGCTGCTTCTCTAAGGCTCTCCAATCATGGGATATCTATAATGTTTCAGGGGAAAAAACGACGTGAAGAATTACTACACCGTAGTCAATCGGCGCACTGATGTATGATCACTCACTGGATGGTTTCCACCATAAAACAAAACGCCGTTGAATTGAAGGGTGGGAAAGCAAAGGTGGGTTTAATTTGTGGCCAACTGAAAACTGCTCATCTTTTCGCGCTAAAGCTCTCATAGATATTTCTATGGCAAGGGCAATGGGGGTCGAGGTTGGGGAAGAAATCACCTCCTCTCTCAACAAAAAAGGGCAGGCTGGTTCGTCGGCTCCTCCGTCTACAGAGAGATGGTTTCAAAAAGGCTCAAAACTTGATTCAACGATCGACGTCATCTGAAGACATGGATTTACAATTTTCCCTCCTCATCTCACTAAGGGAACATGAAGATACTCGGGTAGTGGCTGGCCCAGACCAACCACCAACGCCAATATGAATGTGCTATCCTGGAATTGTCCCGGATTGTACTCCAAGGATACCCCGACAATTCCATATCTTCTCTGGTTGTTATCTTCATATCATCCTACTTTCCTGTTTTTGTGAGAAACCAAAACTGCTGTAATAAATGTAGCTGCTGTTGTAAATAGTATAAGGCCTAAGTTTGTTTTTGGAGTTGATGCGGAAGGTACCCGGGGTGGGTTAGCTCTTTTTTGGTGGGGTTCTTTTGATGTTAGTATAGTAGTTCAAACTAGGCACTACCTGTTTTGTAAAATAAAAGCTCTTAATGGGAAGCAATGGCATATAATATGCTCTTCTTGTATGGTGAGTCTGAACATCAATTACGGCAAGCTCTATGGCTCATGTTGCAGAACATCTTACTCACGTACGACAACTATATGACAATTGGGGATATTAATCAGGTTGAGAATTATAGTGATAAACTTGGAGGTTCTACAATGATTCGGGGTTGGCAGGAGTTTACCAATTGGAAGCATATACTTAATTTGCAAGAAATCTCTTTTTGTGGACCATGTTTTACATGGACGAATAACAGAGACTCTTCTAACCTTGTAATGGAAAGGTTAGACTGAGCTTACGCCTCTTCTCACTGGTTAATAATTTTCCTTCGGCTTTCAGCCAAAATCTACCAATCATTGCATCAGATCATGGTGCCATTCTCCTCCGAACTGAACCCCCAATTGTTGCACAACAAAGACCGTACCAGATAGAGAACTGGTGTCTTCGTCAACCACAAATTATTGAGTTTATTCAAGATGCTTGGAAATTACAGGTACATGGTTCCCCTATGTTCCAAGTTTCTTGACGCCTGGATATACTTAGAAAGCAACTAAAAAAAATGGTGCCTGAACAAGAGAAGCCACTGTGGCATTAATTGGAAAACCATCTCCGATCAGCTCTCTAGTTTGGGTTCCAACCTTTCGACATTTGCGCAAGGAGCCGCACTTATGAATATCCGCCATCAGCTGCTCGATGAAGCGCTCATTGGACGAACCTATTGGGAACAACGAATAAAAGAAAAATATATAATGCTTGGGGACCTCCCTTCTAAGTTCTTGTATAATAGTATGCGTCAACGGCAATCTCATAATCATATCTATATGCTGCGTGATCAGAATGGACAATGGATTGATGATCATCACCATATCTCTCGTCTAATAAGTGATTATTTTTCTATGCTCTATAAGGCTTCCTCTAGCCTCCCGGTTGATCATGACCACCAAGGCCGGCAGATCGATCTTGCCCTTCGTGAACTTGCACTCCCTACTCTAACAACCACGCAGCAACAACAACTTGGTAAGGTTTTTTCAGATGACGAAATTCAACAAGCTCTCTTTGATATTAATGGGTCTAAGTCTCCAGGAGTAGATAGTTATTCGGCTGAATTTTTCCACACCCACTGGGACTTAGTTGGACCCTAATAACCAAGTATATCCCACTTATTTTTGGCAGACGATGTTCTCTTCTTCTTTCAGGCATCGACGACGGCATGTCTAGCTGTTTCAGATCTAGTGCAACGTTTTAGCTTAATCTCAGGGAGGGTTATTAGCCCCTAGAAGTCCTTTGTTAAATTCAGCCCCAACATTTCTGAGCAAAAACGGAATGAATACAAAATATTCTTCGCGTAAACGTTCAAGCCTCCCTGGGTACTTATTTAGGGGCACTAGTGGATATACAAACTTCTAATTTCACTTTTGTCCTGGACAAGATTCAGCGCATTTCGGCCTGAGATCATAAGCTTATCTCTCAACAGACTAAACTTATTCTTATTAATTCAGTTCTTATGGCTTCTATTGCTCACATTCTTTCGGTCTTCCTTATTCCGAAATCAATCACTGACAAGATTGATGTAATGATCTCGAACTTCTTTTGGGCTTCGTCTTCTTCACGAGGTATAGCATGGCGGCCAAATCTCTTCTTCATATCCCAAAAGGAATGGGGCGCCTAGGAATTCGGAATTCTGGTCATTACAACAAAGCTTTGCTCATGAAAAAAGTTTGGAGCATTCATAAAGATCCTCAATTTCTCCTTTCACAAGTATATTCCAATGTGGGAATATAATTTCTGCTTCTACTCTTCGCCCTCGGGCATCCTGGGGAGCTAAAGGTCTTCATGTGGCTGCTTCCTTGGTAGGTCAATACTGTGCTTGGAAAGTGGGAAATGGCCGCACACTTATAGCCTCTAAACATCGATGGGTCAATGGCGCTACCCCCCTTTTTCGTGATGCTACCCCTCTGTAAACTGTTGCCTGCACGCGAGTGACGGACCTTCTATTTCCTCATAACCAAGGTTGGAAGGCTCCTCTTATCCATCAACTTTTTACACCTTATACGGCGTAGACTATATTAAGTATAGAATTGCCATATATTCATTCTCAATCAGATATTCAATATTGGAGCTTGCATCCTACTGGTGAATATAATACTAAATCTGGCTACTATTCTTTGTCTCTGCAAAATGAAATATATGGCATGACAACTCCGCAAGATCAACAGTTTTTCCGATTGATATAGAGTCTGAACATCATGCCGAAATGGAAGTTGTTTCTTTGGAAACTCTACCATAATAGTCTTGCTCTGAATGAGAACCTGTTTCGAAGGAGTATTGGCACTTCAGGAACGTATCCAATTTGCTTCTCTAGGCCTGAGGATCTCCATCACAGGTTTCGTTTCCGCCCCATAGCCTCTGGTGCCTGGCTCAGTAGCCCCCTAGGTATTTTTTCGACAATTAATGCTCATGTCCCATTTCGGGACTGGATTATTGCATGGCTATTATACTTTCGAAGGCAAGATGGCAAACAAAGTTCTCGTATCCCCCAATTTCTTAGCACTCTTTAGGCCATTTGGGGAACACGAAATGCTTTTATTTTTCGTCAGGAGCAGGTGAGCCTAGAAAGTATACGTACCCGTAGTAATGAGGGGCTTCACCAACAGAATAGTTTTAGTTCTAACTCGTTGGGTGCCTAGTAAGGCCATCCCCCTCGAGAACCAGACACTCCCCCTGGGTTCCTAGTACCCAACATTGGTCGATCCTATCTTACCATGGCAGACGTTGAAATTATTACAGATGGAGCGTAGAATTCATCGTCCCACATGGGGTAGATAGCCTGGGTTTCTAGGACAATGGGCTCTCAGCACAAAACCTCACGGGCCCAAGCAATGAAAACAGCGTCTCCCCTCCATATGGAAGCGCTAGCTTGCTTCTATGCCATTCGATGGGCACAACAGGAAGATTATAAATATATTTCCATCTTCACCGACTCCAAGCTTCTCGTCCGGCACCTCTCCAAAAAGGAAGTATAGACCACACTAAAATGGTTTCTTCTAGACATCCATCAGCTAGCAGGGGACTTACCCTCATGCCGTATAATGAAGGCCTCTCGCACCGGTGTGCAAGAAGCGCACAATCTAGCAAAGGTTTGCCGTCAACAGCAACTGCCTTCCTTTTGAAATTATTTCTGCATAATTTGATGTCAAATTTTAAAAAACCTACACCATGGTGGTAGTACAAGCAAATGAGCTGAGGGATAGTTCTAAGCTACTCTTTCAGTTTCTTTTAATTCTTTTTTTTTTTTTGACAACGAGAAATAATCGTGCATTTTAATTAAAAGAGGAAGTACAGCCTAATGCTAATACAGCCAAAACCTAAAACAAACAAACAAACCTAAAGGAGCTTTATGAGCTCGTACATTCCATCTAAAACAAAAATAAGTAAAATCGATAAAAAGTCGCTTAGGAAGGGGGGCGTCGCTTGTCAGTGCTTGCGATGGTGGATTCAAACCTTGAATGGCTGATGGAAGTGGTAGAAGAAGCAGATGCGTTCACGATCTGGACAACGAACAACCAATGGCGAGCGTCGCATCTCGCCGCATGAGCAATCCCAACAATTTGCTATCGCTTGGGATTCTGGGCTCATGATCTTTTGAAGAGTCACGTTCCGTTGTGACTCATTACTCTCGCTCGAGAGTATTTCAGGTTTCTCCGGCCATGAGGTAGGAGAAACACAGATGAGTGGGCATGCTGAAGGGTGTCGCCTTTAGATTTGAAGTTGTTAAGGCACGGATCATTAAGATTAATGCCAAGCTAAAAAGAGAGCCAAACAAGTTGAGCTCTCGAACACACCTCCGGTTTGCAAAACCGGAAAACATACGTCCCAACCATGAAAAACTATCGTCGCCTCGTCCATGCTCACAAACGTAACTTCTTGAATCACCTTTTCCCTCAGCACATATTCCCAGCTCAACTAAGTTGGGCCAAGATATGAGCAACTTGGTTCCCACTTCTATGAATATGAGAGAAAGAGATACTATTACATTTCTTTCCTAACTCCATTATGTCAAAAACAATGTTGCCAAAGCTTGAATTCTCCCTTCTCTCATGCTGTAAATGAGTAACGAGTTTTAAACAATCACTTTCCAGCTCAATGTCCCTTAAACCTGCATCTAAAGCCACGCTCAAAGAGTGCCGTGCCGCCATAGCTTCAGCCTCATCCACAGCATAAATCCCCTCCACCATCACACAAGTGGCCACCATAATGTCCCCAACCTCGTCCCTCATGATGCCCCCAAACCCCACCTTTCCTTCCTTAAAAATGGCCGCATCCGTATTTACCTTGAAACTCCCTGCCATTGGTCGCACCCACACTTTCCTACTCTTACACCCATCCTGGCTAGAATCCACCTTATTCACCATACAATCCTAGTAATCAAACGCAAGCTGCAGCGCTTTGCGGCTCACTTCTTCGAAAGCAATTTTCTTCACCTCAAAAACCTAAGCATTTCTTCTCAACCATACACCCCATAACAAACTCCAAAATAGATCCCACCATGTATCATCTGTAATCAATTCTTCCATCGAGATAATCCATTCACTGAACGAACCCACATGGTTGTTATGAACATCAATGCGAAGGGGAGATAATCTCCACATTGTCATCACATCATGGCATAGCAGCAACGCATGCGTGACGTCTTCTCTCTCTTCACCACACATAGGGCACATCGAGTCTTCTACCACATCTCACACTCTCAATTTTTCTCGGACCGGGATACCTCCATGAAGGGCACGCCAACCAAAATTCTTAACCTTTGTGGGAAGTTGAGCGTTCCACAAACGTTTCCAAACACATCTTGGATGGGAAGCCGACGTCGATGCGGAGCGTCTTTTATTATGCTGAAGTTCAATATAATAGGTGCTTCGAACCACGAACTCACCATGTTTTGTATGATGCCATACCCACCTATCATCACATTGGCTTCGAGGGAGAGGAATTTTGGTGATTTCATCAATTTCCCATTTCGAAAACCATCTATTGAGCGTCTCCTTATTCCACTCACCATGAGAAATCAACTCACTTACCTTTGCGGGGCTATTCTCAGGAGGTGTGCAGCCATTAAATACTCGAAAATTTGGTAGTGTAGGCACCCAGGGATTACACCAAATATAACACTACTACCATCCCCCACAACACGTTTCAACCCTTTTGCAAGCAATGGCCTCTATGACAGAATCGAGCGCCATGTATAGCTCGCGGTGGGGCTGACTTTAGCCTCCATAAACGAACAGTAAGGAAAATATTTAAGCTTTAGGATTTTTGCAACAAGAGAATTAGGGTACCTGACAATACGCCACGCCTGTTTTGCAAGAAGGGTCATGTTAAAAACATTTAAGTTTCTCATGCCGAGACCTCCTTCAGCCTTGGAATCATACAACTTCCTCCATGCCACCCAAGCCAACTTCTTTTCATCCTTCTTTTGACCCCCAAAAAAATTCCGGCACATCTTTTCAATTTCTTCTAGAATGCTTTTTGGGATGGTAAAACACTGCATTGCATAGGTAGGGATTGCTTGCGCTACCGCTTTCAAAAGCACTTCACGCCCTGCTTGAGAAAGATACCCTTCCTTCTAACCCTTCAACTTTTTCAAGACTCGTTCCTGAATAGTTTGGAAAACTTTCTTCTTTGATCCCCCAATGTAAGTCGGGAGGCCAAGATATTTTTCGTGGTCTTCAACTGCCTTAAAAGATAACTTCATCTGAAGAATTTGTTTTTTTTCAAGATCGATGTTTCGGCTAAAAGACACTTCCGATTTTTCCATATTCAGTTTTTGTCCTGAAGCAGCTTCATAGGTTCATTTGCTCTGGTGAATAAGAGGCTATCATCTGCAAAAAAGAGGTGAGAAATCGCATTCACTTTCTTCCCTATCTTTAAGCCATGAATTTCTTTTTTTGCTTCAGCATCACGCAACAAAGAAGATAAGCCTTCAGCACATATTATGAACAGGAAAAGGGAGAGAGGATCCCCTTGCCTTAAGCCCCTAGAAGGGAGAAACCGCCTAGTAGGTTGTCCGTTCATCAAGATAGAGAGAGATGTAGATTTTACACCCCCATTATCAACCGGACAAAGGAACTAGGAAACCCCAGCTTCAACATCATTTGCTCCAGAAAGCTCCATTCCACCATGTCATATGCTTTGCTCATGTCCAGCTTAAGCCCAAGATAACCTTCTTTCCCCGTTTTCTTCTTTCTCAAGTAATGGAAACACTCATAAGCAACTAAAACATTATCATTGATCAGGCGCCCAGGAACAAATCCACTATGAGACTCATGTATAACATCAGGAAGGACTCTTTTTAATCTATCAGCAAGCACTTTTGAGACCAGTTTATAGAGAACATTACAGAGACTAATAGGCCTAAAATCAACAGGAGACTCATAAACTTTCTTTTTAGGAATTAAAACAATGTAAGTCTGATTTAGAGAGCCTATATCACCACCATTATTCAGAATATCAAGAAGTTTTGTCTCCACATCAACACCAATTGTACTCCAAAACTTTTGATAAAACAAAGCACACATACCATCTGGGCCCGGGGCTTTAGTCGGATGCATTTGCTTCAAAGCTTGTATGATTTCATCTGCAATAATAAACGGTTCAGCGAGCATTTGAGTCATAGGGGCCGTGAGTTTTGTGTTGATCTTATCAAGGATCGGATCCATCTCCACTAGATCATTTGCCGTGAACAGATTCTCAAAATGTTGAACAAAGATTTCCGCCACTTCTTCTTCCTCCTCATACACAATCCCCGCCTCGTCTCTGATGCTATCAATATTATATCGGGCTGCTCTTTGCTTTGCTTTTGCATGGAAGCAACGAAGTAGACAAGATTGGTTAAAACTTTTTAAATTTGTTAAAACCAAATATTACCTAAAATATTTTCAAAGATAATAATTAAAAAGGTCCAAAGTCAAATTTGGAGTACGCTTAATAGTTAAAGAAATCATGTAACAAGTCTACTAATAGTGAATAGTCTAATACTTCTACTAGTCAAGTCAAAGTGAAGTTACACATAAAGAAAGAAGAATCAAATGACTGCGTACTAGTGGCTAAATAATCAGTACTTAAGGTTGATAAAGAACACAAGTCGCTTGTCTTTCGTCTAAAGAGATTCAAATTACCCCCAAAAATGGCTGTTTCTGGTAATTGGAGTCCTCTTTGTTTGATTTTGGTGTTGCTTTACTACTATCACTGTGCCTCTGCTAATGTTGAAGGTTAGTTTCTCTCTCCTCTCTCCTTTTACTATGGATCGGAGTACTAGCTTAATAACTTGTGTTTGTTAGTTGACTGTCCACCTGTGAGTATTGAACTGATGATGACGACTATTATTGCTATTATTTGGAAGAGATTATTAGGAAGAACAAGTTTTAGGAACAAGTGGTTTTAGGATAGAACTCTGCCAACCTTGTATATGACTAAACTCTCCTGCGGTGTGGGCTTTTATTAGGCTGGTGGATTACTCTACATATCACTAATTGGTGGTAGGATGGAACCCATTTCTCGCCTCAGAAATGCATGAAATAACAACCTTTTGTGTGTGACTCAGGTGATGCTTTGTATACATTCAAGTCAAACCTGGTTGATCCTAGTGGAGTTACGAGTAGTTGGAATGCTAGTATGAAGAATCCATGTCTATGGTATCATGTTACATGCAACAGTGATAATAGCGTTATTAGACTGTAAGTTGCTTCAATTTGCTTTTAATACACTTGGGTCATCGTGTGTGTATATGCATATACCCAGCCCCGATCCTGATTTTTTGGGGCCCTTGGAAAAATAGTAGATTGAGGCCCCTTTCAAAAAAAAAAAAAAAAAACTACAATGTGTAATAAAGAAATAAAAACACATGATAGTAATTCTATTAAAATAATCCATTGTTTAAACGGATACATTTTCACTAATAAAATTACTAAAATTATTTTCTGTTCAAACAATTCATATGCTATCATTTAGTACATGATATTAAAAAATCATAAAAAATGAATTCTATGAGATTTTCGAGATGCAAAATCATTATTGATAACATCGACTCCAATGTTTTCCTAAAGTTCCTAATGCATGATTCAAATGCAGTTATCCCTATTTAAATTGTAGAGAAAAAATTCCTATGCCATAATTAAGAGGAGGTCAGGAAGTTTAATGTTAATAATAGCTCAATTTTTTGGGAAATATTGGAATTATCAAAGAATTTAATGGTGGTTAGTGATAAATTTAGGAAATAGAAGAAGAGTTTGGATCTAAGAGAGAGGGGGTAAGACCAAACAATTTTACTAGTGTAGTGTAATTTTAGGCATGAAGATTGAAGAAAACACAATTTTCTTTTTCCTTTTTTTGATAATTTTTTTTCCTTTTTTTTTTTGATAATTTCTTTTTTCATTTTCCTTAAATCATATTTTTTTCCCTACTACTATTTTAAAATCTAGAAGATTGGACCCCTTCTAAGCTTGGGCCCTAGGCCACTGCCCCTCTAAACACCCCCCAGGACCGACCCTGCATATACCTTCATTCTCATATTTTCGACCTATGTGCTCATATATAGAGCACATGATATATAGAGAGGAATGTGAGGGGGTGTACCATGCTGTAGCTAGGTTCACCTATGCATGGTGAATGTACTCATAAGTGGCACAAAATTGGTTGAATGTTGTTTACTTGTTTGCTAATTTTTCACAGTTAATACTTCCCTCCGTCCCTAAATAGAGTGCTCATTTTTCCATTTATGTTTGTCCCAAATAGATTTTCCATTTCCTTATTTGGTATGGTCCACCAATTAAAATATTATTTTGCTCTCAACTTTTATAATATCACCCACTTTTCCATATGACCCACATTCTCTCTCCTTAATTAACACAATTCATAAAAAGTGTACCAACTTCTATATTTAATTATGATTTAATACAATTAAGGTCCTACACATGATTTCTTCTTAATACTTGTGCCCAAAAGAAATGGGCACTCTATTTAGGGACGGAGGGAGTATTTTTTAATCATCAATTTTTTTTATTGAGAGGTTAGTGATCTTGGAAATGCTAATTTGAGTGGTCAACTAGCTCCAGCGCTTGGTCAACTTTTCAATCTCCAGTACTTGTAAGTTAAACTCATAAATTTGTATTAGAAGACATTCTCATGTTTGGGATATATTTTATATCTATCTAGGACGTATTTGTTAATGATGTTATATATCAAAATTATTAATATTTTGTTTATTCATTGCAGAGAGCTCTTTAGCAATTACATAAATGGTACAATACCATATGATTTGGGAAATCTAACAAACTTAGTGAGCTTGGAACTCAATTTCAACAATTTAACTGGACCTATTCCTAACACATTGGGCAGGCTCACAAGATTGCGAACCTTGTATGATTCAATGCATCTTTCCTAGATAGTTGTTTCAAGTTGTTGAGTTATTCTATAGTGTCTTTCACAGTTCACTGTTTCACAACGTATTGCAATAAAATAGTGAACTGTGATACGTTGTTTAGGAATATGATATGATTCTGAGGGAATTTAATTTAGGATCGTAAAACAAGGATTTAGTTGGCTTTAATTTTATGTGTTTGGAATTATTGTTGAGTGGACATTGAAGAAAATGATAAAAATTAAAATTGTAGTAACTTTTCGAAGAAATTCAAGAATATGTTGCTGAGGAAAAGAGAGGAATTGAGCATTTTGTAGCCTATTTTTCCAACAGCTAAATTCTTTTTTTTTCATTATTTTAATTGCAAAATGTAAATATTAAAGCAAGTTTCTTTTAGTTGTGTTGGTTTGAAAATTTCAATTCGGGTTAATGTTAACTCACCAGAAGAGTGGATTGAGGTCCTGGAAGGTGCAAATCGTAAAACATTAGGTTCTATTGATTTAGTCATGTCATGATAATTTCACCTACATAAACTCCTAATTTATAATTATAGTATATATATAATTTCTCTGTT
Organism: Beta lomatogona; assembly: GCA_947646795.1. NCBI lineage: Eukaryota > Viridiplantae > Streptophyta > Magnoliopsida > Caryophyllales > Amaranthaceae > Beta > Beta lomatogona. The sequence continues at coordinate 1,229,527 of CANSNZ010000977.1, read as the reverse complement.
TTTTTTGTTGCAGCATTTGCTTTTTCACATTTATCGAGACACTTATTTGAACGTTAATATCTCATATTGGGTGTAAGTAAAAATTATAAAAATTTAATATTTGCAATCATCGCATTGATACGAATCTAACAAGACCCCACTTAACTATGTTTTTTCTTATATAATGGCGCGAGATTACTTAACAAAGTTGGTTAATGAATAATGCCAAAATGCAAATGTTGTAACTAAAAAAACAGAGGTAGTATATTTTTATGACGTCTTAACTTCTTGTCAACCCTCATATCTCATCCTATGAAACTACTTATTAGTTTAATCTTTTCTATTAATTTTGTGCAATAATAGGCGGCTGAACAACAACACATTGTCAGGAGACATACCAAGATCATTAACTACTATCACAACACTGCAAATTGTGTGAGTTTCAACATACCTTTTTCGTTTTTGTATGAAAATTGATCTTAAGAGTAATAGAGGAAAATAACTCTTATTGTTATCAATTGCCAATTGGCCAGCTATTGGCTATATTACTGCTATGTTTAGTTCACCTGAAATTTATATATTTGAACTTATCTGATCTGAACTTAATTTTTTTGATCTGATCTGATCTGAACTTATTTTTTCTGATCTGAACTTATTTTTTTGATCTGATCTGATCTGATCTGAACTTATTTTTTCTGATCTGATCGATCTCATCTGAATTTATCTTTTACAAAATATATTATTACTTTGTATTTCATTACTAGTATTACTATTACTATTATTTTATTACTATGCACAACTTTCAATAATAATAATAATAATAATAATAATAATAATAATAATTTTATAATAATAATAATATAAAATAATAATAATATAAATAATATAATAATAATAATAATAATAATAGTAATAATAATAACAATAATAATAATAATAACAATAATTATTATAACAATAATAATAATAATAATAATAATAATAATAATAATAATAATAATATAGATAACATAATAATAATAATTATTATTATTATAGCATAATAATTTTTTTTTTTGAAAAAGAACACATTAGTATATGAACATATAATTAAAAATAAAAGACTAAGGACTCTTGGGTCCAATTGTATGACTTCTTACCTCCCACATGGGAGACCAAGGTTCAAATCTTGGTGGAAGCTTATATTTCAATATTGTTGTTGGGTGGGGGGAGGGGGTTGGAGTTTGTTGGGTCTCTAGGTGAGTGACCTTGTGCGGGGACAGCCCAGAGGAAATTCATCTTACCACAGAGTTTCCAAAAGGGGCCCAAAAAAAATTAAAAATAAAAGAACACACATTTTAGGTAAAAAAAAAACATATTGTTCATGGTAAATAAAACATATTGGTCATGTTCAAGGTCCGTTAATAATAAGAATTTAGGTAGTAATGAAAAAAACATATAATGATATTAAAAAAAGAACATATACTGAAAGAGCATACAAGATATATTTCAAGAACATATTTTAAAAATAAAAGATAGATGTTATTTTTATATTGATGACATGTTTGGATTTAACTAACAACATGTTCTTTGTTATATCAATAAATTATTCTTTTTTATTATAAATAAACCTATAAATATATATAATCATATGATCTTGAACAAAATGGTTAAATATTCTTCTTATATCGTGTCTTGTTCTATATAAAATTTGTTTTTAAAGATAAGTTGAAATCCTGTGTAGGGAAAATTGTGAACGTGATGACAACACCATTAGGTTATCCCATGCTACTCATTTTTTATATAAACTAGTAATATATAATTTATATTATTCTACCAAAATTGTTTTAAAAGATAAACATCATATACTATTGTCATGTTCGTTACATGTATAACATCAAAAATAACATCACATATCAAAATTATAAATTAGAACAAATATAAAAAAGAACAGTTACAAATGCCAAAAGAACATTCTTCTTCTTGAACACAAATAGCTTCAAATAGTGATATCAATGACATTTATAATAATAGCAACGACATTAATAATAATTACCAATATTAATAATTAATAAGTACAACAACGACAATAATAATAATCTTATTGAACAAATGTACTAGTAAATAGTAATATTAATAGTAATAGTAATCGTATAAGTAGTAGTAATAATAATAATAATAATAATAATAACAACAACAATAATAATAATAATTATTACAATAACAATAATAGCATTAGTAATACTAATAATCATAATAATCATTATAATAATAACAATAATAATAAGTTTTTAAATATAAGCATAATTTGAACTTATCTGATCTGATCTGAACTTATTTTTTCTGATATGATCCGATCGATCGATCCCGATCTGTGCGATCCGATGCGGTCTGATCCGTGCGATCCGATGGGTCCGGTCGATCCGTGCGGTCCGATCGATCGATCCGAAATAAGCAAAAATAAGCTGAACTGAACAAAGCCTACATTATTGGTTCGTCATTCGTGTATGTTGTTGTTTGACTATGGTTGTTTATGTTTGGTAAACTGAGAGCCAACTTAAAAAAGCTATTAAGGGCCTGTTCGGCAAAAGTAGCTGTTGGAGTAGTTGTTAGCTGGTAGTTGTTAGCTGTCTGATAGTAACTGTCTGATAGTAGCTGTCAGCTTTTAGCTGTGAAAGTAGCTGTTTAAAATATAAGTGTTTGATAAAAGTAGTTGTAAATATTATATAAGATAAAAACGACATTTTTTTTTAATTATAAGAGTAATTTCAATAGATGCATCATTTCTCTTTTGGGTAATTTCTTTGTATAAATCATTGACCTCCATAGTGTTCTAGCTAGTTTACTGTTCATTAATGCCCATCACACTCCAAAATTAAATCCATACATATTAATCCAACCCAAATTTGTGGTTAATATACTACCCATTTCTCCCATTGTGAATTAGATCAACTCCTTGGACCCCACATCCACTTTATGTAGTATTGCAATTTTTTCCTCTTTAATATTTTACTCCGGCATCAATTGAAGAGCTCCATCAATGACTACCATCCTCTTCTCCCTCTTCATAATCTCTCACTGCAAATTTACCCAATTTCACCCCAAAATATTACCCAGTTTTGTGTGAGTTAGAAGGCTTTCCAAAATTTACCCAATTTCATCCCAAAAAATACTAATTCATCTCCTTCTTGTTACTTCTTCCCTGTTCTCACATCCTTCATTCTTTTTGGTGCTCTTTCGTTTTTTTTTTGTTGGAATGATGGATTACGTGGTTGTCCTCTTCTCCATCAATGGCTGACATGGCTGCGGCAACCACCACCACAACTCACCACAGCCGCTACCGCCAACGCCAAATTGAGAAGCTTTTGAAGTAGAAAAGCACCTTCATTTTCTCTCACCTCAAGCAACCCCAAGAGGCGATTTTTGCTTAAAATCAACTTTTGCAAGAAAAAACTGGAATTTCCTCCACATTCATTCAACGGGAGGCAAAGCAAGGAGGAAGGTGGTATTTTCATAAATTTCTTGTATTTTTTCCCCAAAAAAAACGGAAAAAAAAAACGAACGCTACTTTTTCTCTTGAACGCTATAAATTATAGGGAAATTTCCTCAAGTACCCCTGAGGTTTGGCGTAATTCCCAAATTACCCCTCACATTTGGGGAATTCCTCATATACCCCTGAGGTTTGTGTTTGGGTCTAAAATACCCTTATTAATGACGGCAGATTAACGGACGTTAGTTTTTCTCTTTCTCTCTTCCATTTTCTCTATCTCTCCTCCCACCACCCTCCATTAACGAACCTTTAAGCTTCCAAGCTTTCTCTCCCCTCACCTCCATGCTTTCTCTTTCCTCCCAATCTTCATTATCGCCATTATTAGTCCCCAAAGACTCCATTTTCTTTCTCTCTCCAAGCTTCTTCAATGGTGGACTCGATGAAGGGGGAATATCCGAGAGAAGGAGGAGAGAGAAAGATTGCAGAACTGCCCAGAGGCTACCGAAAATGCAGCAGAAAATCCCATGTTGTTAACCTCTCTTAATCCAGAGCTATTATGCAATATGCTTTCAACAGACGAAGCGGAAAATGGTAAAGTTATGCTGCTTTGGCCCTCCTCGTCCTCTCTTACACCAGACATCACAACTTTAAATCCTAAACCCACTCCAAAAATCCAAAATCACAACCATAGCCTCAAATAAAAAGCAAAAAAAAAGTTAAAAAATAGGAGCCCTAAAATCATGGGCCCATTCAATTCAAGCATAAATTAAAACAGTTCAACAATCAACATTTACTCAAACCACTACAATATGCCAATATCCTAGGTAAAGCAGCAAAAATAGAAATGTGTAGCACCCCCAAGACCCGCAAACACGAAGAGCAGTGCCGAAAATCGAAGGGGCAAGGGGAGGTGGGGCTGCATAATTCAAAGGGGTGGGGGAGGGTTGGGGGCTGCGGGTTGTGGGTTGGGGGTCTACATGGGTAGGGGTAGGAGAGGGATGGGTGGTTGCGTGGGGGTAGGGGATGGGTGGCTGCGTGGGTGAGGTGGGGTCAGTGTTGGGGTCAAAGAGGAGATGAGTGGTGTAGTAGATGGGAGGAGAGATGAAGAAGATGAAGATGGAGAGGAGAGAGAAAGCTTGAAGGTTCGTTAATGGAGGGTGGTGGGAGGGGAGAGAGAGAGAGAGAAAATGGAAGAGAGAAAGAGAAAAACTAACGTCCGTTAACCTGCCGTCATTAGTAAGGGTTTTTAGACCCAAACACAAACCTTAGGGGTATATGAGGAGTTCCCCAAATGTGAGGGGTAATTTGGGAATTACGCCAAACCTCAGGGGTACCTGAGGAAATTTCCCTAAATTATAACGTTTCTCAACAGCTATCTAAACACTACTTGAAACACTAACCACTACTCCAACCTCTACCATGCCAAACACTTAATTAGTTGTTTGACTCAGTCAAAACACTAAAAACTACTCTAAAAGCTGTTGCCGAACAGGGCCTAAAACATTACTTGAAAAGTCATTTACAAAACATTATTTGGACGGCTTAACTACATGAAAAAAATCACCAAAAAGTCATCTACCAAACACCCCCACTTTTATTTTCAAAGAGGTCCACTACACGAAGAACCAGCTGAAGAAAAAGTGAAGGCGACGGTAGGATTGGAGATCCGGTGTGGCAACGGGTTGAGAGAGACGCCATAGATGTCGAAAAATCAAGGCTTGGAGAATACGACTAGGGGTGTAAGTGGACTGCAAAAAGTCCAGTCTAATCCAAACTTATCGGATTGGATTAGACTGAAAAATATTTGGACTGGACTCGGACTCAAATTTCCGAGTCCAAATATTTTCAGATTGAATTTGGACTCACCCCTTTGGAGTCCAATAAGTCCAATCCAGTCAAAAAAAAGTTTAGCATAAAATATATATTACATATATTGTATATTTGAAAAAAAAGTCTTTAACATTTTTGCTGAAATTATGGACTTTTTAACAATTCCGCTCTAAATTCTTTAACATATCTCCAGAATTTTCACTTACCCCCCAAAAGTCCAATGGGAGAACTGAAAAATGAAAAGTCAAAAGTTATTTAAACCTTTTTGGCGCCTTTTATGTTTTGCATTTTATAAGACTTTAAAGATCTATGTAACTTACTTTGTGAAATGATGTAACGAGTTCAATTCTTTAAATTTCAATGATTTGATCATGAGAAAACATTATGAACCTAAATAGAAATAAATAAATATATATATAATATATATATATATATATATATATATATAATAATCGGACTGGACGGGACTGGATTCGGACTCAAGAAAAAAGCTTCGGACTGGACTGGACACGAAAAAATTTTGGATCGGATTTGGACTCAACTTCACGAGTCCAAACTGGATTTGGATGGCAAAGTCCAATCCAGTCCAACCCATTTACACCCCTAAAGACGACATCTTGAAGGAAGAGAGAGGTAGGGCCGAAATTCCTACAGGAAAAAGGAAAATTTTGGCTATGATACCATGTGCAAGAGTTGAGAATACGACTTGTATATATATATATATATTACAGAGTCCTGATTACAAGAGATATCTACTCTAATAGTTATTTTTACAAAATATGGATTTTTGCAGTGATTTATCATTCAATCAGCTAACAGGATCAATCCCTCTCAACGGATCTTTTGCATACTTCACTCCCATAAGGTAAAATTGATTCCTTCATATTTTACCAACATCTCATGATTTGAAGGATTTTCAGGTGATACAAAGATTACCAATTCACCATGCTTCCTATTTGCAGTTTCAATGGTAATCCCAACTTGATGATTCCCGGAACAAATACAAGTGATCAAATCCAAAACACACCAGGTCCATCTGCAGGTTTTCCCTTCACAATGTGATTTTTTCTTATTGTAATGTTCTCCACGTTTATAATTTTAATTATACATTAATAAAAATATTAAGAAAAATAATTTAATATACATCGAATTGAAAATTTTCTCCATGCTAATATATACGTATACTAGTTTTGAAGCCCGTGCGTTGCACGGGTTGTTGTTATTTTACTTTTTTTCAAATTTTTTGTTAATATTATTGTTGATTTTTTTGTTGTTGTGAAATGTGATTATTTAACACCATTGTATTTACATACTTTCTCCGTTCTTTTTTTTTTATTACAATAATTACCGCTTTGGATAGTTTCATCTTTTATAACCATTCCACTTTTGGTAAAAAAAGCAACTACAGTTGACAATATTGCCTCTATTTTATGTTAATAAAGCTATAATTAATTATCCAAATTGTCTCATAATGTTGCGTTTACTTTATTAAGGATTTTTTTATCCCCTACTCTAGTTAACTATTTTTTTATCCTCTATGCTAAAATACCCATTTTTTTTATTTCCTTAAAAACCATGCTCAAACCAATTGTTGCAGTAGAAAAAGAACGGACAAAGTATTTGTCATTATACTGTAATTTCTATATTTATTATTGCGATATATAAATTTTATAATTTTTAATATTCAATTGAATATTATAGCTAAGTTTATTATTAAATGGTGTCCCAATAATAGGTGTGACTAACAACAGCTAACACAGTTTTAAAATATGATTTTGAAAGACATAATTACTATTGTCACATATAAAAACGCTTTTATACTCCTTTTTTTTTTTTTATTTTTTTTTTTTTTTTTTTTTTTTTTTTCTCAAATTTCTCTTTGACCATCGTTTGTGATTTAAAAAAAAAATTATTGGGTATTTTTTTATTTTTTTTTTATTTTTTTTTTTTTAATATGTACTTTTATAATTTTTACAAATACAAATAGAGAATATCAAATTTTGCAGAAAAGGAAAAGTAATAACGGAAGTAGTTATTTTTATATGTATTTAAAATAAAGAATAAATAATACGTTATTGTTCATCTAAATGAAGTATATATTTTCATAAGTTGTAAAACTATATGTATATGGATCTTATTTCAAAGCATATTTTGAGCACTCTTCGATGGTAAAAAAATTATACTATTGCGAATTATGTAGCAAAATTTATATTGAATTTATATAGTATAATAATTTAGGCTATTTATTTAAAATCAGAGTGTAATCTTCACTTATCCAAAACACCTTATATGTATCTATATCTATGTTGAACACTTTTTTCTTAAAAGAAATTTAAGATTAAATAGAATGACATGGCATGCTTAGATAGAGCTCTTTATAATATTCTAAGGTTGTTTTATTTAAATCAAACTCTAATTTTTACATAATCCAAAATTCTAATATATATATGTAATTATATTGCTATAGATTTTAGTTTTTCTTGTAACAACAAAGTTTCCTTAATTAATTTTGTTGCAATACTATATTGTTTTGGTTTAGTTGATTAAGGTTGAGGTTTTGAAAGATAATATGTTTAATCATGTAAATTGGACATATAATCAAATGTTATAATCACATATAATACACTATACTTAATACTTATAGCTATTATTATATTTATCTAAAAGAAAGACTAAACAATGTCTTACAATTTATCTAATTTAATATATTTTCATGAGTTGTAAAACTATATTGTAAATGGATCTTATTTTGAAGCATATTTCAAGCACTCTCCCATAGTAAAAGAAAAACTATAATGTTTTGAATTAGGCAGTAAAAGTTAAATTCAATTTACATAAGATAATAATTTAGGTTATTTATGCAAAACAAAACTCTAATTTTCCCCTATCCAAACTCATTTATGTATTTAAATATATGTAGAATTCTATTTTTTTTTCAAATATTTAAAATAAAAACTAATAACATGGCAATCCTAAGTGGCGCTCTCTATTTCACAAATTGTAGAACTATATTGTAAATGAATTTTATTTCGAAACATATTTCGAGCACTATCCAATGGTACAAAAATTATAATATTCTAAATTAGGTAGCAAAAGGTATACACAATTTACATAATATAATAATTTAAGTTGTTCATTCAAGACGAAACTCTAATTTCCGCTTATCTAAGACTCCTTATATGTACTTAGATTAAATCTAGGTAGAACTCAATTTTTTTTAGAAATAAAAATAAAAATTGATGACATGTCAATCCTACGTGGCTCTCTATATTTCATAATTTGTATAATTATATTTAAATCTATGTAGAACTCAATTTTTTTTTAAAAATAAAAATAAAACTTGATGACATGGCAATCCTACGTGGCGCTCTATATTTCATATAATGTAAAACTATATTGTAAATGGATCCTATTTCGAAGCATATTTCGAGCGCTATCCAATGATATAAAAATTATAATATTCCGAATTACGTAGCAAAAGTTATACACAATTTACATAATATAATAATTTAGGTTGTTTATTCAGAATCAAATTCTAATTTTCGCTTATCCAAAACTCTTTAGATGTATTTAAATCTATGTAGAACTCTATTTTTGTAAAAGATAAAAATAAAATTAGATGACATGACAATCGTACGTGGCGCTCTCTATGGCCTCGAAATCTTGAGGAGCTCCCTATGCTCCCGAAAAGTTCCTCCTTTATTTATATATACTAGTTTTGAAGCCCGTGCGTTGCACGGGTTGGTGTTTATTTTATCTTTTTGTAAATTTTTTGTTAATATTATTGTTAATTTTGTGTTGCTGTGAAATGAGATTTTTCAACACTATTGTATTTACAACTTCCTCCATTCCTTATCTATTACAACAATTACCGCTTTGAGTAGTTTTATCTTTTGGAACCATTTCACTTTTGGTAAAATAAAAGCAACTATTGTTGACAATATTGCCTTTATTTTATGTTAATAAAACCCTCATTAATTATCAAAATTGCCTCATAAAGTTGTGTTTACTTTATCAAGGATTATTTATCCCCTACTCTAGTTAACTAAAGGGGTACCTCTATGCTACATTACCCATTTTTTATTTCCTTAAAAACCATGCCCATACCAATTGTTGTAGTAGAAAAAAAACGGGGAAAATATTTGTCATTATACTATAATTTCTAGATTTGTTATTGCGATATATAAATTTTATAATTTTTAATATCAAATTGAATATTGTAACTAACTCCATTATTAAATGGTATCCTAATAATAGGTATGACTAACAATAATTAACACAGTTTTAACATGAATAATACCCGAATGATACTTTAAGAAAATAGAGCGAGGGTAATAATTTAATAGATGCATGACAAAAAGAATAGAGAAAAACATGAGTGTCAGCCACAACTTCAACTTTTAATATAGCACATAAATACTAACGTATATAGAATGCAAGATGGGAAAGCAAAAAAGAAGATCATAACGATAGTTTCATGAATAAAATTAATTAAATGTAAAACTAACCTCTATTAATAATTGAAAATACTATTTAAGAGAGCAAAAAATACCTCTTCATCAATCATGACCATATCAAGACTTATCAAACTTCCCCCTTTTTTGTGATCCGTGACCTTAAACAGTCTAAAAACGCGAACCTTGATTTCCAAATAGTTTTAGTATAATTAAATTCATGGAGAAAAGAATAAGATCTGACATATAGATATATAAAAAAGAACATAAATAATTATGTATGCAATAAATATTCTAGGAATAATATAATTAGTTAATTGCATAATTCCTCTACAATCTCGATGACAGACTTTCATTTGATTCTTCATGTAATGCCATCATGGAATGCTATAGGTTCAAAACTATGGATATGAATTTTTTATCTTTATATAACTCAATTTTTAAAAGTATGTTTTTTTAAAGACGTAATTAGTATTGTCATGTATAATACGCTATTTTTATAGTTATTTTTATATGTATTTAAAATATAGAATAAATAATATATTATTGTTCATCTAAATAAATATATTTCAAAACTATATTGTATATAGATCTTATTTCAAAGCATATTTCGAGCACTCTCCGACGATAAAAAAAAAATTATACTATTGCGAATTATGTAGCAAAAGTTATAATCAATTTACATTGTATACTAATTTAGATTTTATATTTCAAATGAGACTGTCAATTTTACATTGTTGTTTATTTTCTTATATTTCATAAGTTGTAGAATTATATTGTAAATGGAGCTTATTTCAAAGCATATTTAGAGCATTATCCAATGGTACAAAAATTATAATATTCCGAAAGTTATACACAATTTACATAATATAATAATTTAGGTTGTTAATTCAAAACCAAACTCTAATTTTCGCTTATCAAAAGCTCCTTATATGCATTTAAATCTATGTAAAACTATATTTTTTTAATTTTCCCCTATTCAAAACTCTTTTATGTATTTAAATATATGTAGAATTCTATTTTTTCAAATATTAAAAATAAAAACTAATGACATGGCAATCCTATGTGGCGCTCTATGTTTCATAAGTTGTAGAACTATATTGTAAATGGATCTTATTTCGGAGCATATTTCGAGCACTATCCAGTGGTACAAAAATTATAATATTCCGAATTACGTAACAAAAGTTATACACAATTTACATTATATAATCATTTAGGTTGTTCATTCAAAACGAAACTCTAATTTATGATTATCCAAGACTCCTTATATGCATTTAAATCTATGTACAACTCTATTTTGTTAAAAAATAAAAATAAAAAATGATGACATGGCAATCCTATGTGGCCCTCTATATTTCAAAAGTTGTAGAACTATATTGTAAATGGATCTTATTTCAGAGCATATTTCGAGCACTATCTAATGGTACAAAAATTATAATATTCCGAATTACGTAACAAAAGTTATACATAGTTTACATTATATAATAATTTAGGTTGTTCATTCAAAACAAAACTCTAATTTCTGATTATCCAAGACTCCTTATATGTAATTAAATCTATGTACAACTCTATTTTGTTAAAAAATAAAAATAAAAAATGATGACATGGCAATCCTATGTGGCCCTTTATATTTCATAAGTTGTATAACTATATTGTAAATGGACCTTATTTTGGAGTATATTTCGAGCACTATCCAATGGTACAAAAATTATAATATTCCGAATTACGTAGCAAAAGTTATACATAATTTACATAATATAATTATTTGGGTTGTTAATTCAAAATCAAACTCTAATTTTCGCTTATCCAGAACTCCTTATACATATTTAAATTTTTGTGAAAAGTTCCTCCTTTATATATATATATATTGATTGATTAGAAAAGATATTAGAAAAAAAGGAGGAGTGAATTTCAATTTTTTTTTTTTGTTTGAAGTACTTCCCTTATTTCTAAATAAAGTGCTTTGACCTTTATGCTTGCCAACACATAACGTTGACCATTTATATCTCTAATTATCTATTAGTATAAAAGTTGTTATTTTGTTAACTTACATTGAGACTAATCGAATAACATCTTAGATTATGAATAGCATCAAAGTCAAAGTGTTGTATTTAGTCTATAATAGAGCAAATATTTTATTTTAATTTCTTCTTCTATCTTTATTCTATATGTCAAGAGGGGTAGGACACCAAAAAATAGAAAAAAGAAAAAAAAAAGTAACTACCTTTTTTTGTTTTTTTGAAAGAGAAATTTCATTAATTGAAGGTCAAACGGCATCTACAATAGGTATTAAAGAAAAACAAGATACAATTAAAAAAGGCTAAATCAAATTCGTCTTCAAAGAAACTACAATGCACCAGGTCGAGCAATACAGCGCAGCCCCCTTGTATTTGCTGAATCAAGCAGCTATTGATGAGGAAGTCTATCATTATGATATAGTTTGGGAAGAACATTCTTGATCGAGTCATGTTGACCGCATTCGAGATTCCAATACCTTCATGTTGAGTCTCGAACTTCAACAAATGAGAACAATTTCTCATACCTAAAAACAAAAAAACCATACTCACAACTCCCATAGGGGAGAAGGAGATTTCCAAAACAGAAACTAAAAATCCCATAACAGGGTTTGAAAAAAATCTTATAAAGAGAGACTAATTTATTAAACAAAACAAGAAAATGAATTAAAAACTGAAAATAAAAGGGGAAAAGGGGCTTACCATGGATGAAATCATCCATGGCAGCCCCTAACTGATGAAAAAGGGGTAGGAGAGGTTAGGGTTTAAGAGAGAAAGAAAGAGGAGGGCGCTTTTTGTCCCTTTTATAAAAAAAAATAGAAAAAGGAAAAATAAAAAAGAGAACTACTTAATTAATCAAAAAAAATAAAAAGATAAAAAAGACACTACAAAAAGGAAAAAAATCCCCTACATCCCCTAAAAAAAAACTCTACATGTTTTCGCATGTATCGCGTGCATATAAAAGTAGTTACCAGCAACAATTTGACATGTACACCTAAAAGATTATCCTTTTTTCCATAGATGTGTTTTCTAAAAAAAAAAAAATTAATATGAGTTTTCAATTTTTATTATACATGTACTAAAGAACTGAACAAATTATATATTATTATCTCATCTAGGTAATATGGTGAGAGGTTTTTTTCTTTTTCTTTTTATGATATTGTAGCTGAATTGAAATTTTGTCAACAGGAAATGGAATTATGCGGCGTACAGGATGGCTCATTTACTTCCCTTTAGTTGTTCTATTAAAACTTGAATTGGCGATATTCCGAAGATATTGTAATTTGTAGAATGTATTCCTTCAGACGTTTGTAATTTCTTGAACTGTGAATAAATTGTACCAGTCTTTAATTTGTAGAATGTATTCCTTCAGACGTTTGTAATTTCTTGAACTGTGAATAAATTGTACCAGTCTTTACTTGTTTTAGGAAACAACTAATGTACTTTCTTACCCACAATCTTGAATAACTTTACTTTTTTTTTTGCTCTAGACAGAATAGAGGATGGCGAAGGTAACAAAATTTTTGAGTTCATTATATCTGTTCTTAGCTCATTCAAAAGTTCTTGAATCTCAATGAATGCTAAATTTGTCGCGATAAAGATAATAATTAGGGTATTAGTTCGTCTCAATCTCTTTCATTTCTTTCTTACTAGTTGTTGGTCCGCGCACTATCGCGCGCGGCCCCCCAAGAAAGCGAAAATTATTATAAATAGTTCTATGCAAATATTAGTGAAATTAATTTAAGACATTTCAAAGTATATGACAGTGTAGGTAAGATAATAAGACTATTAGATCATATTACATATATGCTTTGTTAGGTCAAACCGTTTGTGGGTTACAAAATTTGCCTAAGGTTTTGTGCCTTCTTTAATTTGCCATATCTATTACAATCATTAAATCGTGCCTAGCAGCAAAAGAGATTAGTTTATATTAGGCAGTGATTAACTTTAGGGGACACATTGTTAACAGGGAGCATTAGGTTGTAGAGCGAAATAGCAAGCAGAAGGGCCTCTTGGCTGGGTGATGCAACACCCTAATTATTTGGCTCATCAGCAGCACCGGTGGGTAGGATATGCACATCCTGATGTGCAACAAGAGAGCAAAATTTAATTAATGAGATTAATAGTTACTATCATGGCGAAAATATCTTGATAATGTAATCTTGGAGTTGGACTAACCAAAATAGTATAATTACAAGTTAAAAACAGCAAACGAAGAAAATATAGCTAGCTAAGAATAGACAAATGTTCAAGATCCCACCTAGAGCTCACAAGCATTACAAACTTTCTTCAAAACTTTGGAGTTTCCTCATAGAAAAACACTTACAAAAAGTATAATGTCTAGAAACATAGTTTGCAGACATGGAACTACTTCAGGAGATACCTAATTCATCTTACTCTATATGTTGTACACTACAATCACACAATAATCTGAAAACCATTTTGTTTTTCTCAAGGAAAATAGATTCAGGACACTATTCACAAGGATTTCCGAGCAATCTTTGCTTTTAATAGATAAAAGAAAAAAAAATTATGATGTTTCTTAATTTTTTATTACCTTTATGTTTACTTTATTTGTAGGGGTTGTGAAGGTCAGCTAGACAAGGTTCTTCCCCAGACAATTTTTCACAATACGGGTCATTTTAGTATCTATTACAGATTCTCCTCCAAGATTAACAAGATTAATCTCCTAAGCTAAAGGCAGGCTAATCTCACAAGAAAATTTATTGACGTTTCTATGCTATAATGAAACTTTCTCAAAGTTAAAATTTTTTGATGTGCATTGCTTTTAGAATAGAATCATATTTCAATCTACGAATTACCTTCTCCTTCCTTTAGCCTTCTTATCTCTCTCTCTATCTCCTTATCATTAGTCTTTGATGGTCTTATTAATTTCAAAAGTCCTATTCAGTCTTGCTCAAACTCTTCCCCCATTTTTTTCCCTCTTCATCATCTTTTATGGTTTCACTAATTTTAAAGAGCTTCTCCTATTTAATCGAGATTTTTGTAGTACCCTAAAGCATTACAATTAAGATATTCATGTAAAATTATTTATGGCTAAGAAATTGAACATGAAGCTATAACAACAAAGATATTGAATGTCTATTTTGTTGCCTCATTGTACTCAACATTTGTACTAAAATATGAATCGAAATAAATTTACAATATAACATTTTTGTTTTAAAATGTAACATTTCTATATATGGTAGTTTTTCAGAAAAAGATGTCTCTAACAAATTTGCCAATTATATATATAATCGACTAATAATTCGAATTACATACCAGAAAGAACAACTTCCAAGAAAACTACATAAGAACAATTAATAAACAGGTGACCCAAGTAATTTACACGAGTAATTTACAAAAGAAAAAGACAAACTTGTTAGGTAAGCCATCCATTATGACTCTTGGGCAGTAGTACCACAACTTTTTACGCCTCCCTGAATACACTTTAAATCGAAAAGAAAAATTGTCACATAAACAGAAATTAGAAACAATCGCAATAAAATAAAGTTCAAATGATCACTAAAAAAGCTTAACCATACAGCCCGTAATCTAATCAAAGAGCTCCTCGACAAAAATATTTCTCTATGATGAAGTATAAATCTATGTCTCTCTTACTATCCTTGTTTCTCGTGCTCAACCATCCATCATCTCCCCCTTTAACTGACCCTCTCCCCCCCTCTCTCTTCAACTGTAATTATTCGTTTATTTTTCTATTATTCATATTTCTTTAACAAGATACAAGGCCAAACAACTCTACCCTTCTCTCCCAACTCGACTCTTTCTTTCTCATCTTAATATTCTTATTCTCACTAATTCTCCCCTTCCCTCATATTACCATCATTTTTTTCCAAACAGAAACGCATATGAATAAAATATTCTCCTCCAAGGGCTTACTCCCTCATTTTTATTAAGTGAAAATGCTTCCATTTTTTGTGGAAATTGTCTCAAACTCGCTCTCTATCTGCCTCAAAAGAACGGCGGAAGTGTATCATATAATACAATGGATGTAAACATGCTCCTCCAACGCCCTAACTCTCTCTCTCTCTCTCTCTCTCTCTCTCCCTCCCCCCCTCTCCCCCTCTCTACCTCTCCCTCGCTCTTGCTCCCTCTCTCTCTCTCGCTCTCCCGCCCTCTCCCTCTCTCCCTATCCCTCCCCCTCTCTCCCTATCCCTCTCCCCTTCCCTCTCTCTCTCTCTCTTTCCACTCTCGCTCCCTTCCTCCCACTCCATCCCCCTCCCTCCCTCCCTCTCGCTCTCCATCTTTCTCTCGCTCTCGCTTTCTCTCTCTCTCTCATTCCTTCTCCATCTCCATCTTCATCTCCCTCTCTCTCGCTCTAGCTTTCGCGCTCTCTCTCCCTCCTTCCCTCTCCTTCTCCCCCTCTCTCGCTCATTCTCGCTCTCTCTCTCCATCTATCCCTCCATCTCTCTCACTCTCCCTCTCCCTCTCCCTCTCTATCTCCCTTTCTATCTCTCTCACTCTCTCTCTCCATCCCTCCCTCACTCCCTCTTCCTCTCTCTCCATCTTTCTCTCTTTCTCTCCATCATATCCTAACTTTGTATGTGAAGAGAATAACAACATACTTTTCAAACTTCAATGATTTCTCTTTAAGATATGCTTTTCAACTCGAGAGATTATCATCCCATCCATTACTTGTTTCGAGAAATATTAAAGGGGGGGAAACCCCATCATTATATGGTCAATATATGTTTCAACAATTTTTATTACACCTCCTTATCGACCAGAGATATTGCTTTAGTTTAACAACTCCAAGTACAACAAACTATTTCAATTGCAACTCTTATTTCTCAAGATATTTCAATTTTGACAGTTGACTGTTTGTGTTTTTTTGTCATGGTTCAAATCAGTGTAGTTTATATTGGAAAACTATCTATCATATGATCAAACATGAATTTGGATTGAGGTCGTTGCAGATCATTGAAAAATATTAATAACATAATCAATTTGCTCTCTTTATTTCTTTTTTGCTTTCAAGGTACTTTCTACTTGTCTCTTCTAACTTTGTAATGACACATCCCACTGTCTACATGAAGGATGTTAGACAAAAAAAAAACATGATGAAAAAGTTTAATATACATATAAAAGTACTATTACACCTCCCCCCCCTTTATGTACTTTGTGTGTAAATTAATCTATAACACAATCCCATAAGACATACCGTGTAGAACATTCATGTGAAATGTGAGAAAAATCAATGGACATACATTATTAAACTAAGATATAAACCTTCTTTAATTGAAAGTATACTGAGGTAGTAAGGTTTCCCCACAACCTCCAATATGTTATACATAATTATATCACATAGGGTGATAACCTCACGCTCTCCTTCCCGTTGTGCTTAGTTTTATATAGTACAGGATTATACTAATATGGGGTATGGGAACAAATATGTAACCACTGCCTTTGGTAAATCTGTTTTGGTTGCTATAATGTTAATGTGTATTAATGTTTTAGAATGATCTTATGTACATCTCGGTTCGATCGTTCGTTGTTTTATGCCGAAAAGAACATGTCCTTAGTCTACAAAGGGAATGGTCAGAAACCTCGTATGAAGTTCTTGTGTTTATGGGGTGGAGCATCATCCGCCCCATCACCCGCTAATGCCATCCACACCATCAAAATTCCATCCATATTCCCACCCATCATCCGCGGGTGGGTGATCGGACCAAAAAAAAAAAAATTAAATTGTAGATTTAACAATTTTTTAAAAAAATTAATATTGAAAACTTATCACCCAACTATATAATTTTTTTTATTTTACATTAAATGGTAAGTGGCAAAATTTTAAAACAATTTTTTTATATTATATATATATATATTTTTATATTATATATATATAAATTTTTATATTATATATATATCTAGAACGGGTGGATGGAGAACGGGTGACGGATCGGTTTAAAAAATTAATTTCCTTCCCCCCTCTCCCCCCCTTTCTCCCCTTCTTTTTTTCCCCCTTTTTTTTCTTCCACCCCTAGTTTTTTTTCCTTTTTTTTTGGGGGGGTGGATGGATAATCCACTCACCCATGGGTAATTGCCATCCCTATGTACAAGGGGATATTTTCCTAAAGAATAATATATCTTCAATGTCAGATAAGCTTTTCAAACAATCTGACTAACCTTAGGCCCATAAATTATCATGTTGTTACTTCTTAATGTATGATCCTCAAAACTGTATTTCTGGTAAATGCAAAAAGGAAAAAAAGTAAATTTTAAGTAGAACTGTAGAAAGGTCAAAGAAAGTCAAAAGTCGACTACATCAACATACAAATGCTTGCTAGTAGTCTGTAGTAGATGCAAAAGAAAAAGATATTCAATTAATATTGAGAAGCTTAACAAAAGTTGCAATAAATATGAATCCTTGGTATAATGATTTCATGAGTATGGCAGTATTTAAGATATGAACCTTTAAAAAAGCTTCTTCACATAAAGCATGCAATACATACAGGAGATATAATGCTAATTTACATCAGATCTTTCTTATAAAAAAAATAAAATTTACATCAGATCTTCCAGTAGGCTCTACTCTCTAGAACAACATATCACACCATCCCCGCAAGCATGGCTGAAGCGAAAGGCTTGATGGGCGTTCGAATGGCGAAGGAACGTGGGGCGTCTCATGTTATGGTGGAATGTGATTGTTTAATGGTGGTTCAAGCTCTTCGACGCCAAGCTTCGGGTCCCATAAAAGGAGTAACCATCCCCTTCTTACTGTTGTTGGCCAACACAGCGATAGCAAGTGGAAGACCTGCACTCATGAATCATTATAGACAAGCTTCCTAACAGAGGACACTTCTTTGGGATCTGAGAAACCATTTTGAAATGCTATGGTGAAGGTGAAACAACTGCCAACTTTCTTCCTCTGATAGTGGCTCAACCTTGATGATTTTCTGGTACTGTAGGGTACGATCATTGTTACCTAATTCCCTAATTTCCCCGCAAATTGCAAAAAGCGGATTATGGTCGGGTTTGGTTCATATTTGGCCCATTTTGGGCGGATTTGCAAATTGAAAAGGCAAATTAGATAGTGAATTAGGTAACACTGGGTATGATAAACATCTAGAAATCGAAAAATCAAAATCAGCTTGCACTCATAAGGAATCCCAATATCCTCTCGATGGAAATCACCCCACAAATCATTGGGAAAGAGTATGCACTTGTCGTTCCGTGACAGAATGGCATGTAAATGGATGCTCTTCTGTTCTTATCCTTATCACCTTGAAGATCAAGCCAAAAAGCATCAGTAATTTTTTGCTGCAATTGGTACGCTGTGAAATCAAGTTCCACAGATACAGATACCCAAGCAATAGCATGAATACTTGAAGAAGGGATGCCATGGTTGTGAATCCAATTGTGGAGCTGCATTCCAAGTGTGGTCTTACCAATCCCTCTCATTCCATAAATGCCAATGCTGGTAACCTGATCGTCTGCTAACTAACCAATGATTTTATCAACATACTCAGAGTTAACACGCAGAGATGTCTGCACCTTCCTGCGTTTAGTTGGAGGCTGTGAATCAACAGTGTTCATTAGTAGTTCCTTATAAAGGCAAAAATCGTATCGAATATAGACAATTTGAAAGGCGTCTTGTTGAAAGTTGAATCTACACAAACAAGAACATATTAATATTTATATTTTTGTGAAATAGCCTCTCTCCCTCACCCAAAAGAGAGAACAAAAAAACAACACCAACAACATACTAAACCAATAGTCTCACAGATTCGAATCAATTAAACCAAGCAATTAAATTGTATATCTACTCCATAAATTAATAAGATACAAGTTATATTAATCTCTGAAAGGTATCAAAAACATACTAAAATCTTCTGAGATTTAATTAGTTGAGTTCTAGGTGTGGGTTGTTTGAGAGCTAAGTGAAGGAGCGGTCTGGAGCATTTCATTTTTTTTCCAACTGTTGAGGAGTTATGCAGAAAAAGAGGGGTATTTTATGATGGAGTTGGTTGGTTTTGCTACATATTCCAACAGTTGCCTTCCAATCTCACAGACAATATCAATGTGAAATGAACGGTAGTTGATTTTGCGAAGGAAATCATATAAGCTTAATGAAGCTTAATCCAAGCTTCTCAAAAACCTGTGAAGACCATTTGACAATTCAACCATGAATCTTAACCCCAAAGCTTATGTCTCATTGGGAGGAATCCATTCTAAAATAACCATATTGTTTATATACTTACAATACAAATATGGTTATAATATTCAAACCAATTCCTTATTTGCACACAACTGCAAGAAACAAACCACTTTAAACATTGCATTGAAACTTTAAAAACCTCCATGACAATGCCACACAGCAGCAGGCAGCATGGTGTCAAAACAAGGCCGCATCGTATCGTATCGTCCGTGTTGTAAAGGTTTACAAATCTACCGAACCGATATTACTTGCATCGTAAAGATGTAAAAAAAAACCGTAGAGATGCAAGTGCAACAAGGACAAATTACTTACCGACGGATATCGTATGTGTCTTGATCAGATCCAATTCGAACACCAGCATGATTGAGTATAAAACCCTTATCTGATAACTCCTTATCTTTCTGAAGAGAAGATACTGACCTCTCAGTAGCTCCTTTACATTTATAATCATAATTAAAGGCATCAGTCCTGCAGAAACATTCAACAATTAATGAAAAATCTTTGACAAACATAAGAAAAAGTATAAATGCAGGCATAAATAAGGATAAACACGATGATGTGCTTCTCCAAGCAAGTCTTTTGATCTTTTAAAGATGGACGATTCCAGCAAAGGAAAACCTTTCTTTCTGTCAAAAGCATTAACAATGCTTAGCTTTGAGATGAAGCTAGAATTTTGATGCGAAGTAAGAACTCATGCACAATAAAATTACATAATAAGATGAATGGACGATGGTAAAGTCACCTAATTTCTCATTACAGTCCCAAAAAATCACTAATATGCATTACCCATCTCCCCCATATCTTTATGCACATCCATCGAACCAAAGATTAGCCATTTCAAAAAAGTTCAGTAGCTAAATCAACAGCTTCTGATTATAAACTTTGGTTTTTCCCGCATTCTACCACTATTGTTTACAAGGAAGAAGCGAAAAGCAAAGATAACATAACTCAATTCTCATTTGCAAAACATGTTGAGACTAATCTAATAAAATCTTACGTGATCTTTTCTTTTTCTTGGATAAATCACAAACGATAGTCGAAATAAAATAGGTACATAGTGCCAAAGTATAAAATAGGTAGATTAAAAGAAAACAGAGGCACAACACGTGGCAGACTACTATTCTTTCCCACCCGTTTTGATGATATATATTGATTGATTAATATTGATCTAGATATATTGATTTTACCAACAAAAAGAAAATATTTGAAATAGAAAGTCTCCCGATCTCACGATATTATGAGATGGTTTTGCAGGAGACTCTGCCTAGCTACTAAATCAGATAGAAAACAGTAGTGATCACAAAGAATCAAGCTTACAATGGCAAAAAGTTAAATGATGGGACGAGTGTTCACCCAAAAAAAGCAGATTTCATGTTCAATCACAAGAGTCGGAAGACAGTATACATGATATTTTGCACCCTTCCAAGTTCTAAGTTTGTTGTCAGCCTAAACATATTCTAATACCACTGTAAGATTTAAGAGGGGCATGTCGTTACATGGGATAGGAATTTGTCCAACTCTGCTAGGACTTCGTCTTTTGATCTGTACAGCAAATCAATAATGTGCCATATGACCCATAGAAGAATCATAGTATTCAATACAAATCAACAAAAAAATCATAAAAATAGTGAAACTTGGTCCATTTGATCATATAGCAGTCTCAAGGGGTCTGTACACTTCAAAAAATTTAAGAAGAAAATTCAATAAAAATAAGTATAATCACTAAAATTGAATTTAGATGAACAAAAGAAATGGACCAAGTTATAACTATTGTTTGAACAAATGGACCAAGTTATAACTATAAATTTTGAGAACTGAAGCTGCTACTGCAGCTTTGATCAGCATTCTCCAGGTACCCAAAGTGAGAACAATTTAGAAATTGTTCAATAATAAAGAGAGATATCAAAAGGAGTCGGCAATAAAATTTCAATACCTGCAATGTTCCACCTCCAGCAGAGCTTGAACAATCGTCTGAAACACTGACAATAGTCCTCCATTCTTCTTCCTCCTGTTAAGTAGAGCTTGGCAAGGCATAATTATTGATAAGACATGTACACACGTAATCCAAGTCTACTGCCAAAAGATCAATCAATAACAGATTAAGAGACCATGAAATAGCTATAAAACCATCATCACATGTTTAGAGGCTCATTCTATGTAGCTTTTGCTAAAAAGCAAGCAATTTCTCAAAGCCATGATAATAATTTTCCATTCCAAAAAGAACATGTAATCCTCAATTCATCCAAGAAAATTTACCAAGGCAGATTAAACTCAATTCTTCGAATACGAAATCAGAAATTACATATAGATAAAACTCGATAATAAATAATTTCAATGATCCTAGTCCTTAAGAGCTAAGCTTTTATCAATAAAACATCGACATTTCCAATATAATTCCATTAAAATGCAAACTATAATGGGTTCACTAAAAAGATCGAAATTTCAATAACAAATGAAAGAAAAAACAAAACTAACCAGTTCTTAGAAGTAACCCAGATGAGAGTTGCTTCAAAAACACAACTTGTTTTCACCCGAAAAAAGAGTATTACTCAAAAGAAAAAAGATTCAACAGAAAAAAGTAAAAGTGAGGAAATCTGAGCTTGGTGGGTTTCGATTTGCGCTTGTTGATCAACGGCTTCTTGATGTCATCGGCTTCGGTCTCCTCCCTCGCGCCAACACAACCACCACCGAGCTCCATTTTCTTCTTCTTCCTAGCCCTAAATCGCAGTGGACTTTGCAGTTTGCTCACTGATTTCATGGCTCCCACCGCTTGAATTGCTTCTTGAACCCGCAAAAGAAGAGATAAAAAATGGTGAGAGAAAAAGAGGAGAGAGACGAAGAAGATTGAGAAAATGAGAATGGAGGGGAGAGTTGGACTGTAGGAGGGGCTGGTCGAAAATGAAGAGAAGAGGAGAGGAGAGAGAAAATAAAGGGGAATTATCTAGGGTAGGGAGGAGGATGAAGAATGAAGATGGAGGGTGCAGTCCGTGCAGAGGAAAAACGGGAGAAAGGAAGGGCAGGAAGTAATTCTGTAAAGCTAGGAGGGCAAATGCATCAAAGCACTGTTCCTAAGAACAGTAACGAAACTTGTGGCTTTTTAATGGGTATAGATATAGATGAAGATCACACTATGTTGCAACTTGCAAATGACATTCACTCAATGGCATATGTATAGTACAATCAAAATAATCCCTTGCTTCTCTTTTGATTTTTGCACTTTCTTTTGTAACTCTCCCATTTTCTCTCACCTTACGCCCAGGATAGGTCTTACTTACCCCTTCTAAATCCATAAACTCACATTACTCTCAACGTTATCCCTCTTCGAATCACTCTATCTGCCTCACTTAATCCCTATTCACTCCGTCCTCTCCCCCTCCTCTCTCCCCCCCTCTCAATCTCAGTCCTTCACTATCATCATTGTAAGTTGAGAACCCAATTTGTGGGTTCCACTTCCATCATGTATCTGAGGTTGTCGTATGTTGATTTGAGTGTTTAGCATCTCTCCAACTGCTCTCATTTGCGAGTTGGTTAAAGCTTTGATAACCCGGATTAAAGCATTCCATATGGGCAAATTTTGATCTAAAACATGGCTGAAACCTCAAAACGTGTTGTTTACAGGTGATGCAAGTGAGGAAGGTCCCTTCCCTCACTCTAATCTATAAATTGTCAATTTGCCATTGCCCCTAAGCTAAGAAACAAGATGAGGAAACTGATTATGAGGATCCGTCGGGTATGGATCACACGTTTCAAGATCCTGGAGGAGGGTTTAGGGTTACTGTAGCTTATGAATCTTATATCCTAAACCATGAGACATAATGCCCCAGTTGAATCTTATATCCCGAAAATATTGGGGTTCTCATAGTATTTAACTTGTGTCCGGGATGAAGCCTAGCCGACTCGATATGCATTCGTCCTTTGATTGCTTCGGATAATCTCAAGATCATAATTAAGAGAGAATCTTTTTAATTTTTCTCAATTTATAAGAAAAAATATATCGGGTCTTGTTTGATTCGTCTCAATGAGTATTTTATTAATATTCAATTATTATAATTTTTACTAATATGTAATGAAAGATATTTAAGGTAGAATAAGTGTATTGGCAAACGTGCAAAGTCAAAATAGGAAAGATAAAAAAATACAGAGGGAGTACTATTGAGTATTGAAAGCTTCTCCAAATTCTTATTGGTACAGTAAATATAAATGAAGATTATATTCTTATAAATGAGAAATTAATTGATATTCATTTAGGCATTTCATCGAACACATGGTGTACAACATCAAATAACTTACTACCTATTTGATTTTAACACTCACATGAACATCATACATCATTTATACAAAGATATTACACATTGTAACTCAATTAAACAATCAAGCTCACAAAATAACATATTTTTAAGCACAAATAAACATATTAATTATTCCATATGCATATATTTAATAATAAAATAAACCAAACCTTGTATAATATAATGGTGGTTGGTTGGACGCTGGGTTGACACGGCGGTGGGTCTTCGGTGGGCCGGTAAAGAGGAGCGGTGGCTGGTGGTGTGGTGTATTGACAGTCTTTTGGGGTGTGGCAGAGACGGGGTGGTGGCTGGTGGGCGAGGCAGCAGGGAGTGGTGGTTGGTTGGCGAGGTGGCGACTGGGCAGCGAGAGAGAGAATGAAACCTTTAATTATATCACTACCTGAAAATACTGATTATGAGGCTTACTCCTCGTTGGAAATGATGCCGGAGAAACCTGTCCATCAACCGAAGTTTCTAGAAACTTCTTAGACAATGATGTAGTTGAAGATGATGCAGAATTTGCCATTTTTCTTGATTTTAACCCTTGCTTCGCCGCCATTTCCACTATAAACTACTCAAGTTTAACAACAACAAAATCAATTCCACATTTCACTCAAAATTACACAGAATTTCAGCAAATGAAACAAGGAGAGAAAAAAAATCGAAATTAAAAAAAAAAACAAAATTACCTGAAGAATGATATTCATCTGCACATTGCGAAATTTAGGGAGTAATTTAAATAGATCTAAAGTGAGAAGAACAATCGTAATCAATGAGAGCAAAGTGCGACCACTTTCGCTCTCCTGTTAATAGCAAAATTGATGGAGCTAGGGTTTGTTCGACTTTTCGAGCTTGGTTTCGAAGCGATTCTCTCCCTATTCTCTTTGCCTGTCTCTGATGAAAAAGGGAAGTTTTTCCCCAAATAAGCTTGAATTGTTTTTGAACCAAGGCCTAAAACGAAAAAGAAGAGAGAAAAAATGGTGAAGAAGATTGAGAAAGTGAGAATGGAGGGGAGAGTAGGAGGATGAAGATGAAGAGGCAGATGAAAGATAAAAATGAAGATGACGATGGAGGGCTCAGAGGAAAAACGGGAGGAAAAGAAAGCACGTGACAAAGGAAGGGCATGGGAGGGGGTTCTGTGAAGTGTGAAGGGCAAAATCGTCCTGTACTGTTCCTAAGAATAGTAACCAGGTTTGTGGCTTTTTAATGAGTATAAATAGACGACCGAGATTCCGCCGGCGGATTCAAGATTCCGGCCCGTGGCCGAAACCAAACGACCGAATTTCTATTGTTTTAGTAAAAAAAAATTATATGTTAAAAAAATTAAAACTTAGAAAGTTAAACTAAAACCACTATTATCTTTAGGATTATGACATTAAAATTATTAATTTTAATGTATATAATTATAAATATATTTAAATAAAATAAAAGATTTTTTTTAAAAATTCGAGGACGACCGAATTTTTCCGGCCAGACCGACCGACCGAATTTTCGTCCAGGCGACCGACGAATTTTCCGCCGGTCCCGAGAAAACCCCGATTCGCCACCAAGTATAGATATTAACCTGGTGACTTATTATAACTGACATACATTAGCAAAATATAAGTTTCTAGACAAAACTCCTATAATCCTATCAATCCTTTAATGTATTTAAAATTACTGATCTACTAAGAAATGGACTGGACATAATCCCAACTAATCCTCAAGTAATAAATGCAGCAAGAAGAAACTCGTTAAGTCATTTTCTCCTTTTTTTTTTTTTTGACAACGGGGAAAATGTGCATTAATTAAAAAACGGAAGTACATCCTAATGCTAATACAACCAAACGAACATAACGAAACTAAACTGAGCTATAATCGCTCTTACACAACAACTACAAAAACATAAATAACTTAAATTAGGATAAAACTGCTCGATCTGGAGGTCTGAATTGATAGATAACTGTAATGAAACGCTGCTTCTGGTGAATGACGATCGCCAAAACCCTGATGAAAGAAGTGGGCGGAGAGGGCTGATTTCACAAGCGGGAAGTACCAGCGAGATTATGAACTCGCAATAGGACCAATTCCATTGACCTCCTGTCACATGGAATTCTATGGTCATGTTTCCTGAAAGAGTCACATTCCTGTGTGACTCAATACCCCTTTGGAAGGGTATTACATGCTTCTCTTTTGAGGAGAAGCTCAAATGAGTTGACGTGCTATAAATCCAATTGACAAATTGGGGAGCCGCCTTCAGATATCGTTTTGTCAAGGCAATGATTGATAAAATCATTACCAAGCGAGATGGAGATCAAACCAAGGTTAGGGCTCGAAGAACCGTCCGATTATTAAAATCGGATAAAACAAACCTCAAACATGAAATCGCTTGCCACACAAACCCTAACCAACCACATGGACCAAATCCAACCTGTTGAAGACAAAGACTACCTCCTAGGAACAAAAAAACCAAGCAGATGGATTTAACAAACAACAACACCATACTAGTCCAACCAAGAACTCAATAACGAAATAAAAAAAAACTATAGGACGCACTTCCAAGATCCAAAGAAATACTAGGTGAAGGGGTTTAAAGGCACAACCACCGGAGGATGGGCTACACAATACTAAGGGGGGAGGGGGAGGGGACGCCCTGCAACTTAACTCACTGGCTACACAACACTAAGGGGGCAAGGGGGAGGGGATGCCCTGTACTTAACTCACTACCTACACAACATTCTCACTGCCTACACACCACTAAGGGGGGGAGGGGAAGCCCTACTACTTTTCGTTGTTCCTGACACAATACTAAGGGGGAGGGGGAGAAGAAGCCCAAAAACTGACAACTAGGGGTTGAGACACCTAACCACGAAACAGGGGGAAAGGGGGAGGGGAAGCCCAAACAAATTGACTCACGATGGAGCGGTAGAGACACAACTGGAGCAAGGAAACTTGAAGGGAAGAAGCGTCCCGGAGACGACTAGGCTGGGGGGACAACGACGACCGGAAACCTAACCTAAACGACTAGACAACCACGACGAAACTATGAAGGGGACGAATAAAGGGACGACAAAAAGAACGAAAAAGAGGAGAGCCGAAGGAAAAAGATAGAAAAAGCAAAAGAAAAAGACAAGGGAACTCGCCGGAGACCCGCCGGAAGCCTGCGCGGCGCCGGATCTCCGCCGAGTTCTAGGGTTAGGAGGGTTGAGATTTTCTCCTATTTCTTAATTCAACACAAGGTTTTTCAAGCCACCAAACTAAGATAGAGTTACGATTGTTGACAAGGTAAAAAACATATGTAAAATTTATTCATAAATAGGTTATATACACATGCAATTGTGCAACAAATTTTTCCTAGATAATGTCAATGGAAGTTTTTTTCATGCGCCAAACTTCAAATTAATTCCCTACGTATCGTCCACGTAGGACAGCACGCCAGAAAAATATTTTTTTTATTATTTTCGGCCAAGCAAACCGCTACTCATAGTAGCGGTTGACTTTATGTTAAGTTGCTATTCCAAGCAGCGGTTTATAAAGGTAAACAACTATTCTGAGTAGCGGTTTAGCTTGGTGAATCGCCACTTGGTGTAGCTGCAACACCCCAAAAATCCATACAAGTCGAAACTACGTTGCATCGACTTTGGGAGTGTTACCGCCGCGGTGAAACGCAAGGCTTATTAATATTAAAACGTTAATTTGCTCTTTATTATGAAAACTAAATTGAAGCGGAAATAAAATGTTAACTTAACTACAACTCGGGAATCATCATTGACCCCTTTATTCAAACCATTTACTAAGTAGATTATAATAATTCTATAAGTTCAACCAAAACATCTATTAGTTTATAAACTAAAGAATATCCCCCGTATGCCCGAACTCATGCAGCAACATCAGCATACCTAATCTGCTCCCCCATTGAAGTATCAATGGTTCATCACAGGTCAACAAACAAACACAAATAACAAACAATTAGCTATGCTGAGTACGTACATAATTAGTTAAATAATACACTAAGCATAATCAGAATAGTAATAACAATTCCTAAACATGATATTACAAAACATTAAATTCCGTTTTTACAGTTTATTTGGCATCGAACGGGCACCGTCATCCTTATAGAGTCATACAGGCTACTTATCCTTCATAGACAACTCAATCTATTAGATGGAATGTAAATACGGTTTTGTTCCGTCCCACATCCATCACCTTAGTATGCATACCCTCAAGATCGTACGGAACCTTCCGCCTACTTGAGTTATCAAAATTTATAAGGACACTATTATCGTCACAGAAGGTCTGCGTAGGAGTGTAGAACAAGTCCCACACTCCCCCCATTGTTCATTACTTGTAGGGATTCCAACTACAAGTTTATCGCCAAAATCCTTCTTAGTAATATTCATTCATATAACATTAAACATATAATCATTTAATTTTCCTTCTTAGGTACATTGCTTAATTCTTTAGTTTAGGCAACCTCTTGTAACATCCTTGCTACAACAATACATCATAGGATTCCAATCCAGTTCTCATTTCATGCTTGTGATACGATAGAATTACGCATACCAATAATAATTCATTCCAACTCACAAGTCATACAACAAGGAAATACATACAGAATTCCAATCGATTTCATGTTACCAAACAATCCCATCAATCATAACCATACAATTGTTCCCTATCATGATTCTAGATTCCAATGAAAGA
Organism: Beta lomatogona; assembly: GCA_947646795.1. Classification (NCBI taxonomy): domain Eukaryota; kingdom Viridiplantae; phylum Streptophyta; class Magnoliopsida; order Caryophyllales; family Amaranthaceae; genus Beta; species Beta lomatogona. The sequence continues at coordinate 1,200,632 of CANSNZ010000977.1, read as the reverse complement.
ATTCATAACCTAAACATGATACTAACATATCTAATTGAACTAGTATGCGTACGTACCTTGTAACAGAGAATATTCGCTAACTACTTAGAACGTTCCGCTTATGAATTAAATTGGGACTTAATCGAATAATAAAATATTTCAGTGCTAAGTCCTTGATATTATTAATAAAAAAAAAGCTTATCTAACTAGGTAAAACATGGTGTTTTGAAATATAAAAATAACCAATCTTGTTGTTTAAACTTTCTCTTCATAATCTTTATTGAAACTAACATATTTAGGAACTAATAATAAGGTGCTTATAAATCTGATTTCTTTTAACTTATACACTACTTTGTTTCTAATAACAAAACTTAAACATATATATAAGTGTTATAAAAAAATCAGAATTGTGAAATAAAATCTTCATAAGAACTAATAAAACAATTGTAAATCTCATTTCTTTTAATTTATACTATACTCTATTTATAATAACAAAACTTAATCAAATATACATAAGAATTATGAAACCAGAATTTAAAATTATTTTAAGTAGGAAAGATTTTGTTTTTATAGAGGTTACGGGACCCACTCGCCGGCGATAACCACCGGCGACGAAGCACAAACTCAGGCGACCGCTGCCTCGACTTACGCGA